>CM070013.1:30766385-31088885 GCA_036247105.1 Cirrhinus mrigala | reverse complement strand
TATTGTTCAATAATTGTATGTGTCATATCTGTTATTCTTTCATTCTGTCATTCTTTATATTTTTCTATCATTCCATCTATTATTCTATCAGTCATTCTACCTATCATTCAATACCAAATGGGAACTATGTGAAAAATTCATGTTTATTTCCCCCACAGTTGAAACTGCTATTTGGGGGTTTAGATATTATTCTATCATTCTGTCTATCAGTCCATAATTCTATCTGCCATTCTATCTAATATTCTATTATTCTAGCTCATTCTGTGTTATTCTATAATTCTGTCTATAATTATATCTATCAATATTTCATTCTATCTATTGTTTTGTATATCAGATCTATTATTCTATTATTTTATCTAGGATTCTATAGTTCTTTCTTTTTTTGCCTGTTCTTTTTCTCTCTGTAATTCTCTGTAATTCTGTTACAGAATTAAAGAATTAAATATAATTCAGATTATTCATATATATATATATATATATATATGTATATATATATATATATATACACACACATATATAATCTACTTTTATAGTTCTTTTCTCATTTAGTTTATTTTCAATATTTTCATGTTCATTTGTTCAATGCAAGAAGAGTGCAGAACATTTTTTTTTAAACACCTTCATTGCAATCCTTCTGCCATTACGAAGAGTGTCTTCCTTGTCTGGCAAAATTTAAATATGGTTTCCAAATTCTGTATTCATAAGGCCAAAAAAAATCTTTTCATAAGTTGTTTTGAATTGCAAATTTGTCAAAATCAGCCGTCGCAGAGCAGGCCAGGCCCATGGCGCTTATCCTCGAAACCAGTAAGCCTGGCGACGTTGGCAGCAGCACACACATACACGCATACACACAAACACAAACTGTCATGGCATAATTATGTAACCCAAACCTCGGCAGATTATTTAAATGTGTGCTGGAGGTGTCATCCTCAGTGTGCCCATGGCGGGTGAGTGGTGTCACATCTCAGAAGTGGAACGGGTGAAACAGACCCCCCCACACACACACACACACACACACAAGCGCACACACAACTCTGCCACGGCGGTCTAATCCAGGAGCAGCGTATGCGTGTGTGTATATTTTAACACATGTGTGTTAGTATGTTACCTTTGATGGGTTGGATTAAAGCAAATCTCCACTCCTTTGGTGCAGTTCAAACACACAGGGACAATACTGCACACCACAGCCCAGCTAATGAGAGATAAACCTGAGCCCAGGAAAGTGAGCCACGACGCATCAACCTGATTAAAGACAGAGTCTCTTGCAACTCTCTCTCTCCCATCACGCATACATCTAATTCCATCCCTCTCTTCACCTTTTTCTTTTTTTGTTTATTCCCCTTTCTTTCTGAGAGCATGGCTCGACAAAGAGGCCAGCTTGACTTTATTGCTGTGATGGGCTGCGAATGTCTTTCACTGCATGTAAATGAAGAGCTTTACATCTTTCTATGTGTCTCTCCTACTCACTTAGAGAAGGGGCTATGTGTTATTACAGGGGTTGTTGACTCTGCAGATTTAGAGCTGAGCTCTCTGCTTTGTGGTTTGATAGCTTAATTAAACATGCAAATCTGCTATCTTTATACATCACGCTCGGGGTCCCCCTCAAAGTGTCCCATTCACAAGCATCTCTTTCATCTAATATATAGAGTTCTGCATATGCAAAATTGCCAGAGACAAACATAACAGCAGTGCCAAGTTTTCATATCATTTGTATAGATATTATTTTTTTTACAAATTAAAAAAAAATTTAGCTTTAAAAAAATTATTTTCTAATCCAATCTTATTTTGTATGATTTAATTCTATTATTGCAGTATTTGTGTATTTTAAATTAGCTTTATTTATTTATTTATTTATTTATTTATTTATTTTTCATTTTATATTTTCAGTTTTAGTAATTTTGCTTTTGTTATTTTAATTTATTAGTATATTTTGGTCATATTTATTATTTCTATTTAGCCTTAATTTATTTGCATTTCAGTTTTAGTCATTTTAGCGTTACTATTAAAACTTATTTTATTTTATTGTAGTTATTTTCATCTAATATTTAGTTTTTTATCTAAAATATTTATCTTTTTCCATATTATAATATTTTTAATATTTTTAATATTTTAATATTTTTATTTGTTTCTGTTTTAGTTAATAATCATATATATATATATATATATATATATATATATATTTATGTTTAAGTGTATAGCATATTATGTTTAAATATAATATGCTATTCAAAATCTTCATTTTTTTTAATTCCAGGCCTCATTTATGCTCATAGACTGTACATGAACCTAACAAGCGCAAGTGATGTTGGCAAAGCGAATATTTGAAGACGTTGATTGGAGATTTTGCTTTTGGACGGGGGAAGCGTTACAGCTAGTCTTACAAATGACCCCTCCAGCTCCAATAGTGACACGCTGCTGCGTCGCTCGTGTTGACACAGCTCCGTATGCTCCGGGCAGGATGATGAAGCTGTCCGGCGGATTTGAGATGTGGTAATCCGCTGCTGAATTAGCTCAGGAGGATGTCTCAAGGCGGTGACGGTGTGGTGCCACTTATGTAGGATTGAGTAAGTACCTCTCGCCTCCCGTCAGAGGAGCCGCCCCTGGGCCAGGGAACAGATCTCAGCCTCCTGTCTCTCAGCCTCCTGACAAAAGAAAACAGAGTGCTGACACAAAGAGACACTCTGACATGATCTGATTTTAATAAGCTCAGCGTGCTGAGGGTGGCTTGTTTGCGAGGGAGGTGAATGGAAGAGTGTTTGGAAACGTATGTGCGTATGTCGAGGGTTTGTCTTGGGGGGTCAGCGGTCGGAGAGACCGAGGTTGATTGCGTTTGCGTCTGTGTGTGTGCGTACGCGATTGGTTTTGGGGTGAGGGTGAGACTCCTGTGTGCGGCATGATCCCGGTGAATCTCCTCTTTGAAGCGGAACAGATGTGGATTTGCATATGCGCGGGTCCCAGGCTTCAGTGGAGATTAGCGGCTGGTTTTGTGGAAGGTGCATATTTAATAAAGGCCTGAAGCGATGCCGAGCGCAGAGCAGACCCCGACAGACACGCAGGACAAAAGCCGAGGAGGGAGAGGAGGGACGGTGGCAGGCAGAAACAGACCTTAGACCAGATTGGACCGGCCTTTGAGTGAGGCCATGACAAGACCTTAAGGGTTTACAAACAGAAAGCGAGTAAGCGAGAGAAAGGGAAAAGTTAATAAGAGGGTTTATAACTTGTTTAGTCTCATCTGCAAGTTTATTTGTTTGTTTGCACTCTTGTCTTTTGATGTAAGGTTGTGCTTTTTCTCCTTTTTCCATGCTCGTGATCTTTTTCTGTTGTAATTTGGGATAAGGGGGTGGGATGGGAAGCCAAAATAAGGGATTTAGTGGAGAATATTTGGAGATGAAAATAACTCCACACGTTTCCCATGGGGGTTTGAGATGCGGCAACAAAAAAGACCCTTGAAACTGATTAATGAATGTGAATCAGATTCATCAGTAATGAAATCTATTTAAAATTATATGATATTTCAACTTAGTTAAACTCTTTGTTTAATGATGGAACTGAAATAATATTATAATATGTATTTATAAAAAAATAATCTAATATCATTAACAATTGACCCAATTTATAATGATTAATTAACCTGTTGTTGTTCTCGGCTAATATAAATGATGTTTTTACTGTTTTAAAGTTTGCTTGTTTTTTCAGTCAGTAAGGTTAAGGAAGCAAGAGGAACAGAATTCGCAGTCTTTTTGATCTGTTTCTCAGCGAGTTGTTCTTTATTCATCCACTGAGATCTTATCCACTGTTTATTTTCAGGAAGTAAAAATCAAGTAGATTTTAGAGCCAATGATTTTCTTTTCCTCCCTCTTGTGTCTTCTCTGTTTCTTTCTTTCTTTGAGCTAACCCATCGAGCTGTAACTTTACTACAGGTCTGCGTGAAAGTGTTATATTGGTAACGCTTTACGATAAGGTGTCATTTGTTAATATTACAATGAACAATAGATTCATTACACTATTTATTAATCCTTGTTCATTTTAGTTAATAAAAATACAGTTGTTCTTTGTTTGTTCATGTTAGTTTACAGTGCATTAACTAGCGTTAAGAAACACAACTTGCTATTTTTATTATGCATTAGTAAATGCTGAAATTAACATTATCTAAGATTATTAAATGCTGTAGAAGTATTGTTCATTCTTAGTTCATGTTAACTAATGTTAACTAACAATGCTTATTTTAAAGTGTTACCGTAATATTTTTTGTAAGAAGTTTCTTTTGCTCATCAAGGCTGAATTTATTTGAACAAAAATACACAAAACGGTAATATTGTGAAATCTTTTTTATAATTTAAAATAACTGTTTAATATTTTAACTTCTGTGAAAATGTAATTTATTCCTGTAATGGCAAAGCTGAATTTTCAGCATCATTACTCCAGTCTTCGGTGTCACATGATCCTTCAGAAATCACTACAATATTCTTATTTTCGGTTCTCAAGAAACATTTCTAATTATTTAAATCATTTCTAATTATATCATCAGTGCTGAAAACTGTTTAATATTTTGTGAAAACCACTTTTTTTTTTTTTTTTTTTTTTTTTTTAAAGGTTCAGTGTTTATTTAAAACAGAAATAGGTAACACTTTACAGTAAGGTTGAATTTCTTTGAAAATGTCATTTATTTCTGTAATGGCAAAGCTAATTTTCAGTGTCATTACTCCAGTCTTCATTGTCACATGATCTTTCAGAAATCACTGTAATATTCTTATTAAACATTTCTAATTATTTTAAACATTTCCAATGATATAATCAATGCTGAAAACTGTTTAATATTTTGTGGAAAACAATATCAATAAGGTTCCATTAGTTAATGTTAGTTAATGTATTAACTAACATGAACAAACAATGAACAATACATTTATTACTGTGTTTATTCATCTTTGTTAATATTAGTTAATAAAAATACAGTTGTTCATTCTTAGTTTGTTAATTTAATGTTAACAAGCACAACCTTTGATTTTAATAATGCATTAGTAAATGCTGGAATTAACATTAACTAAGATTAATAAATTCTTCAGAAGTATTGTTCATCCTTAGTTTATGTTAACTAAAGTAGTTAACTAATGTTAACTAACAATGCTTATTTAAAGTGTTACCCAGTAATCTTTTGTAACATTATGAAAGTCTATACTGACTTGAATAAAAGTATTAATTTCTTCCAAAGAAAAAAAAAAGATGAAAATGCACAATAGTGTTTATATAAAATGTTGTCCTGAAAAGCATATGGTCAGATTAAGATAAAGAATCAGAGAGAACAAAAGATGAGATGGCCTGTTAGCATCAGAATATGAGAAATACCAAAATAATCAATTGCAAAGAATGCAGAAATACATAGATGTTTTTGTATTTCCAAGTAGTTAAAGAGAGAATGAAGTTGTTTGGGAAGTCAGGAAACCGCTGGTTCTGGTTGACGTCTCTGGAGTGCTGCTGTCCTCCCTGGAGTGGATTCGATGATGAGTGTGTGTGATGTCTGTATGTGTGTGTGGCAGGTCTGTGAGTCTCAGTAGAGACCCTAGGCCTCTGTGGGGTTAATCCGCACTCAGAAATCCTCCTAATGAAGCAGATCACACCCCAGAATCACGGCACACTCAAGTCAGTCTATCCGCATACAGCAGAACAAAGTCATAACACCAACATAAATATTTCAGTCTGCTTTTTATCTCAGTGCTAACATGATAACACCACTCTGTGGTTTGGGTCAGGCGTGAAGAAAAAAGCGAGAGTGAGAAGAAAAGAAAGAAAGAGAAAATCTGAAGAAAGATTACAGTAGTTTATTTGATCTAGGTTCCTAGAAGATAAAATGAATGATGAAGGTTTACCTTCAATCACTCCTGTGCATGAGCAAGAATGGTGAAGAATGACAAAAACCACCTTGACCTCCTTTAACCGCCTCTTTAATTGAATTATCACACTTTTTTTCCTCAGAGCATCCAGAAGCAAGAACAGAAAGAGAGATACTTAGCGATGCCTATTACAATCACAGACATTTAATGCACTTAATATCTCATTTGAGATGAAATGTGTTATTTTTACATCTCCCAGGGGGATCGGCGTAATCACCTCACATGCATTGTGCGCATTACGGTAATTAAACTATTACAAAAGGGGCCGTTTTTGATCAGGCGAAACACAGGAGGGCCCCGGACACAATAGCACGGGCCTCCCTCAGCATGTCGACTCTCTGACAGACATTAATTGATTCTTTGTAGAGGTAGATGAGGAGCGCAAAGCTACCTGCGTCCTGCGCACACCAGATTAAACCCCGTGATGGGGGTCATCAATGTGATGGTGTGTGTTTGCATTTGATGTGCCTAAAGGAGTTTAGGAGGCATGTGAGTGTGTGTGTGAGGGCACTGGTCTGTGAAGAACCACAGAGAGGGAAAACGCAGGGCATCCTTTATTTATTTGTGTGTGAAATATTTATCTGTCACAGTGACGTGGAAGAATGGGGCTGTCAGTCTCCTCTGCGCAGTCAAGAGTGTCGACAAGCTGGCGGCGGAGCCCGGACCAATCTCCTGTGAATAATTGCTGGAATTTCACTTTTGGGAACGCCGACTCCCCTTCCGATGCCACACTTTCAGTGTGTGTGTATGTGTGTGTGTGTCTCTTTTGCATCAAGAGAAAAGGTAAAATCCTTCAGGACATCTACCTTCAAAAAAACAGATATGTAAGGCCTCAAATAAATTATTCATATCGTTACTAAACAATGAAAAGCCAATCAAGCTGAAAACCAAATCAACCTTTAAATGTGAGCACACAAACACACTCTGTTGTAATATACATGTTTATGGATGCTCCCGAGCTCCTGTTGTGTGTGTGTGTGTGTGGTGGTCTTGGATCAGAGGAGGGAGATGTAATTCGGAGTGAGCAGCGTTTAATTGTTTTAGCACTCCTGTCTCTTCAGGGAACTCTTCGAGTCCTCTCATGCAGATAAACACACCGCGTAAACAATAACAGGCCTAACGTGTTGGCTTACAGCACTCAGGGAAATTCAGCGTCGATGCGGGTGTCAGGGAGGGAGTGTGTTATTTATTTTATTCTTAAATTGCATTAAGCGTTTGTTCTTTATTTTAATGTCTCAGGTTCAAAGCACAATTACTTTGCGGCAGCATTGTAGGATTCCCTAAGTGTCTGCTTTTACCGCCTGCAGTCATGGGGTCATATTGGTATGTAACTAGCAAAAAATGCACCATTGTGGGCTCTACATGCAAATGGAAGTGCGTCTACGTGTCACACACACATTTATAAGTGCACAGATACACACAATGAAATGCAAGGTTTGTGGTCTGTGCATGCATAATTGAGGTGTACCTTGCTTTGGGAGAGTGGCTGTCATCTCTGGATGCTCATGCCACATTCCAGCAGAAAGCATCTTTGAATAATGAAGAGCAGCAACACACATGCAAAATGCAGAAGGAAAAGAATAGCAAGGAGGAGAGGGGTATAGTAAGGCTTTCCAGTTTAAACGGTACAGCTTAAACATCATTTAAAATATCACTGACTTCTATATTATATTATGTTGGACAGTGTTAGGGAGTAACTAGTTACATGTAACAGTGTTACATCGTTTAATTACAAAATAAATGTAACTAATCGGTTACAGTTACTGAGAAAAAAATGTGTAATTAAATTACAGTTACTTATGAAACTGTACTGTTAACAATTACAAAACGGGTTACATCAGAATATTTTCACACGCACATAAAGATTTAACTGATTTCTTTCCCAAATTGCATTGACTGCTCTAAAATATGAAAAAATGAGACACCAATGTTTCAGGAGTTTAAGAAAGAATAGGACACCTGCTTTTTTGAAAACGGTTTTATTTTCTATTTGGGTTTGTGTATAATATCTTGTTATGATTGTAAATCTGTATTTAACGTCAGAACGATCTCAAAGTAAAAAGAGGTGCTAAAGTCTGATTTTGTGGTGGCTGTGCTTTAAAATTAAAAAATTATATTCTTAACACAAGTGATGAAGGATTTTGAAAATCTGAGATTAATCATTGTTGAGTACTGGTGTAAGGTTAACCTTGCCTAGTTTAAATGTTTGAAAATTAATAACAGTTGAAAACATTCATTAGAAATTTAGAAAAGTAATCAAAAAGTAATCAAATGCAATCAGTTATATTACTTTAATTGAAGTAATTGAAATAGTTACACTACTTACTATATTTCAAATAAGGTAACTTGTAATCTGTAACCTATTACATTTCCAAAGTAACCTTCTGATATTATATTATATTATATTATATTATATTATATTATTAACATATTTATCATATATAAAGAAATTAATTTTAAAATTCATTAATTCACATAAAGCAAACTCTTTGACTTCATAATATGCCATATTAATATAATGAAATAAATATTGCACAAAATTGTCATAATAATGTTTTAAACGTTTTTGTTTTAATTAACTAAAATATTAATATAGTGTAAAAAAAGTGTTGTGATAAATTAAATTTAAGTTCTTTGTCAAATTATAAAGTCTCAAAAAAATAACAGTGACTTTGAGAAATATGCTTTTTATATAAATAATCATCACTTTATTTTATTTTATTTTATTTATTTTTTTGATTTATTTATTTATTTTTTTTGTGCTTTTACAAATGCTGTTGTGCTTTACCCCCTTAGGGCCACACTGTAGGCCTAATGCAATTGCAACAACAATTTGTCTGCTCATTTTGTCTAAAATTATAAAATGGTCTGTTTGCATTTAATTATCTTAAATGCAGTTACATCCTTAACAACACAGGTGCTTCATGATGCTATAGAAGAACCTTTTTTGTCTAAATGATTCCATAAGAACCTTTAGCATCTGAAGAATCTTTCTGTTTCACAAAAGGTTCTTTGTGGCAAAAGAAGGTTCTTCAGATTATAAAAAGGTAAGAAAGAGATGGTTCTTTAAAGAACTTCTGACCGAATGGTTGTTTGTGGAACCAGAAATGGTTCTACAGCATCGCTGTGAAGAACCCTTTATAGCACCTTTATTTTTATGAGTGTACCTGTATAGTGACCTGGGCTGGATTAAATATTCCCTCAAATAAAACTTATATTTCTGAATGTAATTTATATAGGACATAATTTAAAGTGCTCTAAATCTACTCTGCATAAGCTATAAACTGCTAACCTCACATATAAACAGTGATTTCAATCAGCGTAATTCAGAATTACTCCTCAGATATTCACCAACAGGCTAGAGACCATGAGTAGCTTCCTGTGTTTCAGGTGTTTTTTGTTTTTTTTATTACTTCCCTCTGTTCAGAGAAGTCAAATCAATGTGTATCGTCAAAGATAAAACAAGCTGAAAACGAAAGGCTAGTATTCATGTCTTTCTTTTTTTCTGTCCATCTCCTTCTCTCACTTTAAAGGACCACTGGCCATACAAAAGATTAAATAATAAATTAGAGGGTGGTCATAGAGCACGCCGGTCAGAGTGGGCTTCACAGCCAGACTCACTGAGGAATCAATTATTTAGAGGCAGGGCCGAGATTAAACAAACGCTCTAGCCATGAGACAAACTCCTCCACGCTAGGGCCCGGGAATCATGCGTGTTTGTGTGTGTAACAGACTGTATTTGGCGAGTGTGTGTGTACCGCGAGCAATTCTGAAGGGAAGGGAAGGCAGGGGAGCGTCGGGCTCAGAGCTGAGGGAGACGTCGCCATGAATTAGTAAAGTGCAAAAGTAGCTAACCGTGTTCAGAGGCCAACTTTCAGAGATAACAGTATGTACCTGGATGTTTGGGGTGTGTGTGTGCGTCTGCGTGGTTGTGTGTACTGTAGGCATTAACCCTTGTGTGTATTGTGTGCACTGATAGAGAGCTTGTCCTGGAAGATGTGCCATGGTTTCATAGTTTTTACAGTGTGTTATTTTACCTTCATATCTTTTCAAACTTGTATGCCTTTTTTTTTTTTTTTTTTTTTTGGACCTTACAAGGAAAGTCAATGGGGTCCAGTATTGCTTTGGACTGGGACCCCATTAACTTTCATTTTATGTACAAAAATCTGAAACATTCTTCATCCAATATCTTCTTTTGTCATACAGGTTTGTATGGAGGCTTGTTTTTGCCACAGGATAGATAGATAGATAGATAGATAGCAAGAAAAAAAAATCTGATATATGAGATAAAAAGTCACAATTTACTTTTTATTATAATTTTTTTATTCAGACATTGCAAGATTTAAATTCTGAGAAAAAAATGGCAAGATATAAATTCTGAGGGGGAAAAAGTCAGAGTTGCAAGTTTACATCTGACAATTATAGAATATAGGTATAGAATTAGAATTAGAATTGCAAAATATAAAACTTCTGAAACAATTATGAGTTTATAATTTGCAGTTGTGAATTTATATCTCACAATTCTGACTTTTTGACAGAACTGCAAGTAACACATTTGATATAAAAAGCTTCAATTACTTTTTTTCTGTTTTTATTTTGTGGCAGAAACAAGCTATCTACTTATCACCATTATTATTTTTATATAAAGAAATAAATTAAACATTTTTATGAATGTATACTTTTATTTTTATTCACAATAAGCAAACTGATTGACTTCATAATGTGCTACATTAATATAATTAAATAAATATGGCATAAATTGTCGTTATATGTAATGTTTAAAGAAATAATATTTTATAATGAAATATTATTTAAAAATTATTTATTGTGTTCTACTACTGGTATATTAGGTGGATTAATTAAATTTCAGTTCCTAAAACAGACCATTTTTGTTTAAAAAGTCAAATTATAAAGCAGAAAGCACAATAACTTCTAAAAAGACTTGTTAATAAAATTAGAATTGTGAGATATAAACTCAAGCCTGAATTGCAAGAAAAAATTGTGATACATTACTTAACAGAGTAAATGATGACAGAAGTTTTATTTTGGGGGAAACTATCCCCTTTTTTATGGCATACACACATTGTACTTTTTATCACTGTGTTGCCTAAATAAAGAGCTGTGAGAAACACTTTGTCGTCTTGCCATTTCAAGTCTATAACGATTTAAATTAGAAGCAGAATTCAAGTGGGACTAATTTCATGCATTTAATAATAAACTGGAGCGTCGCAGTCAGTGTCAACAGCAGCTTTATCCTGAGCACTATGAGGCTGAGGACCCTGGTGGGTAAGACAGTTGTAAAATTCCTTGTGTGGCATCATGTCTTGCTGGTTTAAACTCGTGTCAGTGTTGCTTGGACAAGTAAATGACAGAGTGACTGTGGTCTCAGCTGTGGGTGAGATATTTTAACTCACGGGGGAACGGCAGTGTAAAATGTGCCATTTGATTTCATTTTACACGGGGTGCTGAGTGTCCATGAAGGGGGGAAACGCAACTCTCCCCAGGCCCCCTGGCCAGCACGGCCCAATATCGTACCTAATTAAGTTTAGAGCAGCGTTTTCATTTGTTAATCACTTAAGTGCTTCCAGGATAACCTGATCTTCAAAGGTCTGGTCCCAGTAGCCCCCAATGTCAAAATGCAATTATATGCATGATTAGCTTGACCTGTTTCCAGACCCCCACCCTGTCCCACTCCTCCTTCTCTCTCTGTCTCTGTCAGTCTCGGCTCTCCTTCTCTCCTTCTCTCCTTCTCTCCTTCTATCCTCCTCTCCCTCTCTCTCGCTGCTGATTTGCATGTTGAGAATAGTTGTGTAGGTGAGCGAGTGACCTTGTACTTGTGTGTTTGTGTGTGTATCTCACTATATGTGCAGCAGGGCACCCCCGTCTGGTGGCAGCAGGAAATGATGCGGTGTGCGCTTGAGTGTGGGTCTGTGACCCTGCAGGCGGATCATATGTCGGCAGAAAGTGTGTGTGTGAGTGATGTTTAAAGTTGTGACAATCATAGATAAAGGTGAGGCAATCTTGAAAATCAGCTTCGACGAGTTAAAAAGAGAAAATAAATAAATAAGAATAAAACAATTTATGCTGCTTAAAGGATAATACGATCAGGAATATTAATCAAATCATCTTGATCCTTGCTGCTTGTGCACTGTAGTGCTTAGCAACGCTTCAATCCCTCTCTAATCTGATTGTGCGTAGATAAGGCGGCTTTAGTGACGCCATTGTGCTGCACCGACTTGTGCCATTCAACTGTGCACATATAGTCACACACACACACACACACACACACACACACACACACCGATCAGTGTCGTTGAGAGTTAAGAAACACACATAGACAGTGTTCTTGGAAGATGCTACTTGCTATTTGGTGGAGCTGTTTCTCTAATTCTGAAAAAGAAAAATGCAGTTTTCATGAACTCATATTCACTGCACGATTCATTTGCCACACTAATTTTCAAGCAAAGTGCCGGAAGTAATTAAAATAGTGAAATATTCATGAAAACATTCATTATTATTCTTATTATTTTAAGTTATAAGTTATAATAATTATCAGGTAACACTTTACAATAAGGTGTCATTTGTTGACATTAGTTAATGTATAAACTATCATGAATGAACAATGAACAATACATTTATTACCCTATTCATTAATCTTTGTTAATGTTAGTTAATAAAAAATACAGTTGTTTGTTCATGTTAGTTCACAATACATTAACCATAGAAGTTAATAAAATAAAACAAACACAATTCGTGATCTTATTAGTAAATGCTGAAATTAACATTAAATACGATTAATAAGTCTTGTAGAAGTATTGTTAATTTTTAGTTAATGTTATCTAAAGTAGTTAGCTAATGTTAACTTATTGTAAAGAGATACCAAATATCATTATTATAATTACTTATAATTATTATAAAACCTAAAAAAATATTATGTATGTGTATATGTTTAAAGAAAAGTGCATATTTTAGATACTATATTTAAAAAAAGTCTCAGTGTTGGTTAATAGGGTCCAATGTTAGATTCCCCTGACTTTCATTAAATGGACAAAAGATTTTAAAACCCCATCAAAATATATCGAAATATTCATTTGTGTTCTATAGTACAAATGAAATGATGAATGTGAGTAAATAATGACATTATTTTCATTTTTGAGGTAAATTACCCCTTTAATAATGACAAGTCATCTTAAATATACACTTTTCCTCATACACTCTAAAAAATGCTGAGTTAAAAACAACCCAGCACTGGGTGAATTATGGGAAATCCAGCAAATGGGTTGTTTTGACCCAGCAGTTGGGTTAAATGTTAAAAATAATTCTGGGTAGTTTTAGTGAACTCAACTATTGCTTCAAAATTAATATATTTCTTGCTTAAAATGAACCCAAAATAGGCTGGAATTTAACATTTATTAATATGTTTAATAAATGTACATTTATTAATAAGTTAAATAAATAATAATTAAGCAATACACGTTTAAAATTGCTTATTAATAAATGTGCATCTTTTGATTATCGCTGATGCCTCTAGTAATTTTGTGTCTGATTTTTAATTTACAACCTATTTTGGGTTCATTTTATGCCAGCCATATAGTAATTTCTGAACAATAGTTGAGTTAAACAAAACTACCCAGAAGGTTGGGTAAAATATTTAAAACAACCCGAGTCGCTGGGTTTGTCCGTATTTCACCCAGCGCTGGGTTGTATTTAACTCAGCATTTTTTAGAGTGTACATTCATATTAAACTTTAACTTTAAAAAAGAAAAAGAAAACTTGTCGTGTTTACAATGAGTATATAGTTTTAATGTTATGTTTTTACATCAGTGGTGCCCATTTTCACGATCTCGCAAAAAGACATAAAAAGCAGATGAGTTTAAGTGACACGGTTTTCGATGCAGTTGCTGACTTTGTGAATCTGTTTGAATAGATGTTATTGTCAATAAAACTATACAGGCCTGTAATCTTTCAGGTTCAGAAGTGAAAAAGCAACGTTCATAAAGACAGAGCTGTTAATAAAGACAGAGCTTTCTTTTCTAATGACAATAAAGTAGATAGAAAGTCACAGGTGCGTCACCGCGGCCCCCGTGCATATTCAAGCGCACTTTGTTCCTATGCTTTTTTCCCTTTTTCATTCTCAGCTCCATCCTCGAGTTGTGTTGAGGGCCTGTGTCAGTGTGTAATTGGTGAGACTGAGGGGGAGGAGTTAATTACATTTAAAGGAATATGTGAATAGGAGGTCTCATGTGCTGTCTGACATGCAGTCACCCTCATACACACAATGTGTGTCTCTCCGGAGGGACACTCCAGTCCCTAGGTGCACCATTAGACAGATTTACAATGAAAGAAGTTGGAAAAGGAGGGGTGAGGGGTGGTGCTTGGCAGAGAGAGGATGTATGCAAGTCCTAGAATATTCACCGTGTCCTGTGTGCGTGTGTGTTATTCTCAATACAAACGCACAAATATGCACATTCAAAACTCATTAAAACAAAACAAAAAACACAGACTTTGCCCATTGTTTTCTATCTATTGTGAGAATTGTGTGCTCTGTTTGGTAGAGCAGCCACAATGAACACTAATAAAACATCTTTATTTCTGTCCCTCTCTTTCTGTCTTGCTCTATTTCTTTCTTACACACAGAAATTGCTGTTTCACACAATAGGTGATTTCAGGTTTTGCTATCCTCGTAAAAACATTTGGAACCCATAACGTAGGCAAAACTTGATCCACACACACGTACAGTCAGAAATGGTTTGTATAAATCAAAATCATTTCTAACTGTGTATCCAAAGATGTCTCTGACATGTTAGGGCAAATCATTCCAGTGACATTGCTCCATAACCTCTAACTGCCCATCTCTGCGGCATGACAAACCGTAGTAGCGTAGACACGCTTTTTCATCAGCACTAAATCAACTGTTGGTTTGATGCGTTCTGCTGTAGTGTGGTTTTGGAAAAAAAGTCTTTGTACTGAATTCAGTAGAAAAATGTTTTATTAATTGCCATATGTTTATTGACTTCTCTTTCATGTCTGTTCTTTTGTTCTTTCTTTGTAGTGGCAAAAGATCCCTGTGCATCATCGTTTGGGAGCGATCTGAAATGTCAAAGGTGTCCTTTTGATGTCGGGTATGGGCCTCATGCAAGGCAGCACCTGTGTGGGACGCGTCTGTGTGTGTGCGCGCGTGTGTCATATTCACATCCAAACTGTCAGGCTGCTCCTGTGGGAACAAGGGATAGTGAAGAGACGAAAACAAACCGGGGTTGTGCTATCACCTGCTTTCTTTCTCTCTCTCTGCCTCTCATTTAGTAAGTGGAGTGATTGTAATAGTTTGATGAGTATTGAATGTTTAAGATGTAGATCTCTTTGATCCTGATATGGTACAATCTGGCTTACACTGAAACCCTTCCCACTGTGTGCTGCAATGCCTGTTTTACTATCAGTCCAACCATCAAAGTCCTCTCCACTATAAATGAATGAATGTCTGTGTGTGTATGTTTGTATCTATGTGAACCTGTGTATGTGGGCTAAATGTGTGTGTGTTTCAGCTGCTGTAACATATGTGTGTTGCGAATCAGAATCTGAACTCATATCCACTCCATCTGCTGGTCAATTAGATGAACACACAGCAAAAATCTCAAACCGCTACAGTTTCACATAGTCCTTTTTTAAACAAAGTTAGCTTGTTTGTATGAAACTATGTTACAAACAAGCAAAATGCAAATTGCGAATACAAAATAAAACATACAAATACAAATGAGCTTTTAATCGTGCCATTGGTTTTACTTTCTTATAAGCCGGTCCAACAAACAAGTGAAAAATACCTGAAGGAATTGTATTAATGTTCCAAATGAAAACAACCAGCAGCAAAACAAACATGTTGTTAATTCTCTTGGTCTTCGTTGTGTTTTATAACAGTTCTACCACAAGTTCTTTCCACACAGTGCCTGTGGAGAGTTCTATAAAAAGGTAAATGTAAGAGTGTGTGTTGGAAGAATAGGGGAGAAGAGAGCAGTGCCAGCAGTGCATTGGAGTGTGTGCCACTTCCTGTCCCTTGAGAAAGGACGTCAGCTGGGGAAAAGACATTTTTCATTTGACTGTTTTTTTTCTTTACTTATATATTTACTTTTTTTTTACTTATTGAACAATATATGATCATGATGAAACACTAAAGGAATGGTTCACTCAAAAAATTAAAATGAGCTGAAAATGTACTCACCCCAAGGTCATCCAAGATGCAGATGAGTTACTTCATCTGAGCCGATCTGGAGAAATTTAGCATTACATCACTGCTCACCAGTGGATCTCATGCATTTCAAACAGCTAATCAAAACATCACAATAATTTACAAATAATCCACATAATTCAAGTCTTTTAATTAACGCCTTGAGAAGTAAAATGTTGCATGTCAAAACTGTCGCTCCTAAGCAAAATACCAGTACATAATCTATAGTAACACCTTTTCCAGTGTTCCAATTCTCTGTTGTCTTCTAACACCAAAATCCATCACCATATTTCTTTAGAACTGTTTTGGTCTGTTTTCACTTGTAAATGGTGCTTGATTTGTGATCCCCCCTCCCCCTCCTGATTCACACAAGATTACTTTTTCACTGGAGAAAGTAGTATTATAGATAGAGGGCTTGTATTTTAGTTAGAAACAATGTTTTGAGGTTAAAAACATCTTTATGATGGATTTGCAATATATTACAAATATGCAACTTGCAGAGTCTCATGACAAAAATGTACCTGGGGGAACTTTTTTTTTTCGCGAGACACAACAAGTAAATATCACTGCAGTTTCCCAAAGAAATGAACACTAGAGGTGGTAAAACAGTGAGCACTTTTAATCATTTTTGTACACAGTTATGATTACAGCTCCATATGTTTCGCTTTCTGGTGTTCTGACAAATAATGCTACATATCAGATTATGCTGTATTTACACTGTATTTTTAATACAGTAAGGGTAGGTTTAGGGTTGTGGTTGGTGTACACAAAAGGCTAGCATAAATAGACACAACACAGAACACAACAAGCTTGCTCAGTAGCTCAGACGGCACAAAGCTGGACTTACAGTGTGGAGTCCGTGTGTACAAATCCCGTGGAAAAACATGACTCACGATGAACAAGCTAAAATGGGCATGCTTGCGATTGTGTTTTTACGTCACTTTTGCTTTCAGTCATATTATCGGGCAGGTTTAGGTGTAGTGCTGATGGTACGTTATTTTAAAAAATCAAATAAAATACATTTTCTACCTATTAGCTTGTGATGGAAATTTCACTTTTACATGTTGTTTGAACATAAATGTGTCTTGACATAAATGTGTCCCTATAATGATAAAAATCTGTGGATTTCAGTTGGAAACTGCAGTGATATGTACTCGCAAAAAAGTTCCCCCAGTTACTTTTTTGTCATGAGACCAGGTTGAACTTTTCGCTGCACAAGACGTTATTTGATGGTGTGTGGATTATTATGATTGGTGGCAAAATTCAGTAATTTCACTGGGAATCCACACAATTGACCCTTCTCAGGGAGTTTGACTGACAGGCGATCTGACTAATCATAACACCAAATCCGCCATTTTTTCCAACAAACCATATAGAGATTAACGCTGGTGGACTTGAATTTGAAAAAAGGTGTGTATTGACATCTTTCCGCAGTTGAAACAAGATACTGTCTGATCAGAGGTGCGTTAACCGAAAATTGTCCGTCACTGAAGGAAAAATCTGAAGGCCATCATTTTGACAGATTACACTGAGGGTGATCTATTGTAAAATTGTAGCTGTAATTCCCACTCCTGTCCAGTTGGTGGCGAGTGCGCTCCAGTCTGGCTGCAGAGCGCTGGATCCAGAACAAAAAGGAATCTGTCAGGAATGTTTTCCTATGCATTTGAAGCCACACCGATCTATCATGCCACATTAAAGAGCGCCAAAATGGTATTTATTGCCTTAATTTCCTAATGAAATGGACAGAATTTAAAATCTGAGGCTTTGTTTCATATCAAAAGTAACACAAAGTCTAGCCTATTGCTATTTATTGGAAGGAAGACACACCATGTACTGTTCATCCATCAACTTTAAACAGCATAGACCAAGAGATCGATTGTGATTTAATAACTGATATTGGTTCTTTAAAATGAGAATCTATTTTTTTTGTTGTTTGTTTTTTTGTTTACCCAGCCCTAGCATATTTTGTTGTTTTTAAACACTGCGCTGTCGTCCTGTAGGTTCATGATTAAAAAATGAAAACGTGAACAAAAATAAAAGCAATTAAATGCGTTATTCTAATTAAAATATCAAAATTAAAATGACAGGTAATAATAGATTATGAGGAATTTTTACGACCCTGTCCGTCAAAATGACAATGTTAAAGTCTAGCACAACCTCTGCTTCTGATATTCATTCATGTTTTCGTTTACCGTGCTATAGTAAAGTGGAAGACATGATCAAGACATGTTTGTGTGCCGCTTGAACTGAGGTGCTACAGTGATCTGTCATGACACACTAAAGTGCCATATAATCATATTTATTGTTTGAATTTCTTTTAAAATTACAAAGTTTAAAAGCTCTGTCAATGCAATGTCAGTTTCCTTTTTGCTCCACAATGTATTTTTCACTGCTTGAGGACATGATGTTTGGTGTGAGAGTGCCATACTTGTTGGATATAGCAACAGTAACGAAGGGGGGCGGGTTTTTGCGAAGAGTCAGTTGGAAATTTCATCTAATGGTGAAAGATTTCCAGTGCAGAATTCGCAAAGTTGGTCACATCGCATTGACCAAGAGTTTGAAAGTGACTTCTGTGTGAGCTATGCTTCATACATCACCACACTATTGTCAACAGAACTTTTTTCTTGTGAAAACTTGCCAAAATTTTGTTAATGCAACCACTTTTTTTTTTTAAACCTATGTTTTATTCTGACTAAAGGCTAACTTAAAAAAAAAAAAAAAAAACTGTAAATGTTAAATGTAAATGTACTGACTGAAAGAGAGATGGCAGTGGGACACACGGTGTATATACTTTGCTAATTGATAGCATCAGGATTAATTAACTGTGAGGAAATAACTGGCTTCTAACAAATGTTTATGTCTTGGGAGAAATCGAACGAGAGACAGATGAAATTAGGGAAACCGGTATATGAAGCACTCTCTCTCTCTCTCTCTTTATAGGAAAAATCAGTTTGCTGGTGGCAGTTTGCTGACATCTTTGTTAATAGATCCCTATAGATGAGAGGGATTGTTCTCTGTGATTTACTCTGAGACAGCATCAGTCAGTAATGGGAATATGGATAATTACTTTTCATTTATCCTCCTTGTTTCAACATGTAAACCCTCCTGATGATTAAATGCCGTAGTGCACACTGCATACTTGCTTTGTTTGGCCCATTTTTCCTTTTTGTACCTGTGTGTTAAAAGCACTGGTGTCTAACCAACACCCCTCCCTCTTGTTGTTTCCTTTGATTATTTCTTGTGTTTACACGTTAGTCATTTGTTTTATTGAAAGTAGTGCCAGAATTATTTGGACTCAGTTTGTGGACACGCACAAATGCACTCGATCACTTTGCTTGCTGTTTTCCTAAACATCTCCAGGCAAAACACATTTGAATGGGTAAATTTAAGGTTGTGTATGCGTGCTGTATATTGCTATGAAGGAGTACTGTTGGATTAGGATGGATGACCAGAGGTGAGGGGTCAAATAGAGGGGCCGTTTGAACCTTTGTCTCTTTATAGTAGTCAGAGCTGAAGGTCAGAATAAGCTTTGCTCTGAGAGACATGTAAGACTGCTGTGTGTTAGAGAGCAGGAGCAATAAACAGAAACTGATACTGTATTTGGTTAACCTGACTCAACCCAGACAGGTCACACAGGTCATGTGCATTAATTATATCTAAGAAATGCGTCTATGTTGTTACATAGACTTTTTATGGTGTTTTTAGTCATATTAATGCTGTTATATTAGAGTGTCCCTATTTGTGTCAATTAGCGTCACCCTGTATTACTCAGTTAGGAACTATTTCTGATTACAGAGGATTTATTAAACAAAACAGAGGCACTCAAAGATTTTGCAAGTGATTTGTGACTCCATAAATTATTAAACACCACGTTTGTATGTATGGAATTGGAATAACATGCGTTTCATGTCTCTGTCATTTGGATCCTGAAACTGAGGAGCTGCAGCTGTGTCTTAATTCATCAATATTTCATAGTTAATTATTTTCCTCAAGATTCAGAAATTCATTACTTTAGGGGAATGGGAGTGACTTACGTTCTTCTTTTTCCTTCTTTTTTTTTTTGCTATTTCGAATTTTTGCAAATATGAAGTCAAATTTCCTATTGAACATGTTCTCATGATCACATATATATCACAGTACATACACATATATAAAATAAAACATTATAGGGACAAAACCCCTCAAACCCTTATGGGGAAATTGTTTGGTCCTCATGAGGAAACAACCTTATAAATCATACATTTTGTGTGAGGGGTGGGTTTAAAGGAGAAGTCCACTTCCAGAATAAGAATTTACAGATAATTTACTCACCCCATTGTCATCCAAGATGTTCATGTCTTTCTTTCTTCAGTCGTAAAGAAATTTTGTTTTTTGAGGAAAACATTTCAGGATTTTTCTCCATATAGTGGACTTCTATAGTCCCCCGAGTATGAACTTTCAAAATGCAGTTTAAATGCGGCTTCAAACGATCCCAAATGCAGTTGTAAACGATCCCAGCCGAGGAAAAAGGGTCTTATCTAGCGAAACGATCAGTTACTTTAATAAAATTAATACAATTTATATACTTTTTATGTCAAATTCTCATCTTGTCTTACTCTGCCTGAACTTTGTTATTTCCGGTTCATGACAGATAGGGTATGTCGAAAAACTCCCATCTCATTTTTTCCCTCAACTTCAAAATCATCCTATATCGCTGTTTTGCCTTTTTTGTTATGGGTATTTGATGATCTTTGCATGTTCAGTTTGCAAAGACTGGGTCGTTACTTCTGCAGCGATGTAGGATGATTTTGAAAAGATTTTTGAAGTTGAGAGAGATTATATGATTGAAGTTTTTTCGACATACCCTAACTGTCTTGAACCAGAACACACAGAGTTCAGGCAGAGCAAGACAAGATGAGCATTTGAGATAAAAAAAAATATTTAAATTGTGCTGGGATCATTTACAACTGCATTTGTGATCGTTTGAAGCTGCATTTAAACTGCATTTTGGAAGTTCAAAACTCGGTGCACCATAGCAGTCCATTATATGGAGAAGGTGGTAAGTACATTATCTGTAAATTTTTGTTCTGAAAGTGGACTTCTCCTTTAAGGTAAGGGGATAGAAAATACCGTTTGTACAGTATAAAAACAATTAGACCTACACTGCATTTTTTCCAGTTTACAAAACATTTTGAGTCTCAAATACAAAAAATGGTCTTTTCTTGAAACAACATAAAAACCTTTGTCAGACCAACAAAATTGCCCCAAATGTTGTCCCAACAGGTCAAACACAGTTGTCTGAACAAAGAATTTTTATATTGTAGAAATGTTAAGTCTTTTTGAGTTCCCAGCATGCGTTGCAGCATGAATAAATTATGCAGTTACTGTTATAGGATTATTGTTTTGCTGTTTGCTGACCTAATTTAAACTGGTTGTTGTTTTGTCATTATTGTTAGTTATTTGTTGCACTGTGATGTAAAGAGCTCATCTTTTTAACATTGGTTGATTGCAACCGTTCTTGAGGTTTGTGTGTCTAGTTGAGGCCTATAGTATGTTCAACCACTTACACCTGTTTGCTGGATATCTTAGTCTTGCAAGATATTTTACAAACAAAGACAATGTTATCTACATATTAGACTAAGTTATCCATTAAGGTTTCTATAACAATTCCCTGTTTGTCATTTGTATTTAATAAACAAAAAATTGATACATAAAAAAATGATCTCAACTACAGTAATTGTTGTTTCAGTTGCTGTGACAAGACTTTTTCTATTAGCAAAATAAGACAGTCAGCATTGCATTAACAAATTTATGCTGGTTAAACAAAATATCTTTACTTAGAAAAACTAAAAAAAAAAAAAACTATTGTTGAGAGAACTCAAAGTCTTACTGCATGTAATGTGTGTGTGTGTGTGTGTGTGGTGTGTGTGTGTAAGAAAGAGTGTGAGTGTGGTACTGGTATTAACTAGGTTTTGGGGACCAAATGTCCACACGAGTATAGTAATACCAGTAAATTTTGACCTTGTGTGTAATTTATATATGTGGGATATAGAATATGCACATATGCACTAAGTTTTGCTTTTGTTCTTTGATTATTGTACATTTTTCTCCTCAATTTGTATTGTATATCCAATATTTATTAATTTTTTACATATCTGCTTTTCAAACTAACAATTTTGTATTTTAGATTTTTTATACATTTTTAAATGTTCTTTTATTTGTGCAGTACACAAAACCTCCAGATTATGCCATAGCCTTGTAAATATAAAAAAAAATGATTCATGCTAAAATGATCTTTGACCTTTAAAACTGTTACTTGAATAAACCCGCCACAGCTGTATTGTTTTAAGAGCTTTTTAAATATCCTCATTAATAGCTTGATTGTGGTAATTGACTGACAGATACAATCTGAACAATAATCTATCACTAACAGACTGCATTGCTTTTTGGGAGTCGTGTCAGTAATGGCTATAATCTGAGCGATGACAAAACAGTGTGTGTTGTGTTTTGCCTCGTGTTAATAGCCTAATTGTGTGTGGGCGGTGGGGTTAATAAGATGATGAAGGTGTTGGAGAGTTCAGGGGTCATAAGGGAGGCAGCTGCAGGCCTGAAGGCCCCAGTGGCCGTCCCAGACAAGGGCTAGTGACCAAGGGAAGCCTGAGGCCACCAGTGTCACTTTGGGACCCTGTCTGCTCCTGCTAGAGGAGTGATGGATACTCAGCCCAGAGGGGAAATGACCCCAAAACGGCCAGCTATGAAAACACTGGGACACAATATTGCATGTTTGAACTCTGTTCCAGCTTTGTTGTAGAGAATAGATAGAGTACTGGATGAATAGAGGACAGTCTGGATGGATGGATCAGTGACATTTGTGATGAATCACTGAACATGCAGAGATCATCTGAAGCCTCTTCTAATGGCTGTGTTTAGTCCACTATTGTAAGTGTCTTAACAAAGGAAATCATCAGGATGCCTACGGCCACTTGCGTTCCTCCCTGCTGCTCCTTCATCTCTGCTATTTGTCAATTAAACTAACACTAATTAAAATTGTGTCTGAAAGATAAACTCAGACCTCTAGCACTGTAAACATTGTTTAACCCTCATGTTCTCTTTGGGCTCTGAGAGACCCCAAGGCCATTTTAATAGCTCAAAAAAATCTTGCATTTTAAGTGCTAGGTTTATTCTTCATGACCTTTCCTAATCTAATGAGAATAGAGTGTTAACAAAATGATCACTTGATAACTTCAACTGTCCTCCATGCATAATGTAACATTACCTATGTCTGGGTCTCAGAGACCTCAGGTATAAAACATGAATAAATCCAATGAATTTCACATGATAATGAAAAAAGAGTTGAAAAAAAGGTCCAAAGTCTTAATGTCTGTTTTAAAGGGGTCATGAAATGCAGTTTCAGATTTTTATCTGATGTTTTTGATGTTAGTTTATAAAGTTTGCACAGTTCTTTGCACCTAAAAAGGTCAAATATTTGTAAAAAATTCAAGTTCATTTGGCATTACCTCATGCAGAAGTGTACGTAAATGCCCGCTGTTGTGATTGGCTAGCTTCATTGTGCCATATCGCATGTCCTCCTTGATAGCATGTTGTGTGTTTTGATACTTGGGATGGCAAATGCTGTGATGTTTGAGCCTGAAGCAGAAGAAATTGAAACGATGCAACCATTTGCAATGCAAATCAAACGTAACCAAATATCTATATTCTGACTACTTAAAAGCTACACATCGTGTGAAGGGCTAAATAATAGCAACGGCAACGTAAACTATAATAAAATATATTCAACTTGCATAATAAAAATATTCAACTCAAATCAACTATTTCTGGTCCTTACTGATTTTTCTGATATGTAATGATATTATTAGTAGCACTCAAACAATACACTTGGTGTCTTTCCATAAAAGATATTGTGCAAAATAATTCCCAAAACAGTCCATTGTGAAATGTGAAGAATGACGAAAACTTTATCTTTCAGTCGCTCAGGCATGTCATTAAAAATAAACTTCAGCCATGCATTTCTAATGCTCAGATCTTTAGAAAAGCTATGCAGAGTTTTTGGAGGTGCAGTTTCTTTTATATCCACTGACTGAACAACGTCTGCATTTGACGGTCTTACTTAACGTCTTTATAACCTCTTAACCTCTTAAATATGACCGTGGACCACAAAATCAGTCATAATTAAGCTTTCCATTGATGTATGGTTTGTTAGAATATGACACTATTTGGCTGAGATACAATTATTTGACAATCTGGAATCTGAGAGTGCAAAAAATTCTAAATACTGAGAAAATCGCCTTTAAAGTTGTCAAAATTAAGTTCTTAGCAATGCATATTACTAATCACAAAATAAGTTTTGATATTTTTATGGTAGGAAATTTACAAAATATCTTTATGGAACATGATCTTTATTTAATATCCTAATGATTTTTGGCATAAAAGAAAAAATTATCATTTTGAGCCATACAGTGTATTGTTGGCTATTGCTACAAATATACCTGTGCTACTTGTTTTGTGGTCCAGGGTCACAAATGTGTAAATATCCAAGATTTTGACCCCTTTAAAGTCAAGTCATGTCACCTGTATTTATACAGCGCTGTTAACAATACAGATTGTGTCAAAGCAACTTTACAGAATTAAATAGAAAAAATATCATCAATAATGCAAAAGGACAACAGTAAACACTCAATTTTCAGTTAAAGGCAGTTCATCATTGAATTTAGTGATTTCATCATCCAGCTCAGTTCAGTTTAAAGGGATAGTTCACCCAAAAATGAAAATTCTGTCAATAATTACTCATGACGTTCCAAACCCGTTAGACCTTTCTGACCCTACATAGACAGCAAGGGAACTATCACAGTCAAGGCACAGAAACACAGTAAGGACATCACTAAAATAGTCCATGTGACATCATGCATGTGGTACTCTCATGAATGGTGGCGAACGGTGAGACAGAAGAGAAGAACTGTTGAGTAACAGTTATTTTTGATTTCTTTGCGCACAAAAAGTATTTTGATATCTCCAGAAAAATTAAGGTTGAACCACTGATGTCACATGCTATTTTATCAATATCCTTACTGCCTTTCTGGCCTTTGAACATAGTAGTTGCACTGCTGTCTATGCAGGGTCAGAAAGCGCTTGGATTTCATCAAAAATATCTTAATTTGTGTTCTGAAGATGAACGAAGGACACAAGGGTGAGTAATTAATGAAAAGAACAGCATTTATTTGAAACAGAAATATTTGTAACATTATAAATGTCTTTACTGTCACTTTTGATCAATGTAACATGTCTTTGCAGTATAATATATATAATCTTTTTATATTTAAACCATTGGGTTCTCTGGCACACCAAACATAAAAAACATTAATGTCAGTGAGTCAATCTCAACAGATCATGAGGGTTAAGGGAAAAAAAAAAAAAAAAAATCTGCAGGGCATGTCCATCACAGAAGGAGGAGAGCACTGTTCTTCTCTAATATATAATCACATGCATTATTATACCAGCAGTGTACTTATACTCTCTTTAATATCAATATTCGTCTCTCTTAAAGCCTTTAACACTGGGAGGTATGTCTGCTCACTGGAACTTCTGCTCTGTAAATGCTTTTAACATACCCGGTAATTATGCCATCGTGTTGCAGTGAAGATTTGCATTATTACAGATGTCAAAGAAAAGGGGGTGAGGGTGGGGGGTGAAGCGCTATTATCATTATTTAACCTCAGTGTGTTGCCCAATGCATAACTGTGTCATTATCATTAAATTTTAATCATCCATGCAGCTGCCTCAAGTGTGTATGTGTGTGTGTGTGTGTGTGTAAGTACATGTTTTCACAAGCCTGCTGAGCTCTCTTTAATCGCCTGGCCCTCTTAATCATAGACGTGTTTGAAAGAGACAACTCTTAAAGACTGCGTGGCACACTCGATTACATTCTCCTTTACTAATGAAAGAATGTGATAGAGGCAGACCGTGGTCCAGAGAGGCAGCAGGGGGGAAGAGACGAATCGTGAATCACATGACCGCTCAGGACTGAGTGTGAGCCGCTTGTATTGTCACGACTGTGTGAGGAGATGTAGAGAAGACACCTTCAGACTCTCCATCTCCAGTTCACTTTGAGATATTTTTGTATATGTAGAAGTCACACAAAACAAAATTTAGATCCCGCAGACATAAACATCCAGCCTCCATTACAAACTGTTTAGTGTTGGATTTGTTTCAGGATGGTTTTGCTGCGGTTTCCGTCTTTCTCGCTCTCTCACGTTCCTAACCCCCGTCATGTGTTCCCAGAGCACAAACAGCACCACACCGCCGAGCAAAAGGGAGAAATAAATCTAACGCACGCTAAAGGAAGTGTAGCATGAGGCACGTCAGGTGAGCTTTCAACAGTGACAGCGAAATTTCAATGCGGGGGGCGAGGGGGGAGCGGCGACAGTCAGAAAGGCAAACCTGTGCCGGGACATTTTCCTCTACAAAGGTGTACAGATGAACAAATTAAAGACTAGAGAATGACAATGCGACTACAGATGTTTGCTCTCCCCGCATCTCTTTTTGCATAATCCCAGTTAAGGAGAAGGTAGAGACCGAGTGCGATAAAAAGTCCAGGTTTTCAGAGAACAGTGGGTTGCTTATTAGAGAAGCTTTGATCGTGGAGCCTTTGATATCTCAGTGCTCATCAAGAATTCACTTTCAGCCATAAATATAGGTAGCTCAGAGAAATGTTATGACACACACACTTACTCTCTCTCAGCCACTTTAAGTTATCAAAAACATTGCAAAATATGAAGGGAACTGTGAGGGAGGGTCTACAAGAGAATGAGGGGAAGAGAAAGACAGAGAGTTGGGCGGCAGGTGAAATTTTTGCACTTTTATTATTTAGAAACAATACCAGTTATCTCTGTGTGTGTGTGTGTGTGTGTATACACAATGTAAAACATTTTTCGAAGATGTAAATAAACAGTTTTGGAGTATGTTAAGATTATATGTTAAGTATGCTAAGATAACACTATTTTATTTGTGTTTATTCCAAAATTGCACACATTTATTTGCCAATTTGTTTTAATTTTTTTGTGACATTTTCTGTCAATTTCTGAATGAAAATTGTTTCTACACTAGTTTTATCCAGTGTATATGCATATATATGAGTCTCTATTTAAGAGGCTCATTTGTACAATTTTACTACAAATTTCTAAATTTACAAACAGATTTATAGTAAATTGTAGTACATCTGAAAAAACATAATAAATTCTTAAAATTCACATACACTCTTAAAAATAAAGGTGCTTCACAATGCCATAGAAGAATCTTTTCTGTCTAAATGGTTCCATAAAGAACCTTTAATATCTGAAGAACCTTTCTGTTTTACAAAAGTTCTTTGTGGTGAAAGAAGGTTCTTCAGATTATAAAAAGGTCAGAAAGAAATGGTTCTCTAAAGAACCTTTGACTGAATGGTTCTTTGTGGAACCAAAAGTGGTTCTTCTATGGCATCGCTGTGAAGAAACTTTTAAAGTACCTTTATTTTTAAGAGTGTAGTGAATATATTTGTGAATCTGCATTTTAATCCATTTTCCATATCCAGACAGTATCTAAGCTCAAGAAAATATAAGATATTATTATAAGATTTATTACACTATTTATTCATCTTTGTTAATGTTAGCTAATAAAAATGCAAATTTTTGTGCATGTTAGCTTACAGTGCATTAAGTAATGTTAACAAACACAACTTGTGATTTTTAAAATGCATTAGTAAATGCTGAAATTAACATTAACTAAGATTAAAAAATGCTATAAATATTGTTCATTCTTAGTTCATGTTAACTAATGTAGTCAAGTAATGTTAACTAATGAACCTTAAAGTAGTTTAGCAGGTCATGGCTTAAATAATACTCTGTTGAATGGACACGCATACAGAAAAAATAACAAAATCAAGCACAGAAATGTTTTTTTTTTTTCTTTTCTTTTTTTAGTTGTGCTCCATCTTTCCCATCTAACAGTAAAAATCTTCTCTCAGACTTTTCGCACAGAAGCCCACACACACACACACACATGCACGCTAAGCTACATATCGTACACATCCACATGTTTAGTAGAATTTTGTCCTCAAGATAAAAACAACAAACAGACCTCAACACAACAAGAAAAGACAGATATTCTCAGCTCAAGTAAAAGTTTCCTTAATTGGCCTTGTAATCCTATCGGTGTCAAAAACATAGCGATACCAAAAAACCCCTGTCCTCATTAAAAAGTACAAGCCTGCTTTTGAGAGCTCACACACAGAATTGATTAGAAAGGTAACGCTGGGTGTGATATTCATTTCTTTCATTGTTCTGCTCCCAGCTCAATGAGACAGGATTTTTCTCCCTGCATCCCAATTACAGCATTGTAGATCAAGCAAGGTGCAAGATTAACTAGAGAAACCTCACTAACACAAAGAGAATTCCTAACTTAACAAGGTGTCATTCCTCATTGATAGAACCCTACGCCGTCTGTCCCAGAGTAATTATGAGAAGTGCATTTGAATGTAAATACATGCACACGGACCTCTAAAAACAGCAGCGCCCTCTCCTCGCTAGACTGGAAGCCGTGGGTTTCCCCCAATAAACTTGGTTACATATTGTGGGTATGTCATTATTTTTCTCAGAAATAGAAAATTTCAGAGGTTTTATTGAGAGCATATTGAAGTTTTAAAGTTTAAACCCAAGTTGAAATTATAGAACTCACTTTGATCAAAGGGATCAGAGAGTCTGATCAGAGGGAGAGTGGCAGGATCTCAAAGTTCGTCGGCTGAATACTTAAACGGAGCTTCTCTAGGAGGAGGGAAATGCATTGCAATGTCCACGGCAGCCATACCTCACTTTTCCGTTTCTTATCTATAATCACCTAAAGAGAAATTTCTTATAATCCAATGCTAATTTCTAAACATAGACAAAACTTCTTTTTTAATATACGCTATATGATATAAAAGGCAGATTGCTCTCTGAACATCTAAATAGTTTTTTATTCTCAGTGTCATCTTCAAATCCATATCAAAAATGACTTTTCTGGATTTGAGTGTGACTATCTTCATTAACCTCCCTTTAGTCTCTAATGCTCATGCTTTTCATCATTGCTGGATATTTTATGCAATTAATCCCTGAAGCTATATTTGTGTAGAGAACAGAGTGGGAAAAAAGGTGTGCACGCACACACACACACATCAGTAAGCACACTGTGGGAGAAGATTAATCTTTCTATTTCTGTATTCAGAAGCAGCTCATAAACTATTTAGACTTTTCAGCCCTAATGGAGATTCTGGAGGCACAGTGGGGCATCTTTTATACATCAATAAGGCCAATTATCTGTTTAACCGAGAAAGGCCCTGTTGCCAGATTTGCCCGTCCCCACTGTTTACACTCATTCTTTTCTTCCTCAACACCAGAGGGCAGCCCTGGCACACTGACCCCCACAACTCTGCCCCCCCCCCCAACACAGACCCCCAAGGTGGGGTTGGTAGGGTGGTGGGACTGGGGGCTCAATCTTTAAACCATAACCCCCCTGCTTGTGTGCCCTGGCAAGGCTGGCATGGCAACACTGCACAGCACAGCTGGCAGTATTATAAGACTAAGTCTGGGTGAGAATGTGCATCGCATGTACACAGCATCAGTCAACCCTACTGTATCTCCAAAACACGGATTTAAGAGAGAAATAAAGATGGTAAGAGAACGGAAGAAATGAACATCTATCTTTTTTATTTAAGGGAAATGATGGTTATTCACATTTGATATTTGACAATAATTTTATACATAATAATTTGATACAGTGCACTTATTGTGTACTTACATGTTTTTATATTGTACTCATAATTAAAAAAAAACATTTGCATATAACTACATCTGTAATTAATGTCTGTAATTACTTACCCATACCACCAAACATGTCCCTAACCTTCCCCGTCTCCCACCTCAATAGCAGCAAAAGTGTTTTGCAATACAATATGAACACAATACTGTAAGTGCACTGTACATTTTTGATGTAAGTACATAGTACTTAATGCCACCCAATATAAAGTGGGACCTAATATGTCAATAAAATATAAATTGTATTTTTATTAGAGATGCACAATATACACTATATGCAGTATTGGTGTCCTATCGGTTAAAACTCGGTTAAAAAAATCGGTTAAAAGTATTGTTTAGTTATTTTGCATACATTCATGTCATCGCATTCATTAAGTTAATCATATAAAAACATTAATAACACTGCTAAATGCAATTTTGAAGAAACCTTGTAATGATTATACATTTTTAATACTGTAAATTGTAATTTTGTGATGCCTACATTCACATGAATAGTATTTAAAATGACTGATATTATTTTACATTTATTTCAATGAAATGGAATTTTATCTACTGATGATTTATCTGTTATCAGCATTCAAATCATTATGGGTCTATCTGAATTGGTCAGAGCATTATATTGGTGAATCCCCAATATGTACCATAAATGAAATCTAATACTTTAATACTTTTACGTGTTTTAGGGTACGAATTCAACAAACCCTTTGAAGGCATGATGTTTCTGTGTAATGATTCCCGAAAAACTAGCAAGAGACTGCAGAAAGTCAAACATTGGCTGACCTACTCGTTCACTTCTCATCCAGACAGGGGCTTGTCACGGCCCTTTTATCCATTGTAGCCATTCCAAGGCTAGGCTTGCATTGCCTGTCCCAGTCTCCCTCATCCCAAAAGCCAAAACACAGCCGTCCAGCTGAAGCTTTGCCCTGTCTCTTCTTTATTCCAGAATCCTGCCTCATCGCTCCACGGTTGACATGCCAACCTTCACCATCCCTGGCCATGCCTTCGTGTCTTCATGTGCTCTGTGTTCTAATCAGGTTCCAGAAGCACAGACAGGTTTTTGAGCACATCAGCTGTGTGTCTGTCCTGGCCCAAGCCTTTAGCATTACATTCCCACAGTCCGAAGAATTACTTCACAACACGGAGGATTCATACAGCCCAAGGCTTTATATTTGTAACCCACACCAGTGTGACCACGGCTGGTCCATCAGCAGGCCTCATTAGCTCTATACCCAGAGAATGTGCGGGCTGCCTGGCTCCAGATGGGTCCGAGCCAAACTTTTGCTGCCAACAATAGGCTGCCAAGCAGTTGTTCTGACAGTGGAAGATGGGAAGAAAAGAGGTTCCTCGGATTTGTATGTTTCTAGTTGGTGTGACTTCGCTGTTATATGAACTGTGTGTTTTATGAAGAGGGGCACAGATGGGTGGCAATATGGTGTTTATATAGTCAATGACCATCCAAGCGCCAAAATAAAAGCCACTCAAAGGCACGCTTTTCTCCATTTGGCTCAGGTTTAACATATTCAGAAATTTCGAACGACATTTCTCGCCTGGAATGCGCTAGAATGGTATAAGAATTCAAGCAATGTGATAATTAAGAATAACATGGTGTCTCAATCCTCAGTGGCAGTGTATAATTACAGTGTGGAAAGTCTGTGTTGACGGATTCAACCTCACCACTTGCCACAACAACTCGACAATGCTGATTTCCTCACGCTGCTCCATGTTCGGGACAGATTAAATACAGCTAAACATCAACCGTCAGGCTCTTGAGAACCCCGTCTTTGTGTATGCGTGTGTAGCTTGGCATCCAAACTAGGAAAAGAGCGGGAAAGTACACTCTTCAGTGCCAGTTCAAACTTAGACTAAACCGGCACAGCCTCTTGGGGTTTTGGGTCACCCAGCGATGGTTTCTCTATGGCGTTCTCCACAGAGGAGAATTAATGTGAGTTTTTTTTTTAATAACGTGCGGCCTGTAGTAGGTAAATGGCAAGACTCGTCCTGTCACTCAAGTCATGGCTGTCCTCTGGTTAGCAGCCCGGGAAAGCCACAAAGCTGGCGGGGTGGATCAGTGGCCCGCTCTGACTGCATAGAGAGAGAATAACTGCTGCTGACACTTGCCGCTCCTGCCGGACAAATGATGTCATTTTATGGGCCCTTAAACATATGATCCTAAATGCTTTTTAAAGCCCGGGATGATCTCAGAGGCATTGTACACGCTTAACCTTTGAGTTATTCCTAATGTGTTTTATTATTTAACTGGGGCTCTAAAGTATTTTTGCTTTGGCCAATGAAAAGTCCTTTACATGGGAGAACATGGAGCTGTGGTGAATTAAGCTTACAATGGGACATGTGTGGGTAAAGTCTGAAGCCTGTAAAAATAGCATGATTAGACAGGCACTCACTCAGCACCTGCTCTTTATACTGGACACTTATGGCATTATTGTACAGAGCACAGATGTCACGACGACACCTGTGGACCCATTTCCCTTATTAACACATATGAAACATGAGCAGAATGCATTTTTGCATAAATCCGTTCGCACATAAATTGTCCCTGTTGAATTGAAGGCTTCATTTTATGTAGGCATGGTTTTACGCACGATTTACACAGAAATTTGTTCTGCTTGCGTTTTATGGACAAGGCCCATATATTGTATCGAGCATGACCGTAAATATTCTACTCTCGCATACAAAGTGATTCCGATACACTTTGGATGGGAACATTTTGTGTGTGTAGGGAAGCGTGAGTAGCCATTTGTCCCCTCCGACCTAGTTTGGGTCTCTCCCAGCCTTTGTGGCTCCTCCAAACTTTGGCCAGAGTGTCAGCCAAAGCCCGGGACTCTCACAGCCTGCAGCAGCGAGGCTGAGATTTGAGACTGAGTGAATGAGATCAGGTTACGGCGGAGATAATCCTCCCAAAGCTGTTTTCTTCTACCACTATAGCGCAGGATATTACTCTGGCAATAAGTGATTTTAATTGGTTGTCTCACATGACATGCAGACAGGCGCGTGCCTTTGGGTAATTCCTCTCTCTGTATTGGCCACTTTGTCTGCCTCGCTGTTCAAATTAGAATGACTGTGCAGTAATGGTTTTGTAAGGGTGCTGGTTGGTACGTTGACGGCCTGGGACTTAGGACTGCTGATTACAGTTACATGCACTGTCACCGTCTGGCCTTTTGTTTAATTTGCCTCCTCATTGTCTGGCTTGTGGGTCTGGTATTCTGGACAGTGATAGTCTGGCCATCCACTAATTGAATGTCAGTCTCCCAAAATGTTTTTGGATCGCCTGGTTAGTATTGTAGTCTTGCCCGTGATTGTTTTGGATAGTTGTAATTCCAGCCAGCGCCAGGACAGCTGCGTAGCTTTGCACTGCACCTTGGGCTGGGTATGGCTCTTGACTTGTTTTCTAAGAATTATAACCAGTGTTATGGAAAGTTATATTTAAAAGTAATGCATTACAATATTGTGTTACTCCCTAAAAAAGTAACTAATTATGCTACTTAGTTCCTTTTTATGTAAAGCAATGCGTTACATTACTTTTGTGTTACTTTTGCGTTACTTTTTACATTTGGGCTGGCTTTCTTGTTTGTTTTTAATATAAAAAGTTCTTTTTTTGGCAAACGTAAAAGCCCTTTCACACCAAAATTGAAATGAATCAGCCTCAGGCTAAAGGAAATGTAAATTCTTGTCTGTACTATAGAACACAGAAGTCCAACACTCTTCAGCAATAAAAAAATGAAGCACAAATGTTAGTGTAAAAGGTTAGTTTAATGTTAGTCTCTGCACTCCTCCTGATTTTCCCCCAACATGGGGACAGAAAAGCTGTCAGTCAATAAATGGGAAAACAAAGTAACTGGCATTACTACTTTGAAAAAGTAACTGATATTTTCTTGTAAATTAAAAAAATAATGTGTTACTTTACTAGTTACTTGAAAAAAGTAATCTGATTACGTAGCTCGCATTACTTGTAATGCATTACCCCCAACACTGATTATAACAGTCAGTGCTGGGGAGTAACTAGTTACATGTAACAGCATTATGTAATTTAATTACAAAATAAATCCAACTGTAATCAGTTACAGTAACTGAGAAAAAATATGTAATTAAATTACAGTTACTTAAAAATGTTAACGATTATAAAGGGGGTTACATCTAAATATTTTCACACACACATACTGATTTAATTGATTTCTTTCCCAAATTGCATCGACTGCTCTAAAATATGTGGCAACATGCTTATTCAATAACTGTTTTCATTTCCTATTTGGGTTTATGTGTATGCCTTATTTTTAAAGATTATCTGTTTTTTTTTTTTTCCCAAGACGTTGTTAGATGCCAGAGTTTCCTGTTGGAACTATACAATGATTTGATTTCAAAAACAGTATCATACCTTTTTTAAAAAAAAAAAAAAAAAAAAAAAAAATCTTGTTGTGATTTTAAATCTGTATTTAACTCCAGAATAATCTTAAAGTAAAAATAGGTGTTAAAAGCTGATTTTGTGGTGGCTGTGCTTTAAAATTAAAATTATTATAATCGTAAATCGTAAAAGTGATGAAGGATTTTAAAAGTCTGACAGTAATTAGTGTTGAGTACTAAAGTTAACCTCGCCTGTTTTAAATGTTTGAAACTGATTAACAGTTCAGAACATTTGTTAGAATTTTAGAAAAGTAATCAAAAAGTAATCAAATGTAATTAGATACATTTCTTTAATAAAGTAATTGAAATAGTTGCATTGCTTATTATATTTTAAATAGGGTAACTTAATTTGTTATATTTATAATTCTGTCATTTTGCTTTTTTTATTGTTTGATTGTTGATATCAATATTATTTAGTCACTGGTGTTGTCATTTTCTTTATTTGTAGGATAAAATAAAATCAAAAAAAAGAAAAATACGTTTTAAGATTAATAATTTTATTAAGATGTAAAATATGCATAAATAACTTACCATCAGTTTATTTTGAAATAAAAAAATGAACAGAACTGAATCCTCAACTTATTATAATGTTTTATTTGTGCATCCTCTGTGTTCCTTCATCTCAGTGTCACTGTTTATTGTGATTTCACAGCACTGCCAGAACAAAAACTCAAAACAAACCAAAACCAAGAATAAGAGCAGAAGTAGGACAGCACACCCAGTTTGGTGAGAACTGGTAAGAAGAGAAAAAAATGCAATAAAAATGCAGATTTTGTTGTTTTATACCCCTTTTCTCCACAACAAACGTCCTCAGAGCATTAGTTTGACATGATTTCACCTGATGCTTAGAGAGTCAGTTTAAGTGCTGGAATTCACTAGGGGGCTCATTACCAAAGCAAAAGGCCTTAAAATATTTTTACAATATTTGCATGGCTTGGGTGAAGAAGCTAACGGGAGTGGAAGAGAACAGCGCGCGTTCGGGTTCCTCTCTCCATCGGGGACTCTGCCTCTGGAGTTCTGGAGGGAGGGAGGAGCTGCACCAGTCTCTCTCTCCAGGGACACGCCTCCTAATATGGGTTCTCCTCCCCCTTAGTCACCCTTTGGCCCTGAGGGCCCTGTGGAGCCTGGGCTAACTCTGGCACTTTTACAGCCTCATCATTACTGAGATCATAGACTGACACAACCACTAACGAGACGGCGTATAACTGCCGGAGAGAGATCCAGACACTCTGCCACTGTAGGCAGGACTGAGGGTGGAGAGCAGGCCTGCTATCAAGAGCATTTTCCTTCTCAAATTATGACAGATAAACTCTGTGTTCCAGTTAATTGAGGTGAGATGTACGAAAATGTACTTTAAACTCTTCCCGTATCCTTTGGCTTTGCTGTAACAAAAGGTGACACGGTTAAATGTACTCTCTGAGTCAACAGCGACAACAGAAAAACACATTTTTACAATATTAACTCAACATGTCTTGAGGGTGGAGTTCGTCGGCTGAGCCAAGTTACATAGGGAACAATTGAAGAGATGGAAGTAGTTTGGGATAAAAGTCTCATGAACAGCTGCTCGAGCAATGGAGATATAACAGCATGTGATATGCAGTCTCCTGACTTCCTCTGTGATTTCTGCAGATGCCAGTTCTCCGATTTCAAAGGGAATACCCAAATGGTGATATCACGTTAAATCAAGACAAAGCTAAGGCGTGACTTTTATATGTCGAATGCCACTTTCATCCACGTTTGAGCTATTTTGATCTTGACTAAAATCAAGAATGTAAAGAACTGGGGAATACATGTCACCGCACAGAAAATGATAGCACAGACAGATGGCGCTCATTAGGCCTGTGTTGAAGGGAAAGAATGGCATTAAATGAGATCATCTTCCATCTTGAGTCCATCCTTTGTCATTTTATGCTAAACTTTTTTTTTTTCGGCTGCAAGCAAAAATAATGAACAGATCACAGAATATGACTGAAATGTGACATCATATCCCCTTCTTTCAAAGACATCATTCAAATCCTTGACAAGATGATTGGTATAATTAGCATAAGTAGCAACAGTAGTACTACAACATGGTGAGTTTTTTCATTCCTTCTTGTGCACGCATGTTTTACATTTAGATATACCTATCCTCGTGTACATAATTGTTAGTCTTGCAGATAAATAGCTACTATTAAATGAACCTATTCTGGGTTCGTTGAAAGCAAGAAATATAGTAATTTTTAAAGCAATAGTTTAGTTAAATAAAGCTACCCAGAAGGTTGGGTTAAACATTTAATCCAATCGCTGGGTCAAAACAACCCAATTGCTGGGTTTGTTCATATTTCACCCAGCACTGAGTTGTTTATAACCCAGCATTTTTTTTTTAGAGTGTAGCAGACTTCCTAGCACCTGGTCTTAAGAAAAGCATTAAATATAATTTATAGGAAATGTTTTTTTATGTTAAAATCTTAATTTAATATAAATAGTGATGTAACCTGCAATCACTGGGTACACTGACACCCAGTCATTTACTCCTAGCATTATAAAGCTTCATTCAGCAGCCTCTCTTGTAATGTAGATCTATTTCCTTTTGCTTCCCAATTGTAGGGCATGCAATGGAATGAACAACAACTCCTCTGCATTCTACTTCATGGTGTCCACTTTCCTCCTGCTCCCAACACTCAAGAACCATTTCTGCGTATCTGACTTTTTTTTTTTCTTTTCATATAGGCCGTCTTCATCGAATGTTCTCAGCTGCTATTGATGTCAGTGCTTTCAGACAGCAAGGCTGGTCACTGCAGTGATGTCTGAGGATCAGTTCACCCTCCTAAGTCCTAGGCCTAAGTTTTTAACTTCACATGATTTGGATCATGTCAGTGGAATATCACATCTTAATGTTTTATGAGTTATTTTATGCAGTTTTCCAGGTTCATATTAGTGATTTGTGTGTTGTTCTTATTATTTTGCACTGTCATTACACTTTCAAAATAATGCATAGCAGAAGTTCCGTTCTTATTAGAAATAATAACTCTGAAACCTAATAGATAGAAAGTGAGAGAAAAAGAGAATGCAGCACAAAAAAAAAAAAATAGACAGCAAGCAAGACAGAGAGATGGGTAGGGTGGTATCAGATAAAGGGAAGCTGGGAGAGGAAGTGCGAGAGCTTCAGTACTTTGGCTTGTCTTCCTTTATCGCATGAGGATCTGAGTGGTGGAAAAGAGGGGAGGAAGAATCACTGTGCCACAGACAGAATAAATAAGAGGCTTCTCTTGAAAGCTCTCACTTGATCTCATCGCTGTGTTAGTTCACTGGCTCCTCAGCATGGCCGCCGATGTGCTGAGGAGAGAGAGCGAGGTCTTTGAAGGGGAATGTGGGTGTGAGTGTGGGCTCCAGCATTGTTCCAGACCCTCCCAGGGATGCCTACCACCCTAACCCCCGCTGTCACTGCTCGATAAGGGGAAAGGAGGGGGAAGGGAGGCCTAGTACCCGGCAATCTGTCAAACAGAGGGTTTTCATAAAGGTGAGCGTGAAGGCAGGGAGGGGAGGATGAGAAAGAGCGAGTGTGAGCGAGGGAGAGAGAGATCGAATGGAACTGTGACAGGGAGATGAAGATGAGACTTGACAGTTCTCTCTGGGTTTCTGTGATTAATTGGGATCAGGTCACCTCTCCGGTGTCTGGACAGTAATCATATGCAGTTTCATATGGCGATTTACATAGACACCCTCTGTCTCCCTCACTGGGGGGAATCGTGTGAAACACACAATGCTCTGTAGCGCGCTTGTCACCTTATTTATATTGCCGCTACGAATGTGACGAACGAACGCGACCCGAAATAAAAACGCCGGATTCTCCGCGTTTAATTTGTATGCTGTGTTGTTGTGGAGCTTTTATTTAAGGCCGTATTTGGATAGTAATCTTAAATAATACATCCGCTTTATTTATTTCTTTATTTATTTATCTTTCCCCGACTCGGCTTGGATGTGCAAGGTAGTGCAGGATATCTTTTGCAAGTACTGCTGCTTAGAAGGTGGTTGTCATCGCTGCTCTAACTTTCCCTTTCACAAACTCTGTCTCAAAGCAAAAGGCCTTTCAGAAGCCTGGATGGGTACCTAGACAATGGAGGTGCAGGTAGTGAGAAAAGACACAGGATGGTGAATAATTTATGGCAGAGAAAATCTAAAGGAAAGCATGTGAAGCAAGAGAGTGTAGACAGTGGTGACATATCAAGCAACAATAAAGACATAGACAGAGAAGAGGAGAGAAGACACCGGCGAAAAAAAACCCACTTCAGAGTTTGTTGCTGTCGAAAGGCATGGCCACTTTTTAAAGTTGTGATTCTGTAAGTTGTTTACGAGACGCCGCACAGCCCTAACAGGTAGAAGTTCTGCTATGAATCAACTTTTTTTTTTTTTTTTTTTTTTGATACCAGGCTTCGGCTTGTACAGACACATGTATAGCCGTGCAGAGCAAGACTTGACATTGCTGTATTTTAAAGGAGAGAAGATGGAGCCGCATTAGACATGCATTGGCTCCGGATTCTGTCTCCTCACTTTTTTAAACCCTCTTGTTTATACACAAAACTTTTCAAATGATGAAGTTCCTGACGCAGTCTGCACGATCCCTAGAGTAATATGTTCTCAGAGAGCTGTGGTGGATGAAACTTTTTCCGAGTTGGATGAATTTTTTCCATCTTAATTATTTTGTTAATCACAGAAATAACTCTTTTAAAGGTGTTTTAACTTTTCAAGAACATTTTAAAGAGTACAACATGTCATTAAAGGAATATTTCGGGTTCAATACAGGTAACACACTTGAAATAATTTCAGCTCATTCCTCTTTTTCTTTAAAAAAGCAAAAATCTGGGTTATGGCGAGGCTCTTACAAAACAAACGAATGGGGCCCATCTGTAAACATTAAAACACTCACTGTTTTGACAGTATAGCAAAACATTATGAATGCGAACAGAAAAAAACAACTATGAAAAAGTGTTTTTATAAAGTTGTAAGTTTCACATTTCTGCTTTTAAATCCCCTTGACATTGGCCCTATTTACTTCCATTGCAAGTGCCTCGGCGTAACCTCGATTTTTGTATTTTGTTAAAGACAAACGGGAACATTTTTTGTAGAAATCAACATTGCTGTCGATGGAGCTTGACTTGTCTTGAACCTGGAATATTGCTTCAAGCAAACAGCATGTAGAAAAAAGCTGAGTGTGACTTTTCATTTGAAATGACCAGGTGTCACCCGTGCCGCAGAAGCCAAAGTGTTCATGTTGGTGCTCAGATCAGTAACAGCATGTCATTACGGGGGTTGCACAGCGGGCAGAACAGGTGAACCAGACATACGTCTGACACTCAGGCCCCAGAGATCCCGTCCCACAGACAGCTGCCCAGACGCCCGGCGAGTCCCTGACCTGCCAGTCCGGTTCCATCGGCGGTTCTGCTGGTGACGGCTGTGACACGCGAGAAAACTGTCCGTGCCGAAATCCGTCACTTCCTTGCTACTTTCATCCCCCGCGCACTTCAAAACGTGACATGTGTCATCTGTAAGAAGCTTAGAGATGCTGAATTCCCCCCCATCTGACGCTTTGATGGTGATTCTGCCCAAGGCGTTTGTCATACATAACTTAGCCTGTAACAATGAGAAACGGAGGCTGGTTGAAGGATGGGGATAGAAAAAGTGTGTAAGAATGCATATATTGTAAAATCCCTACTATCACCATGGGGCAGGAAATCAAAGTATGCAGTGCGAGAGTGGAAGTGTGTATCACAGGCTTGTCATCGTTCCTCTTGTTCGCCCGTGATTTCGGTGGCTGCCTCTGGTCTTACGGCAGAACGTGGCTGTCAAAGACTCCGTAGAGAATGTCGGGGCATCTGTGTCCCGATTTTACCGCAGCAAATCTTTCAATCCCATTGATACTTGATGTACTACACGGCGGGCAACCGCTGTGTCAGGGAACGTCTGCTTATGGATGGATGAAATGCTTTACGTTACACTGGCTGATGTCTTTCCAAATGTAATTCTGGATTATAGTAAATATGCCAATTCATGTCTGGCCTTTGGAGCTTGAATTAACAGTAAGAAGTTACAAATTATGACTATAACCTAAATATGGAACACAGGCCTGTGGCAGAAGAGCAAATATGACTATGTTCTTGGCAGATGATGCCTATGTTTGTGGTTCAGCTAATGTGTCCCTCTTTGGTTTGGATGCCTGCACTTCTCCCATTTTCAATCTCTCTGTGTGTGTTTTGTGCTTGACTGTTAACCTTTGGCTAAACCAGTCCCTGAGCTAACATCTGTGTGATTGAGACGGCTGAACTCCGGAGAGACGAGGACAGAGCTGCTCCTGTCTCTCCATATTAAGACTGCCTCTATGAATGTATCAATTAAAGGGCCTTTTAAGTTTGCGTCCACAAATATGCATGTATCCAATTAGCACTGGTAGCCCACATGACCTCATCTGCAAACGATTTGTTTTTTCCTTCACAGTTTTCTATATTAAGTCACTCCTCAAAATGTCTCTCTCCATTGAGTGAATTTAAAATCACACTGGAACACACTGGTCTTGTTACATGCACTCAGAAAACATGTTCTTATGCAGGTTAAAAATGTCATTAATAGTGTCATTTGTAATGTAATTTGTTCATTAATTAGACACAAGATAGATCAGATTGGATTATATATATTGGTGTATATATATATATATACAACCTTTAAATGATGTTTTATTAACAAGGTTCGGGAGGAGCACGTCAGATACCTAGCCTAATTAACACAAGAGGAGCTCACTCAAGTTAATCAACGCTATAGATTTAAATGCAGCTGACTTACCTCTTACCTTTTGACGGTTTATCAGCATCCCTCCACCACCCCATCTCCCCACTCCAAGTTCTCACTACACCTCTGTGGGTTTTCTGGGGTCGGGCCATTCCTGAGCTCGGAGCCCTTCCCCAGACAGCATGCCAAATATGAAAGTGTTTTTCTTAATGTAAGGAACTTTTATTTTATTTTATTTTATTTTATTTGTAATACAAAATATGTCCCTCTGGCATATGTAATGCGTTCTCAATGTTAGAATCTCTGGGCAAACTCATTTTTTCTCTCTCTCTTTATTCCTCTCAAATTATCTCTCCTGCACTCTACCTCCTTTCATTTTCTTTTCCTCTGCACCACTCAATTTTTCATTAATAATCAATGTCATATGATTAGAGGTATCCCATATTGAAAAAGGCATCAGAGAAAGAGAAAGGATGCATCACACAAAATAAGATGAAAACTGAGAAATAGAAAAAGAGAGATTTCTTTCACATAATTATTTACAGTGATTTTATGGATGCCAAAGTGCATATCAGAGATAACACTGTTTGGTACTACAGAGTACACATTTCTAAAATGATTTCCAAAAGCAACAGGACCAACATTAAGATGCTTTTTCTGCTGGTATACACCTTTAGTATAGATCCAAGTTTCATTCTTAGCGCTGTCACATTTTCAATTCACATTTGATCAAGTGGTGTAATAAACAAAAACAGCTCTCTAATTCAAAGATTTTCTGGTAACTGTCAAACAGTTTCACTCACACAGATGACAGGGAATTCCAAATGAAAATGGAAACAAGGGTTTGTATTATCAGAGTGTTATCCAATACAAGAATTCAAACACACTTGAATGACAGCTCTCCCACTGAGTTCACTCTTTCCATGTTGAGCTGCTCAGTCCAAACGTCACTTTCCCAAACAGCTAATCAAGTTCACGGGGAGTCCAGGAGAAGGCTCAGAAGCGCTCACTTCAAACCCACAGGCCAGCACACTGATGAAAGAAAAGACATCTACTGCACACACTCTAATTTGAGTTGCAGGAATGATGACAGATCTATCAGTCAAACACATCCGTCTACAAATAAAAAGAGAGAAAGAGATGGAGAGAAAGCATACAAAAGAAAAAAAGAAAAAGAATTATAGTAAGGGCAAAACTAAATGAGAGTTTATATATATATATATATATATATATATATATATATATATATATATATATATATATATATATATATATTCATGTCTTGTGATCACGATTGCTAGAAAAGTTAAAGAGTTCACAAAAGAAGAAATGAAAAAAAAAAAATATATATAAAAATATATATATAATATATATATATATATATATTCTTCTTCTTCTTCTTCTTCTTCTTCTTATTTTTTTTTTTTGTCTTCTACATACATAAAACAAATGTGGCCAATGTGAGTTTCCGTCACTATTTTGAAATTCGGGTTAGTGACGTTTTGAACTTGAAATCTCCGCGCTACTGTTTGATGCGGTTTTTGCCTCGTAAATTAAGCAGTTTCTCGTATTTTCGCACAGATTTCTTCTAAATTCAGCTCTCTGCTGATAAGAAAAATCAACAGACACGCGTATGGACTTAAAACGCTATCCTTTTATGAAGCTGTGATTCAAAAACTCTGCAATTGTTTTCTTCACACGTTTTTGCATCTGAATTCTGCGCGGCAGTATAGGTGAGACATGATAGTGCTCCTCAACGTATTTAGCATCCGGACCCAGATTACATTTGACGTTTAATGTTGACACAACGCAGTACCAAAATGTAGGCTACAAAAGTAAACAAAACGTCATTATTATTAACACTTCGACCCAAGAGTATACGTGACACACAGTAACGTTAAGTGAAAAAGAACTTGCTATGCTATGTTATGCTATGAATGGTGAAAGTTATAGAGAGTTGTTGTGTGTTGGATGGATGTGTTTACCTTTTAAAAACGAAGTCTGTTAGACAGAACCAAGAGTGATATGGATATACTGAAGTATGTCTGTGGTATTTTCTCTTTCTCTTTTCTCTTAATTTCAGTTTTCTCTGGCTTGATTACCAACTGAAGTTTGGTTTCTTCTGGTCTATCATGCTGATTTTGCAAATTTGATTTAGGAAAGTAAGTAAAATATATTTTTATATATATATTATTGTATTGTTTGATATTTATATAAGGATCCAACAATTTTGTTATGTTGTTGTATATTGTTCAGTAAATCTCTAGAACAATTGCTTATTCCCACGCCCATTACACTTTGCACGAATTATGGGTATAACTTCCGTTAAGCTGTAAACAATCAGTGAAAGGCAATACATTTTTAAAAACATATGAGATGACATTAAATATAACTGAAAACGTGAAACGTGAAATATAACTGTAGTAATATATATACCTGTATTATGTAGTAACATACATTGCCTTAATCAAAAATGTTCATTAATTTAAGTGTGACACCATTTCAAAGTGATTTCCATAATTTTGACAGATAATAAATATTATTTACCTGTGAAAGAGACGTGAGGATTTGAGGAGAAAAACAAGAGATTCATTATACATTCCAGGGAATTATTAATGCGATATACCGTAGATTAAATTGTGAGAATATTGTCCTTTTTTGTACTATTACAGCGAAATGCAAAGGGAAAAAAGAAAATAATCAAGCTCTTGCCACAGATTTTCTTGTCATAAAATGTCACATTAAAATAGCAAGTGTTACGTTATTCTCATATTGTCTAAAAAATAAAACGTGAAGAAAAATTGTTAGCTCATTCAGTCAAACAGATAGGTAAGCTTTATTTGTAGGGCAACCTTATGATTTAAAATGATTCATTTCAGTCTTTTTGAATGGAAGCTCCCCAAACCGGAAGTGCCCCCCATAATTAAAAACGCAGTAGGCTTGACAGGAATAAGGTGGATAGAAGAGGCAGAAGTATCTTAGAGTGGAGGAATTTTATTAAAGGGCTACCAAAAAGACATGAAATTTAATATCACAAACCACAGTACGAAATACAACACCATTCAGAGACTGCTGACCAAACTGTAGGAAGTAATCAAATGTCATATTTAATGACCTTTAGCACAAAAACTGCTGCTGTTTTGACTTTATATGTAAAAAGAGGCACTGAAAAGAGATGGTGTGTACACAAGCAGTGTCTTTGCTTGTTTTCAGCTCATAAACTAGAGTGGATGCATGGAGCTTGTTGCCATCACACTAGAACAAGCCAACACTGATTGTTTCTTGTTTCTCTGCTCGCGTAGACGATGTCAGGATTCTTTTTGAAGTGGGTCTATTGTGTCCAGTTCCTGGGCTTTTGTTCCAGATGAAAGAGATTCTGTATGGTGAGGATTGGGTCGGTGTTCTCCATGGAGGAACATGTTTTCATACATGACTCACTATAGCACAGACACGCGGGCTGCTCTGTTTTGCTTTTGCTCCGAAATTTCAAACTTAATTTTAGAGAAGTATGTCCAGGCGAAAAGCGCTCACCCCCATAGGCCTCAGACTGCAGTCGGATGCTTCAAAAGGCATGTTGGCGGGTTTGTTCTTTCTTTCCAGCGGATTGGAAATAAAAGAGTGGACATGTGTGAGTGGATTGAAGAGGAACGGTTTTTGCTTATGACAACTGTCATATTAGAAAGGTCTACTATGTATTTCTACTCAAAGTAAAAGCTAATTCTCTTGTGAGATGTTCGGTCTTCTTTCAAGTTTGTTTTACCAGAGATGCAAACATATGTTCTCTCAGGTACAGCCTTTACTCTGTGGTGTGGATCCTCTAAGGGTACACTAGGCCTAGGGGTAGTGTTCTTGTGACATTGGATTTGGAGCAGACATGCTCTCGCTCACACACACACACACATACACACACACACACAGATATATTCCAGGCTGTGGCGCTGCATATCATTTCTCACACACTCTGTGTCCCAGATCTTCAGATTCTGGCAGGGCTAATGCTGAGGCAGCAAACACATACACACACACACATGCACACACACTCTCAGAGAGCAAGGGCCCGAGTCCTTGGATTTTCTCCCCTCAGAAGAGTTTGGATCTGTGTCTGTGTCTCTCAGAGGTGCAGTAGACAGGCAGAATGTTCAGAGCTCCTCCAGCTCGTTTCTCTTCCGGGAATACTTGTCCAGAATTTTTAAGAGATTCCTGCTCTTCTTCCTTTGCTCCTCTTCCAGATGTGAGCCTAATTCAAAGTCATGCATGTCTTTATCCACATACTGGGCACGGAATAGTTCAGTGAGCGAACGCTGGAATATGTGGCAAGTCTTCTGTGGTTTTCGAGGAAGTTATCAGACAAGTTTGCTGTAGCACAGTGTGTATTTTATGTCAGCACTCTAATTTTTACAGTGTTGTTGGCTAATGAAGTATTAAGGCATTGGGAAGTGTTGCGGCAGGCTTTATCTGAAGCGCACTTCTTACAGAATCAGATAAAGCTCTGATAATGAGCGGGGAGAACAAACAGGACCTGCTGCACCCTCGAGATTGCTTGCTGCATATAAAACAGTAAAAGCATCCTAATATGCAGCCTCTTAATTTTTCAGTGGACCTGATGAAGTGAATTTTTGACTGATGTTTCCTGAAAGTGGCAACACATGTCCCCTATTTACACCCCTAGCGCCCTCCACCAGCCCCCCTCTCCCCTTACGCCGTTCCGACTCGACTCGGGCAGATGTGTCGCTTGATGTTCCTGTCAAATGGCACCGAACCGCTTAATAAAATATCACTCCCCCTCCATCAGCCTGCTTTAATTGAGTCCCTTGTCAGTTTTATCAAACTGTGTGTTATCGTCGCTTTTTTCCTCTTCCTCTGTTTCTTCTTTCTCTTTATCAGTCTCTCTCTCTCTCTTACGGAATAGACTAGCAGACGGATCCTTAGTAACTTTGTTTAACGGAGCGAGAGGAGTGATCCTCAAAGGCAGGCTTGTCATTGGATCCATAATTCAGACCCGTGATTTTCATTTCCCTCTGTTCTTTCAAAGGGAAGTTGGGTTTTTGGAGGCAGGCTGATCATTAGCAGGCGAACAGCATAGTGGATTAGCAGAGGTGTAGCGCCAGGACGTTAAGCTATACACGGCCGACGTGGAGATGTGCCAGAATGAAAGTGACAACATCAGCATGAGAAAAAGCCGCTTGCTCACTCAGACGGGCACAGAGAAAACAGCATCCCAACGTTGTTTACAAATGGAAAAAGTAGACACATTTTTGCGCGGGTTGCGGAACAGGCTTGGAATGTGATGCTACATAATAGAGTGCTAACAAAAAAGGGAAAAAAACAACAACTTTTGCCTGTTCGCCTGCTTACTCTCACTCATACACGTTCTTCATGAATAACTTATGTGTCACCGGAAGACACATAAGGCAGCATGGTCAGATCAGACCGTTCTTATTCCTTAAATCTTCAGGCTGAATCTGACATTCCCCTGTCCCAACCTCGCCGGTCCCGACGTTGGCAATTCTGGTAGTACTAGTTGTACTAGTGTACTGGTGTGACTGGAAACTTCAAACACAGGCTGTCGCCGGGTCCCCAGTGAGGCCAAGCTCTGATTGGCTGTGCAGACGAGAGTTCTTCTGCCTGTGCCACTATCCCCATGGAAAAGCTGAAGTCCCGCCTCTTCCTTTGAAGTCACAGGAAACTCCACTCACAGCAGTGGGATGTTTTGATGTTAGTCATATTTCTTCTTTTTCTTCTCTTGTTTTCTTTTCTTTCTCTCTCTCTCTCACTCTCTGTAAAGCTGAGGGTCTAGTGGTTACAGGATTCTGCTGCACCACTGTACATTTCAACATTGCATTTGATCTTTAATTTATCACAGTTCCAGCAGTTTGTTTGACAGGTGCAAGAGCTTTCATCTTGAAGCTACACGGCTAGTGCATACTCCTCTCACTCTCTCTCTGTGTTTGTCTCTTTGCGACCTCTATGGGATGTATTGATTCTTTTTTTTTTTTTTCACTATTACTGTGGTGTACATCGAATAATATGTGGTTAGATGCTGCATGCGTGGCCCCCTGCATATTCTTGTATGAAGATGGCAGTTTAGCAGATGCTGATTAAAGTGACTGCTGTGGGATTTAGAACTGTTGTTTTCAGGGTTGATTCAGATATTAATAACACTATTAATGAACAATCAAAATATATGGGTATTTCTTCAGCTATAAGCGCATTTGTCGTGGGGACCTAAATAATCATTCTTTGAGCACACTTTTTAAACTCTTGCTATTTAATTTGTCTACTAGTAACATTGGATATGCATACATCACAGGAACTTTCATTCCTTTTTTTTTTTTGGTACTAAAATTCATGAACATTTTCATCACATTGTCAAATCATGTTGTTTTTACTATCAGTTTGTGATGGAAATGGTAATGAAAACTGTTTTTAACATATTTTGAATAAAATGAGTTTGTGACATAAGCAAAACAATAAAGTCTATAAATAAATGGTAGAAAAAGTGTAGTAAAAAATGTATCAAGGCATGGTAAAAAAAGTTTCATGTGATCTTCATAAACACAAAAATTTAAATCTTAAATAAGTTTTAATAATAATCATTGGACAAAGAAGTGACTGGAGTTGAATACCCGTATATTAAAATACCATTCTTTGTCTTTTATTTTTTTATTTTTCTATTTTATTTGTTTATTAGTAGGTTGTTGGCATATTAAATCATATTAAAGGGATAGTTCAACCAAAAATTCTGTCATGAATTACTCATCCTCATGCCGTTTCAAACCTGTAAGACCTTCATTCATCTACGGAACACAAATTTAGATTTTTTTTTTTTGATGAAAACCGAGAACATTCTGACCCTGCATAGATGGCGACACAACTACCATGTTCAAGGCCCAGAAAGGTTGTAAGGACATCATTAAAATAGTTATTTTAAGAAGCTACGAGACAACTTTTTGTGTTTGTTCAAGAGTCACCTGGACTATTTTATCAATATCCTTACTACCTTTCTGGGCCATAAAACATTTCAGTTGCATTGCTGTCTACGCAGAGTCAGAAAGCGCTCGGATTTCATCAGAAATGTCCTCACTTGTTTTCTGAAGATGAACGAAGGTCTCAAGGGTTTGGAATGACATGAGGGTGATTAATGACAGAATTTTCTTTTTTGGGTGAACTATCCCTTTAAAAATAATGTAACTTTTTTAAAACTTTGATAAATGCTTTCCAGTGGACAGAGGAAAAATAAAGAGAACAGAAAACTCCAGATCACCCTAAATTTGGATATGACACACAAACACTCCTATGTGTTATTACCTACTGCTTGCATTTCTACCCTTGATGCTTTTGGCACTATCCCTTGTTTGCCAAATTCATTGGACAACACAGTTAGTTCTTTATACTGAGTTCTTTTAGGAAGAGTGTCCTCATCTGCAGCCACTGATGTTTCAGCAAAACTCATTTTCTCTCCTCATCTCGCTTTCTATGTCTCTCTCTCTCTTTCACTCTTTTCTTATTTCCCTCTCAGGGAACAAGCCTCACCAAGGCACCTCTTAAAACAGGAACTTCCACGACTATTTTGGCATCAAAGCTTGGCACGAGGGGCTAACCTTCTGAAGCAAACTTGTGAGGAAAGAAGTCGGAGGAGGAGAGGGGGAAAAGAGGAGGAGAGAAGGCCTGTGTGTGCTTTAAGTCTATAGGGGGGCAGTTGAGAGAGAGCGAGGGCTGTTCTAAAGGGAAGGAGGCTCTCTCAGGGCACTTGGAATCAAATCCTCCCCTGGTGCCTCAACCAGGATGGAAATGTGCAGCTTCAGATGCTTTGGTGCAGCTAATAACAGTACTGCAGTTTTTTAAGGTTTAAGATTCCGTTTGACTGAGGAAAACTTTGTGGGATGATGGAGTTTGTTTATACGTGTTTATACTATAGATTTGAGTGGAGGGTTTATTGTGGGCTAAGCATATGGTAATAATGCATCTGTATACAAAGAGCGTGCTGCTGTAAGCCCACGAATTACGCGGTAATTGAGATTCCCTTTCATCCGGATCATCATTTTGCTTTTTATGAGAGGCACTTAGTTCCGACGCTCTATGGCTGTTTTTACATTTTGTTTGGTTGCTTAGTCCGATTTTGATCCAAGAGATTCACTCAGAGGTTCTTTTAATTTTAATCTTCTTTGAGCAATAAATAAACTTGTTCATGTTTATTTAATTTTATTTAATTGAATGAAATCTCCACAGCTAAGATCTCCAAGTAGCAAAAATGAGACAAAAGCAAAGTTATGAGTCAGTCAAGAATATATTGAAGTTATCTACTTGTGAGATCTAAAGTGATCTAAGCGTGTGTACGTAGTCATAAAGACAGATTTCTCAACGTGACTGGTGTTGATTAAAAGTTGACATTTCAACACTTGGCAGCCATGATGAAACAGAACCTTGAGATCAAACGCGTACAGTGATAATCGCCCACTGGCTCCTGTCTGCAAACACCTAAAAAACACATGAACGTTTAACTGAGAGTGATACGGCTCACCACAAAATGTCGTCAACACAAAAATGCAGCTGTTCATTTCATCTGCTGCCAACTCCTTTAAGTTATTCATCTGGAAAAAAATGCATTCATCATTATATTTTTAATCACAGAGACGAGATAGAGAAAAGGAATGCCTTCGGGAGGGTGGGGGGGTGTATGCTATTCCCAGAACCGATCCGGCATTGTTGCCCCGCATCGCCAAACATTTCGCAAATTGACTTTGAATGAATTTATTTTTAATGTGATGTTGATGCTGCTGCTGCGGAAAGTGCATAGAGCGAGTGAAAAAGTGTGAGTGTGTGTAGAGAAATTGAATGAGAGCAAAAAAGTCCAGAAAAAATATCTTGTAGTTTGCTGTAGTTAGGCCTTTGTGTTGATTAGATGTATAGAATAATGTATGTTTGGTGGGCTATATTTACTCTTACCCCAATATTTGGTTAAATACAATGTACATTCATATGCATGTGTGTACAAGTCTATGATGCATGTGTTTAATGGTCCACTAAGAAATGGACCATTCTCTGTCCTTCCACATTTTAGAGTCTTTTTCCCTGTCTCTGGTTTCCACGGTCTCTTTGTTCTTTTCCTCTCTGTCGCTGTCAGTCCAGCCCATACAAAGCAGCTCTCTCATCACAACATCCTGCTCCAATTGTAATTATTAATAAATTAATTATCAGCCCTTCTCTGTTCCAGACTAATTGAGTCCCATTGCAGGTCTTAAGTAGGACACACTCCTATCAGACAAATGGAATGATATCCAGCGCTTGTTCCTCGGGGTACAAGTCTTGGCTTCGTCCCACAGAACGCACACCGCTTTGTTGTAGCATTGCAACAGCCATGCGAGAACACTGAGATGTAAACAAAAATCATTTTATGTTATAGAAAGTAGTGAGGACAGTTGCATCTGGGGGGTCAGCTTGTTTATTCACCACTGATGTAAATTCATGTCCTGTGCTGGGGTGCGTTTCCAAGAAGCATTGTTAGCTAACTATGGTCATAAGTTCCATTGAACTCTGTTGGTAGCATAGAACCATAGTCACTTTGCGGAAACGCACCGCTGACTGGCTTCATGCCAGTTTGTCATTGAGAGACAGTATCAGACAGATTAACATTTGATTCAAATAAAGTAGTCTATATGATGTATGGAAGTTTTTCACTTCCAGAATGAAAATTTCCTGATAATTTACTCACCCCCATGTCATCTAAGATGTTCATGTCTTTCTTTCTTCAGTCGCAAGGAAAATATGTTTTTTTTTGTTTGTTTGTTTGTTTTTGTTTTTTCTCCATATAGTGGACTTTAATGGTGGACAATGGGTTGAAGGTCCAAATTGCAGTTTCATTGCAGCTCCAAAGGGCTCTAAATTATACCAACCAAGGAATAAGGGTCTTATCTAGAGAAACAATCAGTCACGTTCTTATAAAAATAAACAAAATAAAAGTACATTTTAACCACAAATTCTCATTTTGCAAGTTTTTAAGATTTTAATCAAAACTTAAATGTCAACAGTTTAATCTTTCTGGAAGCAGTCATTCCTTTTTAATTAATTAAAATCTGTTACCATCCTGTAGTTTTTAGAGCTTTTTAGTGTGTACGCTCTCTCTCAAATGTAAAGTAAGTGTTGTTGCTAGACTGCAAGATTGATAGGAGAAACTCTGAAAGAGAGAAACAGATATCAAAATTTATGAATGAGTGATGAAACATAACTCTTTGTTCCCACATGCGAGCTCCCAGTGTCCAAAAGAGAGTAGAGTGATGGATTTGGATGATCTACAGTATGTGGTTTTAAAACTAAAGTTTTTAAAACTTTAAAACTCATGTGTTAGCAAATTTAGTAAGTTGGTGGTCCTTCCTTGTTCACAAGATTCATCAGATCCATTTTAAACCTGTATTTATTGCTGTCTGATTTGATCAACTGAGATGGATGTTAATATCAGGTTTATACATTCTACTTGCATGTGGTCTTTCGTCTCTTGGCATCTGTCGCAATGGGGATACACAACTAGCTGAAGAGAAGAAACAGTTCTTTAGAGATGTTTTTAGGTATAGCCATCTCAAGGGAACAACTTCTGGAAAGCCATGTTGTGTGTAAGCATGTACTTACGGCCTTGGATGGGATTTGGCAGCTGCTCTATGAGGTTCATACAGTATGTACATACACAGAGACTACCTCCATGATGCTCCAGGGTAGTGGAAGGTAGTTGGAGGCCTGTTGGCACATGTCAAGTCTCTGAAAGAACCATTGGATGATCATTACTTTAGAAGAACAGGTCTGTCTAGAGGGGGAAAAAAAAGAAAAGAAAGTTGTTTATAACTTTTGTTGATGTTACGTTTTCTCCACCATGGTGAGAAAAATGAGGTGTAGACAAACACCTGTGACATTACCATAGAAGGGGTTTATTATTCACCGTAATGAATATGGTGTTGAATAAGTAAATTTGCTGGCTTGGATTTTTAAGGGTGGTGCAATTCGGGGTGTGGAGTGAGTTTAGAGATAGGGAAGAGGGTTATGAGAGAAAATCAGATTGGAAGAAATTAAATGGGCAATAAAAAGGGCCAGTTGATTTGTCCCACTCATGCAGGCAGATGTGGTTCAGCAGGGAAAGGTGGAGGAGGGAATTCTATAGCCTAATGCAATCACATTAAATTTTAAATAATGTTATGCAGATAAGAAATGACAGGAGATGATCTCTTTGGGATGCTGTAAGAAGATGTCAGTTATAGTTCCAATACTCTGGGAAATAGCGCTTTTTGCATTTGCGTGTTAAAGCTAAAGAAAACATAAAAATGAAAAAAAAAAAAAAAAAGACAAAAAGGGCTGGTTTGGTGTTGAGAAAGAGACTGCTTCCTCAATCAGTGTTTGAATTGCATAAATCTTTCCAAAATGTCATGATAAAAACTAAGGTTCAGGTCTTCTCTAGTGCAAGTAATGAATATGTGCTTTACAGAAATCCTCTCTCGAACCTCCTGCTTTGGAGGAATTTTAATTTGGTGGCCATTTGCCGAAAACATTGATTTTCCCTTGTGGCAAAGTGTTAATGAAACGGCAAAACTCCTACACTTATGAGCTTTTCAATTAATGCTCTTCTTTCTTCCGTTGCCCAGAAGTGAGAATGTGTGCTGTGCTGGTTTCCTTCAATTTCACCGTGGGCAAGACTCAGGCATTGAGTGCAAAGGTGCCAACTTCCATATTTAGTTAGCGAAGAGGCCATCCATTATTGAGCAAACAGAGAGCTGTCTGTCTCACTGCTTTGGGCCAACAATTAAATATATCAGGCAGCATGTGGAGGTGGGGTGTGGATGGGTGGAGGAAAGGCTCAGAAGAACAGGGCAGATGCAATATTGATGTCTTTAATTGAAGCTTTAAGTTGTACATGGTCAATATTTCTATGTGTGTCTTTAGCACTGGAGAGGCTTTGTCTGGGCTGGTTTGGAAAGGTTGTGTAAATTACATGTTCTACATTGGTAAATGTGTGTAATGGCATGTTTTGGGAGGATTTAGAGAGAGGCATAGCCAGGCACAAAGGAAGTTCAGTCAGTGATACAGAGTAATATACTAAATACATTATTGAAAAGCCTGGATCTGGATACAGTCTGTAATGTTTTTCAGGTCTCACCTCTGTTCGCATAGTAATTTTGATGGTTTTCTCAGATTAAAAAATAAATAAATAAAAAACATATATATATATATATATATATATATATATATATATATATATATATATATATTTGTTTTTTCTCCATATAGTGGACTTTAATGGGGATCAGAAGGTTGAAGGTCCAAACTGTAGTTTCAGCACAGCTTCACACGGTCCCAGCTGAGGAATAAGGGTCTTATCTAACGAAACGATTGGTCAATTTCTTAAAGAAAAAAAAAAAATAAAGAAAATGTATGTACTTTTCAACCATAAATGCTCATCTTACACTAGCTCGACTTCACACATTACATAGTCACCTTGAAAAGGCCACGCATGAAAAGTACTGACCCAGTGTTTACAAAACAAACATGCGAAGTAAGTCAAATGTCCTTTACAAAAAAAGGTATAAAAAACGATGTCAGACGTTTTTCGCCCTACCCTACCTTTTTGAACCGGAGTACATAGACGAAGAACTAACCACGTGTAACCTTTCCAACGTGATTACTTTATGTGTGAAGTCATGCATCACTGCTAAAAATGATTTTGTGGAGGAGTAAATACTGCATAAAAATAAATGTAATTTCTACATTAAGCAATTAAGTACATGAAGTAATTTACATAATTTTTATACTAAAAAATATAAGTATATTCTATATTAGTAAAGTTTGAACTTATAAGTATATTTTACTTGGAATTGTTTATGTTTGCAAGGATTCTTTAAGTAAAAAAGTATGAAAGATATGATCCTGTTTTTCCCATCATGCACTGGGGCATGAATAATTAAAAAGGTTACATTTTTTACTGTTTTCGAGGTTGCTTTTGTGGTTAGGTTTAGTAACTTAGTGTTTTGTGACATCTGGAGTTCATTTTCTACTCAGAATGACCCATTCATACTCAAAACACTATCAAATGATTGTTACCGTCATTGTTTATGGTGTACCAAGTACTGAGGTCTCTGTGTTCATTTGGGTAATAATTATATTGAGTGGACGTATTATCTTAGAAGGATAACAAGCTGTCTACTTGCTTGCTTACTTGTTTGTAAGTGAACTACATGCTTTAATAGCATGCTTCTTTTTAGTGCTGCATTGCTAAAGTAAATATTAGAAACCGTGACTGTAAAATGTGCTTGAGTGTTGCAGATTTAACTTAAAATAATTAAGTAGAAATTACTCATCAAACTCTTAACTGGCCACGTTAAATTTACTTATTTCCTTTGCTAATTTTACCTAACTTAGTTAAGTAGATTTTACTTAATTCTCACTTAAAATTTATGCAAAAACTTGCTAATTCTTTAATAAAATAGTCATAATGCAGTCTTTTTTCTTTTTAAGTATTTAGTATTTTGTGTCAAGTGAAAAACCATAAATAAAACAATAATTAATTTGGGTAGTGCTTATTAGTTGTCAGACAATTACACAAAAAATGATCTGTTTTGGTATCTGTTTATTTTTATAACAGTAATGGTATAATGTCACTTCCTATCTTTCTCTTTCCAGTCTTCCTCTTTCTGTCTTTTTTTCCTTCACTTTCATTGCATCAGCTCTCTGCATAAGGTGGTTTTAATTTGGTGAGAGAAAAACAAGTTGAGAATATTGATTTCAGAAGTCCGCCTCTGCCTTTAAAAGCAGCCGCATGGCATCCTGCAACCTTCAATTGAGGCTGAGCATGTAGGTGTGTGTGTTCTCATTCAGGCTCCGTGTTCACGCAAAATGATACATTAAAGGCTATGTTTTACTTCAGTCAGACTGAAAGAAAATAAACGAACACAAGCAATGTCTGTTCACACATACGCAGGCACACAAGGCAGACAGAAAGGCCTAATTTATCTGATCATTATATGGGTGTTTTCTTTCCTTGAACAGTTTAACTTTCTGACTGCTTGAGGATGTGTGACAACACTATCATCAGGGTAAGTGATGGACAAAATTCAGAACTGAAGAAAAGACCTGTCATCAGTTCAAGTTAAATTGGTCACACCTAACAGGAAGTTAAATTGGAATGACTGAAAGAGGTTTTTTTTTATTTATTTATTTTTTTTGGCTCACCAAGGCTGCACTAATGCACTGATTTAATCAAAATACAGTAAAACTACTAATATTGTAATATTAGTATTAGTACTGGTACTAGTAATAATATTTTAATATATAAAAAAAAAAAAAAAAGTAATTTATTTTTGTGATGACCAAGCTGCCAGTCCTTAGTGTCATATGATCCTTTGGAAATCATTCTAATTTGCTGATTTGCTGCTCAAGAAACACTTTTTTTTTTTTTTTTGTGATTTTAGGATTCTTTGATGAATAGAAAGTTCAAAAGAACAGCATTTGTTTGAAATAGATTTTTTTCTAACATTATAAATGATTTTACTCTCATTTTTGATAAATTTAATGAGTCCTTGCTGAGTAAAAGACCCACAACTTTAAAATGGTGGTGTATTTAAACTTAATACAGTTCCCTCCACGAATATTGGCACCCTTGATAAATATGAGCAAAGGCAGCTGTGGAAATAAATCTGCATTGTTTATCCTTTTGATCTTTCATTCAAAAAATTCACAAGATTCTAACCTTTCATTGAAGTAAAACAATGGAAAGTGAGAGAAAATCTCATTATGAAATAAAAGTTTTTCTCCAGTTCATGTTGACCACAATTATTGGCACCCCTAGAAATTCTTATGAGTAAAATATCTCTGAAGTATATTCCCAATTTTTTTTTTTTAGCACACCAGGGTGACTATGAACATGAAATTGTCCAGCCATGACTTCCTGTTGCACAGGATTATAAATAAAAGGAACACAAAGGCCAAATTCCCTTAATTGTCCATCACATGGAGTAAAACCAAAGAATATAGTTTAGATGTGCAGAACAAGATTGCTGAGCTTCACAAAATAAAAACGTGGCTGTAAGAAAAGAGCTACAGCATTGAAAATCCCCATTTCCACCATCAGGGCAATAATTAAGAAGTTTTAATCAACTAAAGATGTTACAGATCTGCCTGGAAGAGGACGTGTGTCTAAATCGTCATAATGGATGGTGAGGAGGAGACTTTGAGTGGCCAAAGACTCTCCAAGGATCACATATGGAAAATTTCAAATATTAGTTGGGTCTTGGGGCCAGAAAGCCTAAAAAAAAAAAATCATATAGCCCCTACATCACCACATGTTGTTTAGGAGGGTTTCAAGAGCATATTCAGTTGTCAGACACGACTAGAACTTCAAACAAGACTGGCTTCTATGGTCAGATGAAACAAACAAAAGAGCTTTTTGACAGCAAACACTCAAGATGGGTTTGGTGCAAACAGGCATAAAGTACCCCATGCCCACATTTAAATAAACTGCTGGATCTTTAATGTTCTGGGCCTATTTTTCTGCTAGGGATCCTGGACATCTTGTTTAGATACATGGCATCATGAATTCTATCAAATACTAAGAGATAAAAAAAGAAATCTAAACCTGACTGCCACTGTTAGAAATCTTGTAATGGGTCGTGTTTAGATATTCCATCAGGACAATGATCCAAAACAAACACAAAAATGTGTCACTGAGAACAAAATGAAGAAAAATGATCTCTTGTCAGGTGTTCTCCAAACTCATCAGGGATTATAGGAGAAAATTCAGAGCAGTTATCTTGGGACAAGAACAATGCAATAATTGGGTGCCAATAATTGTGGCCAAAGTGAACTAGAGAAAAAAATAATAATTTAATAATGATATTTCCCCCAATCTTTCTATTGTTTTACTTCAATGAAAGGTTAGAATTTTGTGAATTTTTTGAATGAAAGACCAAAAGGATAAACAATGCAGATTTATTTCCATAGCTGCCTTTGCTCATATTTATCAAGGGTGCCAATATTTGTGGAGAGCACTGTACATGTTTATATAGGTGGCATATCTATCTGTCTGGCTATGAGGCTTTTTGAACTTTTCTGAAATATTTCAAACAAGGATTTATAAAGCCAAAATTCAGAGTTTTTCCTGCTTTTTTAGTTAAAATGATAGTTATATGTATTTCTTCAAATTTCATAATTGTAGTTCTTTTTAATACCTACATTTTTAAACTGAATTGGACAAACAAAAATTAGAAATGTATGATTACCTCAACTGGTATTATTCATGCTTAAATTCAGAAAAATGGTGTTGCTTGTTGACATCCTCAGTTTTATTCAGAGCCACATGAGCACATTTAATTTAAACTCTCTCTAAACATCTGAATCATTTCCTCTTACAGACCTATTACACCTCTTTAATATTTTCATCTCAGTTTTTCCTGGCTTTGCCTTCTGTCTTTTCACTCAGGAACAAGCTAACCACAGGTTGTGTGTATACATATCCCACAAATCTCTTGCTGCACTGGCTCTGATCTGTGGATTACGCTTAGAATACTCCTCACTGAGAGGATGGCACATGTAGAGTTGAGACACACACACATTTTCTTGCTTTCACTTTCTCACATACACACACACACTCATACAATCATTCCCACAAAAATACGGAGCATGTGTGCCCTACCATCCCTGCTTTAAGAAGACAAGTCTCTAATGCAGACATTACTAAACCCCTGCCATCATAGCCACAGAATGACACCACAGGACGCTGAGCACTAACGCCTACAAAGCGCTTACATATCTTAACATATTTAATGCATAATGAAAGAAGTTTCTGCACTTTAGGTGAAGTATTCCCAGGCAGTTTGTATGCACTAGCTATCTGGTGGGAAACCTTACTCTTAAAGCACTCCATAAAGCAAGGTAATGCTAGTCGAGGGGTTTAGAGAGACTGATAGAAAGCTTTCTACTGTGTATCCAGTGTGTGTTTAGGAGAACACTGTGTATAAATGTTTTTGTCTTATATGTTTAAGATACAAGATACAAGATGTTCATCCTGTAGTCACATGCTGTGAGTGTTTGTTTTTAGGAAATGTCAGTGGGCTGAAGAGTGCCTCTAGTGGTGAGCAGAGGTGCACATTCATGTCTTTTAGTGTAAGGCCTCCATGTAACATTGAGAATATATGATTGTTCTACAAAATTGAATTCTGTAATTTAATTTAATAATGTTTGTGGAAGGAAAGCACCTTAATACAGCGGTAATGAAACATTGCTAAACCATCAGGCTGTGAATGGCGTGCAGTGCAGTCAGCGTGAGTGCTCAGCTTTATAGGATCTCCATCTCTGCCTGCCTCAGGATCCATCATGTGTAATCCAGCTGATTGAGATGTTCAAGACTCGTTGGAGATGCATTTGCTGTTGTTCTCACAGGTCTGGACTGAAAGTCGGACAGATCAGGGAAGAACACCCCATATCGAATAGATTCTTTTGTGGTTTATCCAAACACTTTGTTTGACCATTGTTTTCATACATTGTAAAAAATGAATTTTTGAAGATTGTTGGAGTGTGTTTCACAAGAAAATACTATTTTAGCCTTTCCACTTCAAAATTTCATGTTTAAGTCAATCTGTCACTTGCTGTTGCTTTGTCATTAATTATGAAATTTAGGCATTTCTGTTTACCATTATGATAATTAACCATGGGTTTACCACAAATAAAACAAACAAACAAAAAAATGATTACTATAGTTTAACTATGGTATTTATAGTAAAACTATGGTTACACAAATGGTTTTCAATGTGCCAAAAAACATGGTTACTACACTTTTACTATAAAAAAAAAAAAAAAAAAAAAAAAAACATGGCTAATTTTCGGAAGGGTAAAAATAGTTTCTACATCAATTCTTTCAATGTACATGGAGAAAATCAGAGGACCACAAGACATTTTGGGAACATTTTGGGACATTTTTTCAAGGCACCTTTTATTTTCTGTAGGGATGCACTGATATTAAAATTGACAAAAACTCAAAGCTAAAGGTTTTAAATGCTAGAAAGTGAGTTTAGGCATTATAACCAGGGGTGCACATAAGTGGTGGGTAGGTGCACATGCGTGACCAAAATATAAAATGCGCTGTGTAAATGAGTTCAAACCGCTCATTTGCATACCAACATGGTTGATAGCTGTTAATGCACATTTACCATTTTAGACTGATAAAATGTATTACCTTATAAAATTTTTATTCGAACTGAAAGCATAAATACTTGCCGGCAGCCTGCCAAAATAAAAACTTGCTGATTTTAAGTTTAAAAAACAATGAAAATTCATTAAAAAAAAAAAAAAAAAAATTGTTTACTATAAAATAATAGTATTTTTAGGCTATTTAATACTCCCTTTTTGTTTTAAAATATAATAGTATTATCACACTTTATTATTTTGTTTTAATATTTTATTTAAATAATTATTTTATTTTATTTTATTTTATATTATTTCATTTATTTTTTTATTTTTTTTTTTGTTTAAGGACCAAACCAAATCAGAGGACTAAACTAAATCTTCAGGTGCTCTTATGAGAACCAGGCTGAAAAACTTATGTGCACCCCATCATAACATTATAATGTACAATATGAAAATGAATATTCATTATGAGATTTACAAGTGAGAGTTTACCTAAAATTGACAATTCTGTTATCATTTATTCCACCACGTGTCATTCCAAACATATAAGAAAGTATGTACCTTTTTCACATTTCCGGGTTTCTCAACAGCAGAAGTCGTCATAGTTTAATTAACCTCGAAAGCAGTGAATGGGAGAGTGCCACAAATATATTTTTTGCATGCCCATTTACTCGAAAGGAAAACTCCACAATAGTGTTTTCATGACTTTCAAAAAAAAAAAACAAAAAAAAAAAAAATTGGAAAAACTGATAACAGCAAAACAATTGAGAGAGACTGATAACAGCAGTCAGAAGAGAGAACAATGTCAAAATTTACCGTCCCTCCCATAGACACTGCATTAGAAACACCCTCGCATTAGCGTTAACTCGTTTTTTTTGGGGGGGGGGTTTTGATGCAAAGGTGATATAATACAAATTACAGTGTTATAAATGCACATACTTTAAAAAATAAATAAACAAATCAAAATATAACTTTCGAGAATTTACAATGCTGATGACCATTGAAACGTGTCATTACAGTCTTGCGAAAAGGGTTCATTTAGAGGAAGGAAGAAAGGAAGTCATCCACATTTGGAATGATATGAGGGTAAGTAAATGTTGAAAAAGTTTTCCATTTTAGGTGAACTGTCAGTTTAGTAGTGTTATAACATTTTTAGTGCTTTTAGTCAGGGCTAGATCACAACTAAGATAATCTAAATGATTTCTCAGATTTAGACCAATACTGCAAAATTTTCAGGATAAATTTTAGAAATATAATTTAATAATGTCTTAAGTGCCTCCTATGCCTCCCTGCTGAATTTTTTTATTTTTTTTTGCATATACAAGATATCCTGAACAGAAAAATGTGCATTTGCTTCTTTTAGGCCTGTGTTTATGTGCCATGGAGGCCTCTGTTTTTTGTTCCTCTCAGGAAGTCATTTTTCTCCTGTAGCGTAGCCGATGATAAGGCCATGATTCCTGCTTATCTGTCCCCCTTTAATTTCTCCTGATCTTTAAGTGTTCTTAAAAGGGGCCTCTGAGGGTGGTGATGAGCTCGCTCTAAATTGATTACCTGTTTCAGTGAACGCGCTGTTGCCTGCAGATTCTATCAGCTCTGCTGTCAGGACCCTCGCTATTTCAATTTGATCGGATTTAATGAGGGGGAGGATGGGAGGTGTGTGTCTCTACGTGTGTTTACGTTTAAGTGTGTGTATATGCGCGTTACTGCCTCGATACAATCGCATTTGTCAGCATGATCCTTTTTAAGTGCATTTCAATTAGAGAGCGATTCACTTGATTCTATTACTCCTAACTCTCGTCGCCCTAATGTGCGCCGCTGCTGGAACAAGCCACGTCTAATGTACACTATTTAATTTCCTTAATTGAGCTAACGTGCTTTTCATATCCTAATTCCTCGAATAATCTTTGATTTGTGCACCGCACATGCTGGGATGTAATGAAAGGGGGCAGCCGAAAACATCTGTTAGAGCTGTGATTGAATCAGCTCAGTAACATCTGCAGTTATGAGGGCGTTAGCAGCCAGCCTGGCCCTTTTATCTACTTACGCCAATTATCCTCAATGCCGACTGACTGAACAGATATTAATATGGATGTATTTGAGGATCTGGTTTCCTGAGCCGCTGTCAAGCTTTGTATGAAGAGTTGGATGTTCATTATGTTCTTTGATTACATTCTTTTCTAAGACATAGAGGAGAGTGTTGCTTGGAAATCTTTAATAATTTTCACAAAACAGTAGTAGTTAATTCATTACTCATGCAATGACATAAACCTGCAGCACATACACTTAGGGCCAGTTTATAATGTCATATCTCATATTGAATTGAAAACTGTTTATTTGAAAATGCATTCTTTACTAGACATCCTATAAAATGGCTATTGGATGAATTCACAAAGCCTTGGGACAAAATTCCCTCGTAGGAGGTTATTGAGAGGCCCATCGGTTACTGGCCTTAGCCCAGGTCTCTGAACAACAAACCCATTTTCCTCCTTTTGTCGATGGGCCAGAGTCGCCCAACAAACAAACATACAGCAATTAGTCTATCAGCATTCTGCTGGTCTAGACTTTCAAACTAGTCTGGAGCAACAAACACAAACTAGTCTAGTCTTTCTCTGCCTTCAGAGAATCTTTCTTTCTTTGTCTATAGATCAGTCTTTATCTCCATGACCTTCTCCTCAGATATTGTCCGCTGACATCGCCTACGTCATCGCTGTCCTCTTGCCTGGATCAAGTAGCACAGACCGTGTATTTTCAAACATACAGCTGTACATGGAAAATCTCAATGTCTTGCTTCTGTATAAACCGATACTGCAAATGTGGCACAGACGTGGCTCTACTGTGCATTTCTTTTGTGAATAGAATATGCCAGACATCACTTTGCATATTAGTGCAGTGATCGAAATGCATCGGCAAAGAACTCTAAGAAAAACTCACCACTGAAGGAAAAAAGTTCTTCCCTCTCTTGTGGGATAGCCGCTCTGTTTGTCTTCAAGTTCGCAAGTTCACTTTGGAAATAGAAGCGGTGGAACAGAGGGCTCACCACCACTGTTTATTTTATTGTAGCTCACAAATGTCATTCATTATCCTGGTGTGGGAAGCAGCCCTGGTGCTCCTCTTCATGCACCCCAGCTTTGGCTAATCACTTCTCTATTCCCATCATCTGTAAATCCACACTTGCGGGTGCGCTGCTAAGCAGCCGAAGAATAAAACTCATATGCGTCTACACTGGCTTAGTGCTTCATGTGGCAAATGTAAGATTTGTTTCTGTTTATGAGACATAATTGTGTTTTTCTCTCTGCTTCTTTACTATGCCTCTCTCTGTCTGTTCTCTCTTTGAGTTTGTGTTTCTACATGGCAACTTAAGCTGATTCAAATGTGTGATAAAACCAAAAAGGCTAGCTTTTCGTTTTACATTATCTCAATGGCACTTGCTCGGCTACTACAGGCCTTCCCGGATGCACATTTTGTAATTTGAAATCTACCAAAGATAGATGTAAAGTTAGCAAACAATGGAAAAAGTGTTTTTGTTCACTCTTTTTAATATTTATCTGAAAAAAAGTTATGTAAATTACTTACAGTACTGTAATACTGCACTATACTATAATATTTTTAACTTTAATGATTAAAAAAGAAAACACACACACAAAAACAGACTCAGTGAAAAATCTGCATGTTTTGGGCTAAAGTCCAAGATGTCTTGAAGTCTTGAAGTGAATTTGAATAACGAATGGGCATGATGTCATTTTATTCTAAATCTGCACAAAACAGAGTTAGTTTGAAGTCTTTACATCACTATTGGTCCATGTTGATTGTAAAATCTGGAGTTCCACCTTTTTGTTGTGTTATTTTCAGGTTCATTTCTTCACTAGTTTGTTGAAGTCAGACATAAACACATGAATACAGTCCCTAACTGCAAATCAAGTGGTAACATATCTACATCCTATATGATCAGATGCTTTCATAACTTTTTGCATCGCTATCATTTTTATTGTGTGTTTGTTGTGTTTGTAGCATTTGTTGCGAGGATATCACATAGCACGTACTGTATTCAAAGTCTCATCTCCCAGCTGCATTAGCAGCGGCAGAATAGTTTGAAAACAGTACACCATTACTCAGGTTTTTCAAACTTTTTTTTACTTCCAAAAAAAGAACGAAAAGAACTTTGTTGAACTTGCAGAACTCCGTTTCTCTCTAACTTAGAGTTTTGCTGCCCTGTATCCTACTATTCAGCACTGTCAAGCACTGTCTGACTTCTTGAAATGTAAAGGACCCTCCTTTGGGCATGATTTCTGCCCTTGCCTTATTCCGTATTTGGCTTATGTCCTTTTCTATTCGCACAATAAAGGAACAGACAGTACAGTGTCTGTGCTGCGTTTACAGTATCAGTTTATACAAAAGCAATACATACAGCAGTACATAGAGGTGTTGTCCTACGTCGGATAGTATTGAGTCTGTGCTACTTGATCTGGGCAAGAGGGCAGCGAAAACAGCGGGTTATGCCCGTGGATGATATTCAAAGAGAAAGCCAAAGAAGAGGTCATGCCCAGGCCCACATGGTATCTGCAGATTTTGATAGATTTGAAATGACTGGAAAGTTGTACACATAGCTCACCCCTTGCATTTTTTATAGTTTGACTGATTGTTTCAGCTAGCAATAAGAGCTCTACTTAAAGAGATAGTACACTCAAAAATGAAAATTCCGTTTTTAATTACTCACCCTCATGTCGTTTCATACCTGAGACCTTTATTCGTCTTCAAAACACAAATTACGATGTTTTTGATGAAATTCGAGAGCTTTCTGACCCTGCAGAAATGGTAATGCAACTACCACATACATTCAAGGCCCAGAAAGATAGTAAGGACATCAATAAAAAAAGTCCATGTTCCATGTTATGAAGCTACGAGAATACTTTTTGCATGAATAAAACAAAAATAACAACTTTATGCAACATTTTTTTCTCTTCTGTCTCACTACATAGGAGTACCACAACACTTTAATTAATGACAGAATTTCCATTGGCTGAACTATCCCTTTAACACATTTGACCCTGTTTAAATCTTTAAATCTAAAAAAAATAAAATCTTTCTTTCTTTGTCTTTTATAAATCTTCTCTGGACTTGAATGAATGCGGCTGAAGTATATCACTTGCTTGAATCCGATCTGAAAATCCCATATAAACAAGTTGAATTTAGCTCCCCCTCCTGTTTAATACCCAGCCAAACTTCTTTGATCCGCTCAAAAAGAGAATTCTTTTTTTTTTTTCTCGATTTCTATCCATGTTTCTCCCAGTGAAAAAGAGAAAGGCAGAGACTTAATTCATTTAGGAGGTCTCTGGAGACAGAACTGGTGTCTAGACAGGCCTTTACTTTAATGTGTAAAATGCTCTTTCTCTCTTCCTCCATGACACCTGTGCGAAGTCCCCGCTTAACCACCCCCATCCTCAATCCCCGTCTCTCTCTGCTCCGGACACTGCTCTTTCTTCACTCAGAGGACGGGAACGTGGACTGCATCCTTGACCCTGCATCGAGCTGTCCTCTCTGGGCAATCTGGGCAGCGCTCTCCCCTGCCTGACATGCCCGAGTCCTTTCTGTTGTGCTATTATCAGCTGAGTGTTATTACCCCTCTTTGCACAGGAAAATCTGCCCTGATTTTCATTGACCCGTCCCGAATCAATGCTTTTAAAAATCTTAGACACCTTTTACTTAAGAGCAAAAGCATGCATTTTATGTTTTGACATGGTAGTATTGATCCGGCAGGCGGCAGAGGAGAGAGGGGTGGGGGCTGGGCTAGTATGACAGCGCTCTCCTTCCTCTGTCTTTCTGTCTCCGTTCTCTTCCTCTCTGGCGTTTCTGTTTGTCTTTCCTGCACTTTTTCGCCCCCCTCCTCATCCTCCTCCTCTCCGTGTCTGGTAACGCTGCCATCCTTAATGGCTTTCTCATGCTGGCTCTTCTGGTGTCCCCAGTGTTCCTCTAGACTTCTTAACTCTGATCAATACCTCCCCCCCACCCCCCCATTTGCCCTCTGATAAATTATGGATGTAGCTCTCACATCACATATAAAATTTCTATTGTGTTTGTCAATGGCTGATCGATATTCCACCTCCGCTCATCCTCAAAGCTCCTTTTTTCCCCCCTTCTAGCTCTTCGTCTTTCATCTCTTTTGCCATCCAGGTTTGTTAGTGTGCTTGTGTATGTTTGTTTATGATTTCTGTCTTTTTTTTCTAATCTGAGGTCTCCTGGGCTAAAGGCAGGGCTGCAATGTGTAGCAGACAACAGAGACTGTAATGTTCAAATGCGAGTATCCACCTTCTCGCTCCCTCTGCTCATTCCTTCACCCTCCATCCTTTCTTTCCAGCCTTTCTTCTCTCTGAAACGTCGTTAACATGTGTAGACATCAGTTTCAGACAAAATACTGAGGTTTGGAGATGCACGTGGCTTTTCTCTAGGTGTGTGGATGAGGGGTCCCATTTGACATGAACCGCAGCTCTCTCTCATCCCTGCAGGCAGCGCTCTGGCTCAGCCCACCGCCAGGAGAGACTGCTGCCCCAAATAAACAGCTACAGGAGAGATGAAATAAAAGAGTGGATTACAGCGAAGGGAAAACAGGTAAACTTGCTCAGAGCTGTCGTTTGTGGGAGAGGCCACAGTTTGATTCTCTCAGATCTAACATCTTGTGGTTGTTAAAGAGAGGGAGAGGGAGAGATAAAGAGAATGTCAGAAGAGAGTGTATGGCTAATGTAATTTGGGTCGTATTTATACACATTCAGCACATATCTGCGCCATGTGGCGTACACCGAATTTTTGGGAAGGAAAATGATTTCAAAATGTCCTCAGAAGTTTGCATAAACTGACATTTTTTTAAGTAACATTAAGTAAATTAAGTAAATGCTGTTTTCTTTTTCTTCTGAAAATGACGAAGTTTTGGGGTTTGGGTTCTAGTTAGTGTATAATAAGTATAACTTGCTTGATTTGAAAATAACAGGTGATGAGTTCCCATATTGAGTTTTTTTTTTGTGTGTGTGTGTGTGTTTTTCATCAGTTAACCACTCATATATCTCTGAGACTGGGATCAACATTATAGTTTCATTCACTGGACTTAAGTGCCGTTAACAGTAAACCTAGGGATGATAACAATTACTATATAGTTTTAATTAATGATAGTTCTAATTCTATGAGAATATAAAAGTCCAGACCAAAGCTATAATAATAACGACACAGAGGAATGACATTAGAATGACTCTGAAACAGAATTTTCCCAGCTGATAATAACTGTTATTTAGCTTAGAATAAACAGAACATCTAAACATCACTAGTTACCAAACCTGCATGGCTTCTGTCTTTTGTGTAACACAAAAGAAGTTATTTTTAAGAATATTTGAGCTCTCATATTACCTATTGCCTCAACTAACCCCTAGTGAAAAAAATGTACTAAAATGTATTTAAAATACATTTATTTTTAATGCTAAGTTTACTACAAATGTATTTTAATGTATTATTACAAATGTATTATGTACCTAATAAAAATACTTTTAAACTGGTATCTTTAAAGTGCTGAAGTCCAGCTAAAGATATACTTAAATATATTTGATTGTTTTAAAGTGGAACTATTGTGAGTATACTTTAGGTACACTTTAAATATTTTGCATTTAAAGACCAATATTATTTAAAGATCATACAGTCCTCATCAGTAGTGACATTAAAACACATTTTAGGCTTAATTGCATTGTGCACAAGTAGTACTCCAAATGAAGTTTAATTAAAACTTTTATACCAGTAAGTCTTGAGAGATATGTCAGTAAATATGTTAATAGACTTGAACTATACTTAGTAGAAAATAAATGCATTTTAAATCTATTACTTTTTTAATAGTGATATCAAACCTCAGTAGTTGTTTCACGTTGGTGATGCATGTATGTTGGTTTGATTTGAGAGGAAAAGGAAACATTTTTATTTCATTAAAGAAAACATTTTTTTTTTTTTTTTTTTATTCATCATACAAAATGATTAGAACACTTGAAATATACCAGTGGAGTTGTATTGATTATTTTCACTCTTCTTTTCTCCTTTTTAGAGCTTGAATGTTTTAAACCCCATTGAATATGGACAAACAGTGAAACGTTGTTCAACATATCTTCTTTTGCGTTCAGCAGAAGAAAGAAAATCATGATTTTAAGACAACATACAGTAAGGGTGAGTAAACTCACAACATTTTTTGGTAAACTATCCCTTTAAACGTCCATTTTTACATGTACTTTTATGCATCTGGCAGACATTTGAAATAGTTTAGAAGATTATGATTTGTATCCTCCACGTTTGTCTTTTTCAAACAGACGATTTATCCTGCTGTTTTGTACAGGTAGAAGGTTACAAATCTTTCTGGGTTTCAGCCACGAGCGCTATGAGACTCTATGGGTGTGTGTACTGATTGTGTTGGGATGCTGTTTCAGAGTGTTCTTTGAGGGCCGCAGGGGTACAGAGTGAAGTGATGAGCTAAAGAGACTAGCTGACACTCAGAGAGGATTTTCACTCTGCTCTGCAAGTGCTGGTGAGGTGAGAGGTCATCCTCACACTGATGTGAAGCACAGAGGAGCAGACAGACAAAGCGCACACACGCAGGCACACACAAACAACCTATTATAATTCACCTTCTCTTTCACTCTTCTTGTTTATGATTCCATGGCAGTCCTTTTGTAACGCGAGTCTTTTGTTTTCAGTTAAAGTTTTATCGAATTGTGAAATTTCCGTGAAATCCTGCACGAGTGTTTGTGTGTCATTCGCAGTCTGTTCCTGTTCGTCTTGTTGTGTAGTCGAGAGCCTAATTTCAGAGGGAAACATAAATGCAGTTAAATCCTCAGTGTTGCCCTGCCGTCCTGCCTCGTAGCCATGATGAATAATTCAGAGAGAGATCCTCTCCGCTGGAGGAGAGGGACAGTTACACACATTTCTGCTGGCAGAAAATCCATACTCTCTGACATCTTGCTTCAAACTGCAATTAATACAGACTGAAGCCGGATCTGTTTGAGCCGGTAATTGTTTTTAAGGTGAAGTGTTAAATGTGTAATTGTGGTTGAAGGTTAATTTCTGAAGAAGTAGAATGAAAAACGGAACGGAAAGGAGGAGTGTGGTACGTAAAAAGTGAAGGTGAATTTTTCAGAACAATGAAAAAGGTTCATCCTTACTTTCCATCCATTAGCCACACAAACACGCACACAGAAAGGCTCAAAACTGTGATAATGGGGATCATTCACACATATTTGTATTGTCAGATGGCTTCTGCTCCTTTAGCAGTACATGTGTGCCTTATTGAGGATGCACAATATATTGGTAACATTGGATATCTGCCAATATTATGGATTTTATTTATTTAGTTATTTATTGTTTTTTATTGGTTTTGGTCAGTATTGGATATTCAATTGTGCAAGCTCATCTCCTTTTTTATATTACATGTTAGAATATGCCATCATCTAATGCTAACTTAAAGTTAATCTTTAAAAACACAAATAATACTGTAAAATGTATATTATGTATTTAGTAGTTCTCCAAAATGACTATAGTGATGACTAATGAAAATGACTAATTTTATACTGTACATAAAAATTTTGTGATGCCTAAATTCCCTAGTTTGAGCATTTATATATATATATATATATATATATATATATATATATATATATATATATATATATTCAGGCAAAATTGTTAAAAAATAATAATATTTGTTATTATTGTCATCGGTTATGACATTAAAATAATTATCGGCTCTTTTGGTGCATCCCTGCTTTATATGGGCCTTTTATATTTTTCAATTATTTAAACAGAATAATGTATAATTTAAAATATACTGTAGGCGGAGCTAGATTCTGGATTATGTAATCAGATTGCAAAAAATTAAGTACTCGTAATCAGACTGCAGTTACTTTTTTATGGATTACGTGATTACATATTATTTACACAATTGCAATAAATTATTCATAATTTATTAATTCACCCTAATTCCTCTTTTTCAACTTTTAAATGTTACTTTCTAAAATAGCCTACCGCTTATATACATTCAGAAAGTCTTCAAGTTTTGTGGACATTCACACAAAAAATTAGTCATTATTCAGGTGGCGCCAGAGCATTTGACCACTGATTTACAAAAATCATTTTATTAGGTTATTTATGTAGGTTATTTAACCATGTATTTCTATTTTATTGGAAGGCTTTTGTCTTTCAAACACATTAAAATGCTCAAATTCACAAACTTTTTTTTTTATCATCTGTCATCTTTCACCTAATATATTTACGTAAAGTACCCCTGAGATTTTAAAATAACTATTTTAATAATTAAGTATCACATTTGCTTGTTCATTGGTTCTCTGATGTTGGTTATGGTCACATGACTTGCAGGTAAACAACTAAAAAAATTCTTTTTTTTTGGTTTAAAATTTAATTGGTTTTAAAATGATTTATTTTAATTTAATATTTTTTATAATTTCTTGAATTGTTAGTTCTTCATTAAAATCATAAACCCGCTGCAGTTCCTTCACAAACATCAGTGTGGGAAACCTTGATGTAATATATTTGTGTATGTAATATGATGTAATATAATTGCATTTTGTCCTGCCTAAACTATATTTATCGGCCAAAATCTATTGATTTTATCAGTAAAAAACTGTAACTGCATGAAAATGAGAGAAGGAAATAGAGTTTGAAAGCATGAAGCAGACGCTGGGTTATTGATTGTATCATTGGTGTTTGACCCTTGTCTCTTTGGCGATTCTCTGTACCCCTCTGAGGATCATGTGTGCCACACCTCTCTGTCGTGGCAACACATTAGCAAGCTCAGCAATGAATTCTCCTTCTCTGACACAAACACATAGACACTGATTCCTCTACACACTAAAACCTGACACTGTCCTATGTCTCATCCATAACTCTGAGAAACGAGATCTGAAGTGTCATAATCACATCACACACCTGTTTGCCAGACGAGAAGAGCCAGTGAGGATCTATACGCTGACTCTATGTATTAAGTTAAAAACCGCAGACACATTGAGAAGTTTGAGCATAATGACTCACATGGACGTGAAGAGCAAATAGACTTAAAATATTTGCTTAAGTCACCTGCATGAAGGTCCTAGTAATAGTCTCATATGTGTCTCCTCTAGTGTTTCAGAATTCAGCTGTCTAATGATGACAAGACCGGCACTGTCAGTTTCTGATGAAGGATGAGAGGGTCATGTAAGCCCCGCTAAGCTGTGGAACTCTAAATTTGTTTGAGTCTAGATGGACTTGAGCTTAATGAGGTGTCTGGATTTCCTGGGTTATACACACAAACACACACACTCATGCAGTGACATTCAAAACCCTTTCCCAAAGACATATTCACCAATATAATTAGTCCATGTCTCTCCGAGACCTTCTCCGAGTGTCCGGTTGTCTCTTTCCTGATAGCTTCTGAAGGAGTGACAGAATTAACAGCAATATTATTTTTCATGTACAGACGCCTTTCTAAGCATACTGTGGCTAATAATATGTCACTATTTGGAGACGCACACAACTTATCACGCAGCAGATCCGTGCATTTATGATGCGTGCAAGGTTGCCCTCATTTTCTGTCTGCTATGGGAAGATCGGTTTACTTTCTGAATGGTTTATGTCAGTTTGAGCGCTTGATGTATAATGAATTTTCACTTGTGTGTGTTTTCTTTTAAAAATATTTTATGGCTGTTTAATATTGAGCATTCAGAGTTCGTCTTTATGACAGAATGAAAGTGGTACAGCGATGATCAAACACTCACTCTTGTTCCAGGTCAGAGTAGAGATGAGTCTGTGGTAGTGTGACTCCTGAGAGAGATCGAACGAGAGAAATAGAGAGACAGAGATAAAGAGAGAGATCAGAACGCAGTAGGGCTGAGGGACCCGCATAAACAGTCCAGCCTTTTCTGTTTTTGTCACTAATTGTTCACAACATGTCAAAAACTTTATGCTTTCCAAATGCATAATGACTTGCCTTTGATGTGTGAAAGTATTTCTGAAACTGCAAGAGACTTCCATTAATTCCTTGATCATATCACAATAACATTATTTTATGTATTTGTATTTTGTTTTCATTATCACCTCAGAAAAAAACAAATGTTCTGTGTCTCTTAAAAATATTGGATGAGAAAAATTAGTAGTACAAAAAAATAAAACATAACAATTACAAATTATAACAAAAAAAATAAAATAAAAAGTGTGTGTGTATATATATATATATATATGTATTATTATTTTGATTTTTTTTTTTTTTTCCTAAAGAAAAATTGTCCTACAGCCACACCAGCAGGTAAAGTTACAGTGGTAGTCTGCATTTCTCTTGCCTCCCCTGAGCCCAGAATCTGCAAAATGTTAATTATTTTATCAAAATAAGAAAGATCCTACAAAATGTATGTTATTTTTTATTTAGTACTGACCTGATTAACGTATTTCACATAAAAAGATGTTTACATGTAGTCCACAAGAAAAAATAATAGTTGGATTTATTAATATGACCCTGTTCAAAAGTTCATATACACTTGATTCTTAATACTGTGTTGTTACCTGAATGATCCACAGCTGTGTTTTTGTTTAGTGATAGTTGTTCATGAGTCCCTTGTTTGCTCTATACAGTTAAACTGCCCACTGTTCTTTAGAAAAATCCTTCAGGTCCCACAAATTCTTTGGTTTTTCAGCATTTTTATGTATTTGAACCCTTTCCAACAATGACTGTATGACTGTATTTTGAGATCCATCTTTTCACACTGAGGACAACTGAGGGACTCATATGCAACTATTACAGAAGGTTCAATTGCTCACTGATGCTCCAGAAGGAAACACGATGCATTAAAGTCCGGGGGGTGAAAACATTTTGAATTTGAAGATTAGGGTAAATTTTACTTATTTTGTCTTCTGGGAAATATGCAAGTATCTTCTGTAGCTTCTGAAGAGCAGTACTAAATGAAAAAAATATGATATATATAGGCAAAATAAAAAAAATGTACACATCTCCATTCTGTTAAAAAGTTTACACCCCTGGCTCTTAATGCATTTTTCTTCTCTTAAAGCATCAGTGAGCGTTTGAACCTTCTGTACTAGTTGCATTTTAGTCCCTCAGTTGTCCTCAGTGTGAAAAGATGAATCTCAAAATCATACAGTCATTGTTGGAAAGGGTTCAAATGCACAAAAATGCTGAAAAACCAAATTTGAAGGAAAAACCTGAGGAAGAAACCTGAAAATTTGAAAAACCTGAAGGATTTTTCTGAAGAACAGCGGGTAGTTTACTATGTTTACCGTTTACAGTTTACTGTCACTATAAAAAAAAAAGGGAAAAAAAGGCCCTGGGTCATTCAGGTAACAAAACAGTATTTAGAATCAAGCGTATGTAAACTTTTGAACGGGGTCATTTTTATAAATTCAACTATTATTTTTTTTTTTTTTGTGGACTATTTGTAAACATCTTTTATATGAAATATCTTATTCAGGTCAGTACTAAATTAAAAAAAAACAACATGAATTTTGCATGATCCCTACTATTTTGGTAAAATAATTAACATTTTGTAGATTCTGTAAACTTATGTACTTAGTGAAACGTATGCAAACTTCTGGCTGTATGTTGTTTAAACTGTTACTACCTTGAGTTATTATTTTGGAACTTGATGATTGACTCATACTTGGCTTTAATAAATAGAATATTAATTACATTGTTAATGTAAAAATATAAAATAGAGTATTTTTTTTTCTTCTCTTTTTCTGATTGTGTAATTAATGTTTATTTAACCATAAAATGTGCTTCTGACATGATTTTAAATTTGATTTAAAGGAAGATTTTGACTTTTCAAATTAATCCTAATCAGTGTGGCATTAACTAACACAGTTAATTTTGTTTATGCAGTGTTACTTTTTTGTGCATTGGTCAAAACTTTCATATGCTTTATCTGGAGTAAAATCCTATATATTCAGTGCCCTCTCTGAAAATGTCAAAGCAAGAAAAACTTTGCTACTTGTTTCTGTGTGACCAACTCAATTTCCTGGCCAGGAAGTGCTACTCTCTCTCTTCCTGTTGCATTTCCATGGGGCTTAGTCCGCATGTGAGCTTCTGTTCCGATGTTCCAGTTCCGGGTGTGATGTATAGACCTGTCGATCCAGCACTCAGCCTAAGACGGGCTCACTCCAGGGTTCCTATTTCAGTGTCTTTCCCTGAGCTGCACGACCACTGATATGAGTGCTGTCTTAGGGTGCGGGGCTTGATTCTCTTCCTCATACCCCCATTGAGAGGCTCAGAGTGCAAGGCTACTAGAGTGACAACACAGGTAGAACTGCTGTCTGCTCACACCTGTAATAGGTGAGATCAAGAGTAGTGTATTAGTGTCACCGCTGTCGCCCACAGGATTTGCGCACACACACCTTCACTGAATTTTTTACCCACTATTTGAGTGTCTTTCTGAGAAGCTTGTGGGTAAGGCATGTCAGATGTGTGAGGGTGATTGTCATCATGTGTTGAGTTTAATCTCTGAAACTTCTGCGCTGTGTGGGTGTTTCACGTTATCATTGTGGCTCAGTCTGAGGTGGGCTTGACAGTCGCACCTAAAATTACATTGCATGTGGGTTTTTACACCCAGTAAAAAATAAATGTGTACAATGCAACATTTATTGATGTAAAGCAAGGCATATCCTAAAACTGAATTATAGCCATGTAAGAATATTATGCTTGTATGCATGTATCTTTGTGTAAAAAAAAAAAAAAAAATGCTTGTTAACTGTTAACGGAATTATTTTACACCACTGATTATTTTTGATGGAAATGTATTATTGTTTATGGCTAAATGTATATTAGAAATTAAAAATTAAACAAGAAGATTGTAAGTTCATGCTACCATATTTTCATAGTGTATAATACCATATTTTAGTTTTTTTTTAAGAATTACCATTTTATAGTAATTGTATTAACGAACATATTGTACTGAATTTGTATGTTTTGAGGTCCTTGAACAGACTTCATACGAGTGCTGTTTTCTTCAATATAGTAATTCTAGTCCATGTTTTCATGCGGGTTTTAAAGATGTGGACTTACACTTTTTACATAAACGTAAAGATGTTGGTGCCAATTCATAGGTAATTGTCCCTTCTGGGCCTGGATGCTGAGAGTATTGGAGGAGCCTAAGCTCAAGATCATGGCAAGTGCTAATCTTCTTATACTTAAGGTATCAGGTTCCCCTTTGATGTTTCAAAACATGTTGACTCCTATCTCACCCAAGAAGGCAATCCAGACACAGCCTTGAGGGACATGGTTTCTTTCTTTCTTGCTTGTATTACCTTTCCTGAAGTTGATTAATGTTGCACAAAAAAAGGCTGTTTTAATTATGTATGTCAGAAGAAGTGTCCTTTGTTAGTTAATTTCTCATCATCATCATCATCACTTTAATTAATTAAGCTTTCACAATTGCATTAGATTTTTTTTCTTAGATCATCAGAAAGCTGTTGATTTGGTCTTTTTGGTCTTTTTGCATTTAGTCTCAGGGGATCACAACTGTGTTTAATGAGACGAGTAATTCTCTGGACATCCTTTGGAAGGTGCCCCATAGCCCACAGGTAAACAGGTAAGATTACTAATCAATCAGTTTCAAAAATCAATCACACTGTCATAGTTTTATCCCTTGAAAAAGGCCCAAATGCCAGGTGGGTGTGGGTGAGAAATGTTGGTTGTTGGTTATTCATAAAAGTAAACCAGCTGAGATAACTGACAAGCTCATGTTCTATAAATCCCTCTTGAATATAAACACATTCAGCACAGAATGTAAGTCTACTTCCTGTATAATTACTAAGTACTTGACATGTACACCTAAGTCCTGTCACACACTAGTACTACACTGTAGCTCTCCACAAAATGCAATCAAAGACAGATGTCTTCTGCATGACCTGGAGGGATTCCTCTAAAAGAATCTAGGATGCTTTATGTGTGAGTTTAAGTCATAATTGTGTAGATCTGTAAAAGGCTATAGACAGGTGTGGAGCAAGGACATGTTTTATCGGTGTCTCTCTGCATTAGAGGCATTGTGTGGAAAAATGGGTTATTGTTTACTTTAAGACCCACAAAGTATTTGAAATGTTTTCATCTTGCCCAAGGATAAAAGTGTTTCTTTGCTATCTGAATAGAATTAAGCAAGCACAAAAACACACATATTGAGCAGGTGTTGTCATTTCTAGTTTGACTTGCGTAATTCAAAATTGGTATGGTTTGTATGATCACCCTTTCTGTGGTTCAGCATTTAGTGTCAAAGGTCATCTCTGCCCAATCTCAAGCGCAGGTGTCCACTCTACATTTTAACCCATAAATAGTGATTTGTAAGCGCAATAAAACTGATCAATACAGCATCAGTTTTAGTCATGGGGCATAATTATCTTATATGCATATCAGTGTTTTATAACAGAACTAACAAACAGGGTTGTGCACCATTCAGAATTAAATTGAAAATCCCTGTTAAATTCTAATTTAATTCCTAAATTTGAAATTAGGTTCCAAATAGTGATCATGCAAACAGGGTTGCCAGGTCTGTGTTACACAAGCAGCAATGTAGCACAACGACCATATCCCAAATAAAAATATGTTGTTTCCATGCCTAAAATCAACCCAGGCTCATGAAAATATGTGCCTCTATATACATTTCTGTAACACCATAATTACGTATGTTATTGCATGTTTCACAGCAGTTTCAAAGTGAAATGTCGAGGGAGTGGAGCTAAAATACACGTTCAGTACGTGACCGTGGCACGTTTTTATTGCATTGGTACAGGCATGTATTTCTGCGTTTTTATTATGCTGCTTGAGAAAACTCATGCATATGAAGCTTTATATGTGATGACACCATTCAAAAGTATCAGTTTTCAAATCATGCAGGATGTTAAAATGGTTTTGAAGTCATAGCATAATATTCGGCAAGTAATTTTGTGAAAATTGGGCTTTATTAATCAAAACTCTGTACCTGTAAATCATACTTTGTGTGAATAAGAGTTGTCAGAGTTTTACTGCCTCTAGTGTTTATTTAAACTCAAAACTGCACTGATTTGTACATATAGGTACGTTTTTGATTATTATTTTTTTTTTTAGTTTTGCAGAAATGTGTATAAAGAAGCACGTATTTCTGACATATTTTACAGTCACTGTTATGCACATTATTCATAAACACAGCTCAAAGGCTTCCTACTAGCGGTCCTCCTTAACAAAACTTAACATCTAGCGCAGTACTATCATAGGTAGAATGCAAAATGTTTCAATACAAGCATTTCAGTCAACTGTAATTCATGCAGTATATGAAACCTTTAACCCACAGAGGAAAAAATCAACCAACAGCAACAGTTTAAAAGTAGCCCAATTCTGTGGAAAAAAAAAATGCAGACTTGGCAACCCTGCATGCAATTTAATGTGATCCTGTGTTAATTTTTACCACGAATTTTGATTTAGTCTTAGTCTTTTGACTAAAATGCCATTTAGTTTTAGTCATATTTTAGTCATCTGAATTGTTTTAGTTGATTAAATATCATAAGATTTTAGTCAACTAAATCTACAGTAGATCGAATGGGTTTATTTACAGTGTAATGCATTTATTAAGCATTTCTCTAAAATTAACGAACTCATCATTGTACAGGTTTGATATTAAGGTTTTATCATGATAGACACACATTTAACTGCTGTGACACGCAACATGGTTTTATATTAAAAATAAATGAAACCACTTTTCATTAATTATGCGTTTACGAAAATGTCAGTAGATTTTCGTCATAGTTTTTGTCATTCAAAATGAGTTTTAATCGTAAACAAAATGAATTTAAGTCAAAAGAAAATCATATAGTGTAATGTTTTTACTATAAATGCAAAGGTTTTGATCCTTTGAAAAAAAAAAAAAAGTTTAAAGGATTGTAGGCCTTTTTGTCTCTTACAAAAATTTGTGTATATTTTATAATTACATTATTTAATTGGACTTGAATTCAGGACATTCCAATTAAATTTCCTGTGAGGTGTGGTCAGTTTATTTTGAATTCCAGCTCCTATGTTGAAAGGAGGCAATTCTGAAAAAAAAAAAAAAAAATTCTGAATTATGCTCAGTCTCAATCTCAATCCCTATTAATCTAAATGTTTCATATTTACAAAACGTATGAGTTTTCAAGACACTTGAACTTCTAGTATTTTAAAACTGCTTTAAAAATTACAGATTTGGTTACAATACTTATTTGAATATTTGAATAGAATTCTTCTTTATTGCTTTGCATGTCCCCCTCGAGTGTTTAAAATGTGTTATTATTCAAATATGATCAATGTCAGTGTCAATGCTAGTCCTATCCCTACATTCAAAATCAGGAAAAGGGCAACTAGTTTGCACCCACTAGGGCTTTGCTTTTTCTGTAGCGTCTTGCCTGGGGTCACAGCACAACTGGCAGCGTACGTCTTTAAAGCCAGACACTTTGAGCACATTAGCATAGCATTAGCTTGGTAATGACAGATTTACCAAGCTGAGTCACCATGTAGCTACATGACGCTGCTCTCATGTAGAGAGCTGAAGCGCTAGATTATATTCGGAGAAACAAATAGCTCTCCTCCCTGAAGAGCACTTGTCATTATAGAGAGCGGGAAAATAAGTTAGGATTGGAGGGTAATGCCCTGCAGAATGAACTTAAATGGCATAACGTAAACCATCAGAAAAGCCCAGTAATGGTTTGAGGCAAGACTTGAGTGCTCCAGGTTTGATGCTATCTAAAACTTGTGAATAGCATTGGGGGGAAAGTCAAGAAGTATAAAAGAGACGTCTGTGTGTGAGAGTGTGTGCATGTGTGTGGTTTTACAGTCTAACCACGGTCTCTGTGCAATTGCATTATGTTTCTGTATTTACGTTGCTATCTGCAGTGTGTGTGTGCGTTTTAGCGCAAATCTTTCTGAGAGCGCTATGCCTTTTAGTGTGTGTTTCTGTGCCTGTGTCTGTGTGTTTCGAGTGATCTCGCTGAGAGCCCTGTGCTGTTGTGGTGTGTGTGTAAACTCTGTGGTCTGGTCTGTTTTCTTACTCCGGTTTCAGAGCGCAGCCTGAAAACGTTCATATTTTTCATGGCAGCTAAGAGAGAACCATAAATTCACAGCGTGCGTTAGTATTTTTATCCACTTTACATAATGAAAGTTCCAGAGTATGTGTGTGAGAAAGAAAGAAAGAGACCAAGAGCAGGGTGGGACGTGAGCTTTGGTATAGTGTGAAAGGGTGGATGTCGCAAGTAAAACAAAACTAACTCTTGTGGCAATTTAAATGGCTGTTAAAAATTTGGCACTTGAAAGCAGTGTTCGCTTTCGCATGAAACTCAATCAAGGTTAGGCCTGAGTGCTCCCGACCAAAAAAAAAAAGAAGCAAGGAACAGACTCAGACTTTCAACCACACATTACATGCCTCGTGACAGCTCTTATTGTGTAGCGCTCCTTCGAACGAGGCCGGGGTAAACTGTCCCGGCACCGTCACAAAGTCACTGGAGCCAGTCAGTCCAGACACTTCACTAGTGCCACCTGTTGCCACGCTGCTCTGTAACACACACCTGTCCTTCAGGTAACACACACTTGAAGCAGATACCTGAGAGGCAGGGCAGCAGACCCATATGGCCACAGGGTGGTGGGCAAGTCTAAGACTCCCATCACACACACACTTGAGAGCTATTGTGAGTACAGTAGAGGAGAGGTTTAAGGGGGATTATGGTGTTGCCCCTAGCTGCGAGGCTAAACTTTGACTGCTTCAGTAACTGATACTAACTGATCCACCTTTCATCTCTCTGAGTCACTGATAGCCCGTCAGTTCCTGTTATATAACAGCAAATGTGTGCAAATGAAGGTCTTTTTGTCCGAACATCCCATAAATGTTTACATGCACCAAAAATGCGCCGTTTCAGTCAGTCTAAAAGATTTTTTTCCCTTTAAAATGCTTAAATACAGTCTGTTTCGTCTGTTGTTCTGTTCTTTTTTTTTTTTTTTCCTTAAGTTGGATTAACAGACCTAGATGATGTGATTGTAGCTTAGCTTTGTCCAGCATGTATGTATGAATGTTAATCAGACCAAAGTTGATGTATATACATTTATTTATTTATTTACATTTCTGAGGCTGCAGCTTCACCACTGCCACTTTCAGGTTGTTCCACCTCAAATTTATGCTGTTGGCTGAACCTATATGTGACCCTAGACCACAAAACCAGTCATAAGTACCACAGGTTTATTTATAGCAAATTAATAAGGGGCAAAATTGTCCATTTTTCTTTTATGCCAAAAATCATTAGGATATTAAGTAAAGATCATGTTCCATGAAGATATTTTGTGAATTTCCTAACATAAATATATCACAACTTTTTTTGTTTGTAATATGCATTTCTAAGAACTTCATTTGGACAACTTTAAAGGTGATTTTCTCAATATTTCGATATTTTTTTTTTTTTTTTCCCTCAGATTCCAGATTTTCAAATAGTTGTATCTCGGCAAAGATATCAAATATTGTTCTAACCTAAGAAACCATACATCAATGGAAAGCTTATTTATTTATTTATTTATTTATTCTGATAGCCAATAATGCACAGATCTCAATTTAAAATTAATTAAAAATACCCTTATGACTGGTTTTGTGGTCCAGGGTCACATATCTGGGCTGCTTAAACTGGTCACAGTGCCTGTTTTGCATACACTTTATTTGTTCAAATGAAGTCGAGATTTCTGTAAATATACAGTACTATTCAAAATGTAGTTGTCGCTGTATTTTATTTTACTAAATTTTATTAACACAATTTTATTTTATTTGATATAATTTTGTTTCATTTTTATTTATTTGTTTTTATTGTTATTAAAAGAAGCATTAAAGAATTTTACAAAGAAACATAAACAATTACAAAATGCCAAAAAATAACTAAACAACTAAAGAAATTATATATATTCCAAATAAATGGTGTTCTTTGGAATTTTCCAAATTTATCACTGTATTCAGTATTAGCCAACAGAACGATCATTGAAAATAAGAAATGTTTCTTGGGCATCAAACCAGCATATTAGATTTTTTATTATTATTTTTTTTTTTAATCAAATTTTGTCAGTTTTTGTTTTATTTTTTTTTCAAATAATTGTAGCCTTGGTGAGCATAAGAGACTTAAAAAAAAAAAAAAAAAAACAATTAAAAAAAATTCCAAACTTTTGAATGATATTTTATTATTATAAATATATTTATATACTGATTTAAATTGATTTCATATCATTTACATTCGCTGTATCTTGAAAAAACTTGAAAAAAACATTTTAGTTGTATACCCCTCCATGCATCCATGGAGAGGGAAGGAGAAAGAGAGAGAGAGAAAGAAGCTCCTGTGTAGAATGATTTCTGTGGTGGAGGAAAGTGGAACCAAGCCTCTTAAAACATGAAAACATTCCCCCTCAAACCACCATGACTTAAGCGATTAGGCTGCATCCATAGCAAAACACTCCTATTTCCTGAAGATATTTGGGGCGTTTAATTCTTAAACAATATTGCTTGGTGTGCGGTGTCTCTCCCTTTTTTGCAAGTGCTTTTTATTGCTATTCTCATGCTAGTCGCTTGAGTAAAGCAAATGAGTGGTGTAGTGAGGTCTCGACTGAATAGATTTACAATAGCCTCCGTTTAATTATTTCCACAGCCGTTTCTGTTGTGTCAACACACATTAAAGGCAGGAAATCGAGAGAAGGAGGGCAGGAACATGGATGCTACTCCATGCGAGCGTGGCACGCATGTGCGGTGGTGGCAGACAGTGACATAGGATGGTATGCATATTTCATACACTGCATGCATTTTTTACTGGGTGGATTCTATGAGTGCTGTGGCTTTGTACTGTGTCTGTCACCGTGGCTTTGGGTGTGAACGAACCAGTGCCGTGTACAATTTCACTGCGATGTATGCTAGGAAAGCGTTTGTATTCTATCCCGCTCTGTGGAGGCTAGTCAGGGGAATCAGCGATAATGAGGTCGCCAATTGAAAAATCGTCCTTTGGTTTCTTTTCACTCTGTGGTGAACATACACACGGAACGCCACCACTTGACAGGCAGTCATTGTGTTGTAAAAGGATATTTTTGAGGATTAGGCCAATGGCAGCAGCTCAATACCTGGGAGTCTTTTCCCATGGTGCCGCCTAAACGCTAATATTGTTGACGGATTGTTACCGCACACGCAAATACAAACACAGACACTCTTTTAAAATATAATATTGATGTGTAATTCAGCTGGGGATCGGCGTTATGTTAGGCCTGTCCTTTCTTTTGATTACTGGTGGCAATTTCCTGAAGTAGTGTTCCCAGACTGCGGTCACATGTCTGATTATACCGTTCACCAACTTTTTTTTTAATATATGCCTTCACCAACAACATAAGAACCAGCAGCAATCAAACATGAAAACGATCAGCAGGCCGATAGTGTTTGGGTTAATGTAGGGGTTGACAGAGATGCAGTGTTTCCAGCACAAGCCTGGAGAGAACCGCATTCACTGTAATGATTGGCAGGGTCCTTAAGCTGGAATTTAACAGCGGGAGGAGGGAGCCGTGGGCACCAGCCGGGTATCCAGTGTTGTGTCGTACAATTGCCCAAATTTAAAAGGTTGCACTCCCCCTCTTCCTCCGTTCTCAATGGCAAGCCTCCTTACCACAGACAATGTCTCCAGAGCAACTCAGACTGTATCAGTCTGCTGTAATTGTCTGGTTTGTGTCAGAGCTGGTAATGGCAGAGTGCTTCTGTGGTGTGAGGTGTCTCTGCCTTGTTTTCAGCCTTTGAAAAGTTTACACATAAACACAAGGACAGTGGAATTCACTCAAACTTTGACCCGCCCTGCAGACAGAAATCAGTCTGCTTAATGTTAGCACTGGGTGGAACTTGAGACTGTTGACAAGTCGAAACACAGGTGAGAGTCTGTGTGTGTGTGTATGAAAGAGAAATTGTTGCCTTGTGAAAACCGTAAAGAAAACTCTCTGATGTTTCTGTCATTATTAGGGCTGGGTGAAAAATATTAAACAGTCCGGTTCATGAACAAATTACTCTTGTCAACCAATTCGTTTAGGACTCTAAAACTCAGGGCTCTTGAGGTACCATTTGAAAGTGCCCGTTTAATCCTGTACTAAATTAAAGGGATAGTTCACCCAAAAATAAAAATTCTGCTATTAATTACTCACCCTCATATCGTTCTAAACCTGTAAAACCTTCATGTTCAGAATGCAAATTAAGATATTTTTGGGTCATACGTAGTGGTACTCTCGTGAACAAGCGTCAAAGACTGACACGGAAGAGAAGAAATTATTGAACAAAGTAGTTATTTTGGTTTTCTTTGCGTACAAAAAGTATTCTAGTAGCTTCATAAAATTAAGGTTGAACCACTGATGTCACGTGGACTATTTTAACAATGTCCTTACTACCTTTCTGGGCCTTGAATGTGATAATATCATTGCTGTCTATGCAAGGTCAGAAAACTCTCGGAATTTATCAAAAATACCTTAATTTGTATTCTGAGGATGAATGGCCTTACGGGTTTGGAATAACATGAGGGTGAGTAGAGGCAGTAAAACTCCTACAACTTTTATTCCTTATCACACAAAGCATGATTTACAGAGTTTTGATTAATAAAGCCTAATTTTCAGAATATTATATTATGGCTTCAAAACTATTTTAACACCCTGCGTGATTTGAAAACTGATACTTCTAAATGTTGTCGTCACATATACAGCTTTATATGCATGAATTTTTTTTAAATCAGTAGGTTTGCTTAGTAGATACGGCATTGCACTTGAGTGATGAAGAGCTCCGGTACGAACCCTGTGAAACCACGGTTTAACAAAACAGCTGAAATCTGCATAAGGAAGTTAAAATAGCATGGCTGCATCAACACATGCATTTTTATATCACTTTTGCATTTGTTAACACTAGGGTTGGGTTTGGTGTAGGGGATATTTTCAACACATTGACCTTTAGCGACACTCCCCGGATATTTGAATTCTAAACAGCCATAATACGTACCTCAAAAACGAAACGTGCAGTAAGGTACGTAATTACGGTGTTGCAGAAATGTAGGCACATATTCCATTTTTGGGTGAACTATCACTTTAACTCACTGAATTAATGCGTTTCCCAAAGGCACTGTAGGCCATATAGATTATAGAGACAGTTGGTGCCATTGGTATACATTGTTTTTGAGAATCACAGCCCAAAACCATTATTAAATCCACATCAAGCTAGCATTAATGGAATATTTTGTATAAAATATTTTATAATATATTATATAAAATATTTATATTTTATATAGTACCATAAATATTTTTTCCTGTGTTCTATATTTTTAAAACTAATGTTTTTGTAGTGTATTTTTAGAAGTTAGAAGCCTGTCTACATTAGGTGAGAGAATGTATTTTTCATGTACACAAAGTTAAATGAAATGTAATAAAAAATTTTGAATCTAATTGAATTGAGCACTTGTAAATCAGAATCAAATCAGGAAATATCCATTAATTACATGCCTAATCATTATGCATGAGTTCACACATATATAATTGGACAAATATGTGATAACATGGTATCAGCTTATAATCAGTGTTGAGATCACCAACAAGACCCCAAAAGGGCTTAACTGTACAAACAGATATTCAGTTGTTCCTGAATAATGTAAATTCATCCATGCTGATAGCAAGGAATAAAACATTTCCACACTTTCAGAAAGGTGCATTGTAAACAAACTTCTGTTCTGCGCCTCGCAGCGATGGGAAGCAGCAGGAGTCTATAACTGTAGTGCAGAGTAAATTTCTGAAAGGGCTGCAACTCTGATCCAGGCAGCATAAGAGTGATGGGAATAACCAGCAGGTCATGACCTCAGTGTGAGTTTACTAATGAAGCTAGTAAGCTGAAACTAATCTCTCTCTCTCTTTCTCTTTCTCTGATGTGTTCTTTATTGATTACACAGCATTGCCTGCTAATAGGTCCCCCAGCAGCCGTGTCTAACATAGGTACTTTGATAAAACTGCCAGAGAGAGAAATAGAGAGATGCACATAGTACTAATAAAATGTTAATCCATGTTAATATAACTACAATAACATATTCGAATGGCTTCTTTACCTCTGCAACCAATTTAAAGTAGCACTGATGAAAAGCATAATCTCTGAACACGGCTCACGTATCATGGCCTTGTATTTCCAAAACAGTTAAAGTAGTTTGCGACTTTTTCTCGTAAACGTTGCTCTCTCTTATCCTCTTCTTCATCTGTGTAAGAGTCGAGTTGGATTGGGAGGGAACATAGAGGTGTCATTCTTGTTGTGTCTGTCAAAAACTCACTCAGTGAAACGCTCAAAACATGCAGCAGATGTGAAAAGAGTGTGTGATGTAAAGGAATTTTTCTAGAGGGCTTCCCTGTTCAGGCCTATCTCCTCTGAAGCCACATCATCCTGCAGACATCCATGCTGGCTTCATTGAATATTAATTATTCTGACAGCCAAGCTTATTAATCATGCTTTAAGCAGTATAGCCTTAGAAAACGACACAAAGGATTTCTTCACAGTCTTACCAGGTGGTTTGTAACGTCTTTTAGATCAGGGTGCACGTTTTTCAAAACAATATGACTTTTTTCTACTTTGATGTAGCAAACTTTGTGTGTGTGGGTGGGAGTGTTAACATGATTTCCCATGATTACAAAAATTACCAACAACAATATTGCATATTTTATTTTTATGCTGTGCCTCATTATATATATATATAAAACAATTTTATTGCAGTGTTACCTTGAGAGATTGCAGTGATATTGGAAAAGCTCTTGAATGCACATCTCTGCACATGTTGTTTCTTGAAGGATGCCCTTGGGGAGACACCAAGAGTCAGACAGATTTGAACATTGTCTGCATTAAAAAACAAACTGTCTCACAGTATGTGAGACAGACACCCAGACAATCCCAGTGTGTGTGGCCTTTGTAAACACGGGCTGTGTTTACATGAACTGCAAAAACCTGACTACTGTCTTTTTTTCTAAATATGAAAATATGCTGAGATGCTTTCATGGGTTGTCATTCATATTCCATTTACTTACAGTGACCACGAAAGTGTTTGGACACATTTATACTCACTGTATGTGTATTACACAGCCTAATACATGTTCAGTGATTTACCTCACAAGGTCTGAACAGAAGTCAGGTTGTATATTATTCTGTTATGCTAGTTTCAAAGCCATTTTCAGTTTAATGTCAGTTTAATCATAAAATACTGTTTACATGGCAAATTCTACATTCTATTCTACTATTTTGTTTTAGCATTAAAATGCGTGATATCCATTATTCTGCATGTTTTGGCTTATTCAAAGAACAGTTAATGTGCTTGTTTTTTTTTTTTTTTTTTTTTTTTTTTTTTCCCAATAACTGAAAATACATCTGTCTGCTATAGTTAGCACTATGCACTAAAGGATGTTTGTTCATTTGGCCTAAATGTTCATTCAGTTTTTTTTTTTTTTTTTTTTTTTTTTTTTTTTTTTTTTTTTATTATTACTATTTATTAGACTAATAAAAAAAAATAATAATGCAAACTAATGACTTTTAATTTAACATTTGAATTAAACAATTTAATGGACTATCATATACACTTATGCGATATGTCAGTGGCGTGCCATGGTGTTCTAAATGAGGAAGCCAAGTCCTTTGCAAATTTTTTTTTTTTTTTTTTTTTTAACAAATGTAAATTGATGTCTCAGTCACATTTTCGTGGTTAAATAAACATTACTTAAACTATCAGAAAAAGAAGAAACAATTCTTTTCAAAATCTTTACATTAACAATGTAATCAATATTCTCTTTATTAAATCCAAGTACGAATCTCATCAAGTTAGTGTTTTTTAAGCATTTTGCATTTATTTCAAAATAATAACTCAAGGCAGTTACAATTTAAACATATTTTATTTATATGAACTTATGTTCAGCTATTTATTTTAATAGTTAACTTAACTTTTTTTTTTTCTTTTCAGATCATCAGTCATCAGAGCTTGGTAAACATTGGTCACAGACATGGAGATTTACTTTAAATTTCACCAAGCTGATTACTCACTAAAAATTCACACAGATGCCATTTTATGTTTTATGTTGACATAACAAAGTGGTTATGATAAATGTGTGAGCTGTTTACTTAATTTTTTTAATTAGTCTTCCCATTAACGCCTTAAATTGTTCATTCAGACTGATTTGCAAATGCGGAACATGCACCAAAAAAAGGCGCATTAACCAATCACAGCCGAACATAACAGTCATATCTAATCATATCACGATGGAGGCATTGCCTCCTCTCACGTGACTTTCCTCCATTCATTCTCAATTACCCCCCACCAAACTCACCGCACACTTTAGGGGGTCTGTTAAAACTCAGTGGGCTCAGAAGAGGCGAGAGATGCAACTTTACCTGCTGATGTCGCTGTTGGACAATGTTTCTTTAGAAAAATTAGTGGTTTATACACTTTTTAATGTTATATTTTGTAATATTCGCATTGTTTTATTTTTATACTATTTTTTTTCTCATCCAATATTTTGAAGTGACATTGCCCCCCTTGCCTCCTCAGAGGAAATGCTGCTGATGTATCATTTATTGTGGTACTTTATTTTACAACAATTGTGTGCAGTAATGGTTATTTGTATCTTCTTTGCTTCCCTGAAAATTGCTACTGGCTTATATTACAACTCTTAATGCATGGTATCCACTATATTTGTCAGATGTGTAACACTCTTTAAATACAAGGCTGGGTATGATTTTAGTTCTTTTTCCTTTTTGATTGAATAACTTCTGCATCAAATGGTTAAAATGAGTGTATGGCCTGTCCTCTGTCTCTTGCTTTATATCCTTCTCTAATGTAGGTGACATTATCAAAGCTCTTTCAGCGAAGGGCAACGACTCCTGTATCCGATCGATGACCAGCGACATACAAATCATATGTATTGATCATTGTTAAGAATATAGGGCAGACACTAAAATCATATGTTCTTAGTCTTAATAGCCCACATCAAAGCAATTACGCACCCAAACTAAGGCCGACTGGCCATATGCATATTACACAGCCTAATACATGTTCAGTAATTTACCCCCACAATCTGATCCATAAATCAGCTAAAACCTGCACAGTATTGAGCTGTTCAAATGGTAGGGTTTGTGCGCATGTGCTATGATGGAGATCTTCATAGGGCTGAGCCCTCTTAGTGTATGACATCTATGGGTTTTTATATGTGTGTGTCAATACTTGTGATGTATAAACTAATGTCAGGCAGAAACACTAATGAACGAGCTACATTTGGGCCGAGTCAGTCTACAGGTCAAGGACAGGGTAGAGATGTCTTGATTTCTAGAAGTAATGGAGTGTGTGTGTGTGTGTGTGTGTGTGTTTAGGGTTTTAATCTTGTCTAAATTAAGCAAGAATTGAATGGCCATTGAACAGCAAATCTTTCTTACCAATATGCAAGAAAATGTTCGCAGCTACAGTCAAACTCAAGTCAATAAAAGGTAGCAGTTTAAATTCTCAAATTTACATTTCACATCCTAATTTTTCAGCAGAGAATTGGTCCCTTGTATGAGAGCTATTTTGCATTAGAAGTTGTTGTGAGTTTTGGCACAGCTGAAGAGACGCACAGCATTAAATAACACTGCTCATATTCTCACTGTTTGGAAATTGAAATGGATTGTCAAGCAAAACGCTTGCTTAAAAAGATCATTTTAACGCTGTGTCTCGGTCTGATGATTCAATCTTTAATAGCCACCCTTCTTTAGTCAGATTAGGATGTTTATTAACAATTTATTTGAATTGTCTGCTTATTCGGATTCCCCTGATTAGGTTTCTGTCAGTATGTGAATAAAAGTAAAAGAATGAAAGCAATATCAGTCTGTGCTTAGCAAGTCTTAATGTTTTCTCTTTCTTCTTCCTAACTTTCTCTCATTCTTGACAAATGCACTTTATATCCTCGATTGCTGCGAATGAGGTTATCGTGATCACAATCCTCTGCCCGTCTTTCTCCATAGCAAGTGTCAGTATAAAAGGACCAGACTCTGGAGCAAATTCATATTTGAAAAGCTGTAAGCGCTAACATTTAACATTGAATGCAACAGTCTGTAATGTAGATTAGATTTACAGAGAAGCTGTTTCCACCACCTTTGTTCAGTAAAACCATCACATTGTAGTTGCCGGTTTGACAGATTGATGACACTGATGTTGGAAAATAGCACACGTCATAACCTGTGTCTCGCAACTCTTTTATTGTTGAGCTTATTTAGTATCATATTTTATGCTCATGCAGTAGTTACATAATTCCAGCCATACATATTCTGTCTGTAATTGCTTTTGCTGTTTGATGCTGAGTGCTTTGGCATATTTAAAGCACCAATCTAATTAGTTTTATTTGTAGAAATAGAGGGAGGGAAAGAATGAGACAAAAAAGAACGTGGAGCCAAAGGACTGGTGTGGAGAAATATGTGCCAGTGTAGTCTTGCCTTTTCTGGGCTGAAAGAAAATATGTGATTACATATATATATATATATATATATATATATATATATATACAAAACCTATTATATATATATATATATATATATATATATATATATATATATATATATATATTAGATATACTTTAAAGTGTATAATTGTGACAGTTTTTTAAAAATATTGAATGAAATACATTTTTAAAAATTGTAGTGTCTTTAAAAAGATTATTATTAGTAGTAGTAGAAGTAGTGATAATAATTAAGGTTATGAAATTATTAATCACGATTAATCAGATGCAAAATAAAAGTTTGTTTACAAAAAATGTGTGTACTGTATATTAATTATGTATAAATACACACACATACATGTATGTAATTTATATATGTACATATAAATATTTTAGATATAAATATAACATTTATCTTAAATATATACATGCATCTCTGTGTATACACAGTACAGGTGTAAACAAACTTTTATTTTGCATCCGATTAATCCCAATTAATCTTTTGGCAGCCCTAATAATAATAGACAATTTTTCACACTTTTTCAGATTAATAAAACATTTTTTTATTTTATTTTATTATTATAATTAACACTGTTCTTCTTCTATTATTATTATTATTATTATGATTATTATGATATTATTCTGATTTGTGCAAGAGCTGATAGAGGGGGGCACAGGGATTATTTAACAAATATTCATAAATGCTTCTGACCCCATGGCGACCACTTACATACCCCCCGAAGGTCATTAATCATTGTTGGGATTCAGAATGGCTGCTTAAAGGAATAGACTAATGGGCATTCATTTTTTTTTTTTTTTTTTTTTTTTAGGGAGATGGTTGGCAGAAAAAAAGAGTGAGAGAGAGAGAAAAAGAAAAAGAGGGGCGGATATCTGATTACTTCTGTCTTTTCCCACACACTGATCAGAGACTGAAAGTTGAGAGCATGTGTCCCTCAAAGCAAAGAGTTCACTCCTGTTTCCAGTTTAACCTCCTATTAAACTGTCCTTTGTCTTGCTTCTCCACTGGCGCAGGCTCAGTTCCACACAAGCTGACCTGGGGTCAGATAGGTTAAGGGGGGTAAAAACTAGTCCCACTGCCCATCCAAGAATGACGACAGACCTATGCAAAGTGTTATCAGAAAAGTATATACTACCACTGTTTGACGATCAGTGGAGCAATAAATTCATTTATCATCGTTTTATGCCTCATCAAACAAGTTGCCAACCCCTCCATGGGAGTAGCAGAAATTAGCTAGTGAAAAAGTGTTCATTTTAGTTGGGGCTAGGTAAGTGCTTTTTGATTGCCTTCTCCAACAATGCTTCTCCTGACAAGCTAATAAATCAGATCCAGACAAAATCTGAAGGGTGAGCAACAGCATCAACTTCAGCTCACACACGCAGAAACATTCAGAAATGTTGAGCAATAGCTACTTGCAAAGAGTTTTTACTTTATTCTTTATAGGGATAGTTCAGCAAAAAATGAAATTTTGTTGTTTACTCACCCGCATGTCATTTTAAGCCTATGACTTTCTTTTCTTCCGTGGAACATAAAAGAAGATATTTTGAAGACTGTTTATACAATGAAATTGAATGAGGTCCAAAACAGCAGGGGACCCGATTGACTGTCATTGTATGGATAAAAAAAAAAAAAAAATTGGGACATTTTTAAAAAATGATGATTTTAATTTTTAGCTAAACTATCCCATTTATCAAAACCTAGGTATTCGACATTATCGTGAATCCATGTTACCCTGAAAAGAAAACGTACCTTAAAAGCACTGTTTTTGTTTGGTGACCGTCATTGCCAGGGCTCACCTGAATGGTAATCAGACTGAAATGAGCTTGTGTTGAAATCTCTCCTGTGTTCTGTAGCACAATGTTGTACTGTGGCCCCTTTGCTCTGTGTTTGGCAGGCAGGTGAAATCATGCCACGCTACACCTATCTTGCCCAGATGGCTCTGGCATTCTCAGCCAGAGAATTACTTCTCAGACTGGAAATGGCGCCTTCATCGAAAACGAGGTCAATCGATTATTTGAGCCTGGGCTGAGGCTTGCCCCCTTTGCTGCAGTGTAACAGGTATTAATGTATTTGGCAGGGTCCTGTCTGGAGGGAGGGGATAGCGTGCAGACGAGCCCCAGCACGGGAGGTTGAAGGGAGGCCACAGTTGGCGTTTTATCAGTTGAAAAAGCCTTGCTGATGAGATTACCTATTCTGCTTGGCTGTAAAGCACACTGCTAATCAGAGAGCTAGCCAACACTCTCTCAGTTGGCGCCCAACCAAAATACTCGGTTTAGAAGGTGTTTAGTAAACGAATGGAAAAGAACAAAGATGCTTCGTTCTCAGTAAGACAGAAAGCCATTGACATGTTCACAGTATTTTTTAACATAAGAAAAGCTGCTTTGAGCTATTTTATCTATTTAAAAACACTCCGTTATGCTGCTTGATATTGGTAGTTGTTATATTATTACATTTATTATCCTAAATATAAACAAACTGGTTTGTAGCACAAAAAGTTTTACAGTTTATTGCAAATTGTACTAGGTGTTTATTAATGACGCCTGACGAACCAGAAGTCTCGCACATTCCCAGTAAATAGCTTAAAATAAGAGACACAGAGACAGTGGACAGATAAAAAAATAAACAAGATGTTTTTAGAATGTTTTTAAAGATATAGTTTACCCAAATGAAATTTTGTCATTTACTTACTCTTGGACCATTCTAGAGCTCACAGCAATTCGTACGCATTTGAAGAGGTGGCTAATTTGTACGAATTCGTGCAAACTCACTTGTACACATACATACGATTTGTGAAAAATCATACATATTCTACGAGGTGGCAAATTCATAGGAATTCATACAAATGACCCCTAACCCCGCCCCTAAACCTACCCGTAACAGAAATCGTACAAAAACGCTATCTCACTGCCAATTCATATGTATTTTACAATGTTTTTTGACTAATTTGTACGCATTTTATAAGGTGGCTAATTAGTTTGAATTTCGTACTTCATTCGTACAAATTATATTTACATTTATTATCCTAAACATAAACAAGCTGCTTAGTAGCACAAAAAGTTTTACAGTTTATTGCACTTTGTACTACAAAAAACGTTATCTTACTACCAATTTGTGTGTATTTTACAAGGTCTTTTGACTAATTTGTATGTATTTTATGAGGTGGCTAATTAACTAACTTCATTCGTACAAATTAGCCACTTTGTAAAATACGTATGAATTGGTCGTGAGATAGCATTGTCCATTCCAAACATCGTTTGTTGAAATTTTAAGTACTTCTTAAAGTCAAGGGGATACAGTGTTGTTTTGGGCACTCAACTTTTAACTTAGAAAAACCCCTCTAAACTCTAAACATCCTTCAACATGTTTTGTTGTTGTTGTTGTTGTTTGTTTGTTTGTTTGTTTGTTTTGCATTCCGCAGAAGATTTTTGATTTTGAATGAGGGTGAGTAGATGATGACAGAATTTACTTTTGTGGGGAACGGTCTCTTTAAGCAATAATTTCATAAAAATGTATAACTCTATTTATTATCTGTTCTGTGAATGAATTTGAAATACCTGTATTTGAGCTTGCCAGAGGAATTTTAAAGCCCTTTTTTTTTTTTTTTTTGGTGTGGCCTGACATTTGTTAATTGCTAGTTGTACATCATCAGCAAGTGCCTTCTCTTAATTGGCGTGTGTGGGAGTTCAACACCCTGTGAAGTGCCTGAAAGAAAACAGTCACAGGGCAGTGCTGCCTCCTCCTCATTTAGTGTGTGAATGTGTACAGTAGGTCCAGGTGCACAGTGTTGTGACTGAGTAAAGCATGTCTCATCTTCTTCTCATTAATGTTGCCTAAACACACACATACATACACACACACATAGAGACACACTGCTGTCTTCACGTAGCTCAAAATAACCCAGTAAAGCAGCAGCCATTTATCTGTATCTGGGGAACTGATCCAATTACAGAGCTTACATTTGCATCCATCAGCCTGAGAGGGGAAAATTCTCTGTGAAAAACTGGTCAGCTTCTTCCACCCAAAAAGAAAAAAAAAAAAAAAAAAAGATGATTGCCCCTCATTCTCCTGCATAACTTCCATCGTCAAGCTTGGCTTTCTTCCCCAGGTGGGCTGCAGATAATGGCCGCTTACTCCTGCTATCTCACAGTGCAGCGCATCAGAACAGCCATTAGGCTAAATATCAGTGTCATAATGTGGAACAGATGTCTAGAAGAAAGGGATCATTTAAAAAGGCCAAATGTAAATAAACAGGCAGCTTGTAGACCTCCCTTCATCCCCTCTTTCCTCCGTCCCCCTCTCCTCTCCCCCCGTTCTCGTGGACCCTGTGTAGTGCCCAAAAGAAAACAGTTCATCAATCTTAATCTGAACCATTAAGAATGTAATAATACTAGCCGCTTATCTAGGCAAAGTGGTGCGGTGGGACTCTTAGGACTTGAGCCTAATGTGTTGAAAACTGTCCCTGTTTTCTTTCCCTGCAGTGAAAAAAGCGTTTATATCTGTGTTAAAATGAAATGTTTCCATCCTTGTGTGGCTTTGCCTTTCGATGATATTTCATATTACATGTGCTTACCATTAATAGTAGTGACAGAGTATAGTAAATAAAGAAAACATGATAAGTAAACAGTTATTGTTAAAGTGAATATGCCAGATGCACAGAGCTGAAGATCATTTTTTGTCAAATGTCACTTCACATAAAATGGGTTGTCCAGATGTATTTTCTGAATGCTGTTGTTATTATGCAGATTAAATATTGAATACTCGTTATACACGTTAAATATGTTCTTTTTTTTGTGATACTGATTGTCTTTGATTTTAATGTAAATTTCATTTAGTAACATGATAGTTTAGTTGGACAGGTGAAGGAAAGGTTACATGCAGTCTCTGATCAGTTGAATTTGATATTGTGTGGTTTCATATATATATATATATATATATATATATATATATATATATATATATATATATATATATAATATAGTTAAGTGTGTTTGTGTGTCATATTATTAAATATTAGCGTTAAAAGAGCACATAAACATATGACTGTGGTTTTACTTTCACAACTAATAAAGCCTTATTTAGATTTAGAATTAACGAACTATTGATTTATTATTTTCGTAATAATTGTCAAAAACGCGCTCGTATCATTATTCTTCGTTAAAAAAAAAAAAAAATGGAGGTTTCACTTAAAACATCAGAAAGCTGAAAATGACACGTGTAATCTCTCCCCAGAGAGCCGCACGCGGGCAATAGGAAAACAGTGGGTGAAGTCTAGGCTAAAGTGGGGGTAAATAGCAGTAAATCACAGCCTGTCACTTCATCTGGCTCAACTTACAATGTACGTCTGCCTATCTAAAATGTTCCTTTAAACACGAACGATTTATAAGTGTCGAATGGGCCGTGACTTTTTGCCGAAAAGCCGCTCCTTACTTCCCCCTTCCCCCTCGTCTACTTGCTGTTAGAGCCCGCGAAATGATATACGTCAGAACAGCCCTGACAGCAGCTCGATTTTTGGTGGAGAAAATGGGCTAATTTGTGAAAATTACGCCCCATGGCCGCGTCACACTCTTCGCCCCGGAGTGAAGAGAGAGTACGAGAGAAACAGCTGGTGTGAATTTTTAGCACCCATAATTAATTAAGAGGTTCCTCAGTGGGATTGGATGATTAAATAAAAGGGAGGAGGTATTCCCAGCATGCTGCACTGAAGTGGCCACTCCACTTCAGTTTCTTTATCGAGAGTGAGGATGATGTTTTGAAAAGAAGTATTCACTCACACATTTTTTGCGATTATTTCTCTGTATTTTTTTTTTTTAAACGCAGCCTTTCTTCCGACATTGGTCCCCTCAAGCAGTTTTTTCTCGTCTCTCCATTTTTCTAAACAAACTAGCTCTAATCAACCGACATATTGTTCACTTCAAGGGGAGACAGAGAAGGGGGAAAACAGTCCTGAATTTGGCCACATTTGCTCTGCTGCCTCGCACAGATGTCCCAGCGCATATTATAAGCAGGTCAAATAAATGGGTGTCCTTTTACACATTCGAGCTGAATTTGATTCGACTCAGCTGGAGTCGTGTTAGTGTGGAGGGATCAAGTAGTCGTTGGCTGTTATCAGGTGGACTGTCGATATTATGCAGAAATCCGTTTTGGAACGTTTTGGTCCGGTGCATTTTAACGGTGATTTAGCGATTATTTTTATCAACAGGTTCTGATTACGCCATAGACTTTACCTGTTTTTTTGGAGAGGCCCAGTCGCTCACTGCTCCATTACGTGGCAGGTGTAATTTTTTTACGCGTGAATGTTTTAAGATCAAATTTTCTGTTTTAAACTCATATCTAGCATGATGTATTAAGCTGAGATGCAACAGACCCTCGTTTATAAAAATGTTAATTTGGTGCTTGGTTTTGTGAGGTTGTAGAGCGTGGAAATGCTATTGCTGAATGATGTATCCAAACACGTTTAGGAAATATACCCAGAGGATATTTACTATACACTGAATTTTAGAGGTTCAACGTTTTTACCCCACAAATTTATTAACAATTCTTATAATATTTAGAAATGTAGCCTATAAAGAGGGAGGGTTATTATTTATTTATTTTTTATTTTATTTTATTTTATTTTATTTTATTTTTGAGTGCGTTCATTATGAGTGCGCGGCTTTCTAAAATGCATCCTGGGACATATATATATTTTTTTTTAAATATATATTTATAAGTACAATTTTATGAAGTTATTTCCAATCCCGTTATATTTCCCAATGAATGTAAATGTGCCCACAAGTCATTAGTTTATTGGTTTGTTTTTGTCTCGGCACTTGCTTCTCTATTCATTCTGACTTGTGTTGGTCCAGTTTCTCAGGAAATAAGAGATATTTTTTCCTGCTGCGTGAATAAGCTGATGTCACGTTTCTAATGAAAACAAATAGTTGTTAGCAAGGGGCCTGTCGACACTCGCCTTTCCAATGTATTTTTTAACAGCTCGGGGATTATTGCAGTAAACGCTATTTTAATTTCGTATGAGTGATTTCGTTAAAATTTCGTTTTCCCCTATCCTTGTTCGATATAGCCTAAACTCAGCTGACATTAATCCAGATGTATAACCAAAGAATAATGAATAATGATTTTTTTTTATATATATATATATATATATATATATATATATATATATATATATATATATATATATATAATTTTTTTTTTTTTTTTTTTTTTTTTTTTTTTTTTAGAGCAGCCCCTCTTAATATTATTAACGAAAATCGTGGATGAAGTCGTTTCTGGTAACTTGGCTTTTTTGTATGCTACTTTTTTCCTTTTACTTATTGTAGAGCTGCAGAAAAGTTTCTTCGCAGAACAGCGAATTTACATTTTAAAATCTTATTTCAGCGTATACTTTCTTTATTTAGCCTATCAGTTAGATTCGTCTCAGTCTCTCTTTTTTACACGTGGGAACTGTCTTGCTCTCACTTGACATGCACACAGTGACTGTGGATCTCTTCCGAACAATGAGACTGAGACCCATTCAGCTGGAAGAGAGAGAGACAGAGACGCGGGAAAAAAGTTGAACAAAGTCGTGTGGGATCATTGCGGAGTTCGTGCGGTTATTCATTCTCACAAAAGAACGGACCGGCCGACCCGAATCTAAAAGCTTACTGGATTAATACATTGTGTCACGCTGAAGATAATTGAAGCCTGTGTTTAAAATGTACACAGGGCATATGCGATTTTAATATATAGGGTGCGGACTAAAACTATTAACGACAATAGAGCAAATAACAATATCCCCATGTGTCTTTCGTTATAATAATATACTACCCTCAAAACAGCAAATTAAATTAGTCGATCACTGATTTAAGTCACGTGTTAGTGATTGACCTTTATAAATGTCTTAAAGTTAAATTAAAAAAAAAATATATATATATATATATTATTATTATTATTATTATTTATTTATTTATTTTTTTTTTTTTTTTGCATTATAGCCACTCAAAGGAAAATTTAGTTTAAGTTCACATACACGACCTTTACAGAGTACATTAGGCATCTTCAATGTTTTCAAAAGACTCACCCTATTGTGTCTATATGCGTAAAATCAGCTTTTACACAATCCCCGTCTACCAGTTGAAATATCCAGCTGATTTTCATCATGCGTAAAATGAGATCGTAAATTATTATCGATATTTCAATATTTAAGCCTGGCATATCAGCATTAGAAGAGAGGATATTTTCTGAAAATGTAACAATTCAGGCGAATGAATGTTTATTAGATTAATTCGGGAGGAAGAATGTAACCATCTGTCTTCGAGAATATAAATTGCTGCTTTTTAAACTTCTAGAAGGGGCTTATGCACACACGGGGCATTGCATCGAATGCTTCAACTCCTAGAGGGATCAGCAAAGAAAAACATAATTATGCTATTTAGCCGGCTGATGTGGTGCAGCGGCAGCTCCATCCCACTCCGAGAGATTAAATATAGCTGCCCCCCTCACCCGCTCTGCTGCCGGGGAAGGACATTAGAGCCAGGGGAATTAAATGAAACCCAGGGGACTTTTCAACTGGAGTGCGCAAAGTAAACTATAGAGATTAATGACACGACCTCCGACTGAATCAAGTCGCTTCCCGTCCTCTCGTTTATTATTGTTGTTGTTGTTGTTATTATTATTATTATTAATAATAATAATAATAATAATAATAATAATAATAATAATAATAATAATAATTTATAATAATAATAATTAAAATTCAAGGCAAGGCATTGTTAAAAAAATGAAGAAAAAAAAAATCCAATTGGCCGTGTCCATTTTAAGTAGCCCATACTTAGATACTGAATGACTTTTTTTTTTTTTTTTAAATATTAACATTTTTTAACCACAATTATATTTAATGGAACCATGTTAAATAATATAAGTGATTTCTACATAAAACGAACGACAAAATATACAAGATATTTAAATTATTAGTTGTAAGTATGTTTCAAAGAATTGTATAATTACCTAAACGTTAAATAAAGTCGGTTATAAATACGTGTTGTAATTTGGATAGTGAAATTTCCTAAAATGTAATTCAATTGAAATATTTATTTTTAATCCTAATTGCAGTCTCTGCATGGGATTTTTGTATCTTGATAACTCTTTCTGTAATTGCTGAAGAGCAAACTTTTTTGTGTTTTTTTTTTTTTTTTTTTTTGACCTTGTTTATAATCTGTTACTCTGTCTTACCCCAGGTTATCTGCGCCTCCTGAAAAAGGTTCACTCAGTCTCCTAAAGAGTCAGGCCTCGAAATTAAGAGCAAGTGTGACACCTACCTGCGGGTGAGGGTAGAGGTGCAGGACAGTACTAAGGGACAGGCCATGCCAGGGGGACATTTGCTTGTCACGGCACCTTGGCTACACTCTTGAAAGCCATCAGCGTCTATAATCCAAAGCACTATTAAGCCTATCCTACCATTTAATGATATAACAGAGCAGTATGCTCCCAGACCCACTCCGCATCGCCGCGCGCCTCTAACCACTTTGCCACGCCTAGGAAATAGTAATGAGGTCTAAATTTGGCATAAAATCGAACTCATTACTGGAGTTCGCCACCTGATTGCTTTGCATATAACACGACGCGGTTGGAATGTAATTGGGTTAAATGACTGCTCTACACTTTTGCCGGTGTTGTCATATCAATATTCATCCGTCGAGGCATCTCTCTGTTTGCAAAAGAGAGATGAACATTGCCCCGACCGAATGCTATCGGGAAAACTTTTGTAAAAACTAAACAGCAACCGACAAATAAAGCCCCGGCTTCATATGGCTTTTCCCAAACCGCCTGAGTTTCAAAACGTGCCGCCCTTGCTTGTTTTCTTTTTTTTTTTTTAGAGGTAAATCCTGAAACAGCACGTTCCTGCTAATTCCAAGTATTATCGCACTGCTTTAGTTAAAGGCATTTCACCGTTTAGCAATAGCAGCCTATTTGTCCGGTCATGATGTGGTTTAGCCGCAAATAAATAATATCGCTTTAAATTGTGCAGCTATCAAATTCTCATTCACATTCATGCAAATTCCCAAATCAATCGCTGCACACATTTTCTTTTCCATAATTTACTTCAAAGATAGTGTATTGTCCATTTTAAATACAAAATGCTACATTAAATATACATATTAGTCTTTAATACAAATAGACTCAGGCGGCTGCAGCGTTTAAGACAATTCTTAGAAGTTACATCCTCTTGATTAACCATTCAGAAACTAAGATTTTGAGGATAAGCATTTACTCAGAAAATAATTGTCCTCGGATTTTTTTCTTTTAAATCAGAATGCGTCTTCTTTTGCTTCTTCTTAAAGCAACCACAAATAATAAATAAATGTCCGTGTGATTGGCGATGAATCCGGTATTAAATGTTTGACATACCTTTCTTTAGCTCATAAGGTGAGTCTTTACAAAGATCTACCTGTGTTTGGCTTCTTACTTTGCTCTCTCTTACTAGAGCCTCGGCTCTGTTTAAAACAGTCTGGCTTAATCCATTGAAATGTGCCGTGGAGCTGGTGTTGGTGCCGTGGCTGCTGTGGAGGTGTCCGAAAGTGCTATAGTTCGTGTAGCCCGGGTAAAATGGGGACGTGTAGTAAATAGGCCGAGAAAGGACAGTGTTATTAGGGAGAGGGCACTGAGGGGAGGACCGGGTCGGCGAGGCAGCGCTGGCTATGACTGTGCTTTGACCCAGCCCCGCGGCCTGTGGAGCCTCACTGCTCCCTTTGCACCTGTCCGAGGACGTGGCGATCTCGGCTAGAGACCAGAGTTTGGGTTTGGGCGCCGAAGGGGGAGAATGAATAACAGACGTTACGTTGCTGTTCCCCGTGCTCGCGGCGTGGCCCGGTTCTGAGGACTTTTCTTGCGTAATGAGATCATTCCCTCTTTGTAGGACGGAGGGAGAAGAGGTGGTGGGTTTTGCTTGCTCGGCGAGCAAATCCGTCCGCTCCTCTGTGTCTTTTAATTCCGAGTCTGTCAAAGGTGGATCAAGATCTTTAGCATGAGACTCGTCTTTAAACCTGTCGCATGGTATCTCCCCTGGGTTGATGAGTTTATGATCTGAAAGTAAAAATAAACAAATAAATACATTGAAACTGAAAAAGCAAGATTTGTCGATAAAAACATAATGTATAATTTTTGAGAAAGAGATAAATATTGCATGCATATTTTAAATTGATGTGTATGCCTAGTTTTACGGTTTTAAAAAAACTCATTCAATTTATTTCTGTGCAATGTAAAAGTCATTCAACATTTTATTATTATTATTATTATTATTATTATTATTATTATTATTATTATTATTGCATTGTTAATAATAATAAAATATGGCTGGTGTTATTATAGCTATAAATGAGATGCCGTGCGCCAGCTGTGTCCTTATTATGCAGCTCGAGATAAATGAAGTGCAAAACACCATACGTCACCAGCAATTCTCAGTCCATAAGAAGTCAAATTAGAGGAGTTCAAGGTGATTATTATTTAAAGCAATTCTCCCATTATAAATAATATACCACCATTAACCAGCAATCAATTTTGCGCCCGGAGTGGAAACGACTGCGATGAAAAATTTATGATTTTTCCACAGACCTGCCTCTGTGTCTGTGGAGTCTCCCTTGTCCGTGGGCTTGTTTGGCTCATCGTCGTCGTTTTTCTCGAGATCAATGTTTTCGTCCTCCTCCTCGTCCTCGCTCCGGTTCCGTGGGGTCCAGGTCATCTTGTTCTCCTTCTTTAGCCTCCTCCTGGCGTTAGCGAACCAGGTGGACACTTGAGTGAGGGTCATTTTCGTGATGATGGCCAGCATGATCTTCTCGCCTTTGGTGGGGTACGGGTTTTTCCGGTGCTCGTTAAGCCAAGCTTTCAAAGTGGCTGTGGCGTCCCGGGTAGCATTCTTGCGGTAAGCTGGGTCTCCATACGGGTACGAGCCCAAGGGAGCAGCGTAAGGATGATACCCTATAGATCCGGCCATGCCTGTCGTATGGTCATACGGGGAGCTCTGCAAGGAGCCAAACCAATTGTTTTATTAGCAAAATATCACTTTATGGACACCTGCGCACAATGTAGGATCGGTTACAGATCACTTACGCAAACACACCATAAACAAACACACTCCTGCGCACACACATGCATGCCATATGTACACACTTTAAATCTAATTAATCAAAACAGTAAAGCGCAAGGCCGCGGGACCGCGTATTCTATCGTTTAAATTTTGTCAGTTGCCTCATTCCCCTCAGCAAGAATTATTGTGAAATGCAATTTCACAACTTTCCATCCAAAATCCCTCCTCTTTGTAAACGATCGTAAATCTCCCTTCGACAGCTATACTGACTTTTGACAATGTTTATTTTCCGATTAGCCAGCTAATTAGAAGTTGCAGCTTTATGTAGCGTCATCTGACTAGCGCTGGCCTACGTGCACGCAGTTCACATTTAAATAGCCGGTAGAACATGTTTCCATTAAGTAGCCTATTTGACTAAATACATGGTTAAAGACAAACAGCTGATAATTTACTCCTTTTGATATCAGGAGTATTCCTCTCCTGTTGTCCACAGAAATTAGGAAATCGTGTTGCCACAAATGACAGCAAAAATAATTGTTATACATGTTGTTGTTGTTTTTTTCTTTTTCTTTTTTTTTATTCAGTAAATGCGCGAAATGTTTGTGTTGTTCTATCCGTATTTGTGGAATTCGAAGTGGACTGCTTTATTTTCTGTGTAGAGTAAAATTATCAAATCACTTTTTTTCGTACTGTCTGTTTGAGAACAATGTTTTTTTTTTTTTTTTTTGGTTGTTTTAAGAAAAAAAATTACTGCAATTTATATTATTTAAGGTGTGATGAAACAGCCAAATTCCGCGAATGCATATTTGATTGTTAAAACCGCAGATGTTGCGCAAATGATTACTGTCTCAGTCTTGCAACACAATATGCATTAAAACAAAGCGTCAAAAAACGTCAAGGCAACTTCTAAAAGTAGAAAAATAAGGGCGTGAATAGCGCACTTACCACATAAGAAGTGAAAGTGGCGGCGGCCGCATCAGCGCTGTACGGGAGATGGGAATTGTAGCCTGGCGAGGCGCTGGTGAACGCTGTAGATCCGGCATAGGGAGCGAAAGCAGAGCCAGAGGAAGATCTCCCTAGCTCCTCTGTCCGGGGTCCCGATATCACGCTTGTACTGTAGGCAGGACAGGAATAGAGTGCCAAAGAGGCGGATGGCTGATACAAGTAGCCCTGAGGGTACGCCATGGTGAAGATCCAAATATAAGCTTCTCACTTGAGTTCTTCTCCCTCAAACTCTCACGCGCTCTTTGCGCTCGCTCATAGAGTTCCGAGTAAACAGACCTCCGTCCCGTCCTCCTCACGTTGATAGCAGTGATGGAAATGAAAGAAAACGACGAATGCATAGACTTCACACTCGTTAATCAGTCGTTGTCAGACTCACACACGGATTTTCGAGGCGCTCTCTCACCCTCTGCGCGCGCTGTGACTCTCATGCCGAGCGCGCGGGACAAGTTTTTTGCTCTTGGATGGGGCTTTGCTTCGGAGAGTGTCCTGCCAGGATGCTAAGTTGGAAATTGAGGATTCTGACGCCTACTATGAGCCTCTCGCTCCTCCTCTCGGGGTGTAGTCATCGAAGGAAAGGCAAGCTGGAGCTGGGTTACAGCAGCCCAGCCTGAATCGATTCTCTCTCTCTCTCTCTCTCTCTCTCTCTCTCTCTCTCTCTCTCTCTCTCTCTCTCTCTCTACAGTCGTACCCCGGCACTCACTAACAATCTCCCCCGCTATCCCCCTATTTTTGTCTCTAACAAGCCTCAATGCCTTAGACTGAGCAGCTTCAGCCCCTGGATGGCGGTCTCATGCGAGCCAGTACATCAACTTCAACTTTCCTCATTTTCTAAATACACGAAGCCTTCATTTTCACACATGATTAATAACAAATGGACTGTTATCTTCTTGGGGACGGCTTGCCAAATACGACAGGAGACGCTACAAGAATTGTTGCAGTTCTTCATTGTCCTTGATTTTGCGTGTGCTCGTCGCTCATTTTAAGCTTGTAGAAACATATACATTTTTTTCCAAGAATGCGCGACAGGCTGTGATCCATCGTGCTTTAAGTCAGCTGAACACGGATGTTTGGGTGTCGCTTTCAAACTGTCATGCGTTTGCAAATGATCATGGATAATTTGGAGGTAGTCTATGTTTTATTACCTCATTGTATAAATTTATATCTTGAAAAACATTTTTACACAGTAGTTTTTGCAAAACTATTTTCCCTCATTTTACAGAAACAAAAAGCTGAAAGTGACTCTATGCGCGCTTAGATCAATTCTCAGCGGTAAGAAAGTGAAGAAGTAACTTTTGACAGGTGTTAACTGATTTGTTCGCTGGACAGTTTTCGCCTTAGATCCCGGAACAAACCATATCTTCTTCTCCTTTACACCAAAGCCCCAAGCGCAGACAGATTAAGACCATATGAACCACGGCAAATCCATCACGACCAGGGGCTCTAAGCCCCTTTGATTCAAACAGATATATTCCTCTGCGGCGGAGAATAACCTCATGTATTTTATTCTGCTTGCTCGCAGATTATATTGTGTGCGTCTATACTAACAAATAACAAGAGATATATTAGAAATATTTAATTTAGATAAATATATCTAAAATGCATTAAGATAAAACTAATTTTATTTTTATTTATTGCACACGTCATCACAACAATAAATGATAAACAGTACACAAAAGCCTAATAAAAAACAAGCTAGCCGACATGTAATATAAAATATTTTATGATTAAAACTCTTAATTTATTTGCTGCGCACATATACCCAAATAATGTTAAATGGTGGAAATGGCTCAGAAGTTGCAATAATTCTACTAATCTACCAAGTTTCCTTTACACATTTACAAACGGCAGGTGAACTGATAAATACATCCGGTGTTGATGATTCATAAGCAAAAACTAAACAAACAAAAACAAGTGTTGGCTGAGGAACTTCACGCAGGAGTCATTGGACTGGCTCACTTGTTAAAGTCTCTCTGAGCCGAAAGGGATCGCTGTAGGCGCTGCTACAGAGTGTGTTCATAAGGTCACGTGTTACTGCACTCTCAAGAGTGAAGAATGATGACGCTCAAACTCAGTGGACCAATGCTAAGTTCAAAGCAAAACAAACTGTAGACGTACGAAATTACCGCGGTGTCGGCTGTGATAGTGAAGCGTTTTATGATATCTGCACCACCCGTGAGTGTATATAAATAAATGAAATTTAGTTGAGGAGCATACGAGAATGGCAATAGCTTATGAGTGTTATTTCTTGTAATATCTATTAATGAGTAAACCAAAATAGCCATACACATTTTTATTGTCTTTTTACATTTTGAATCCAATGCACATAACAGACAAAAATCCATATATCGCATAAAATCCTTAATCTCATTCAATATTTATGTTTCCTGTTGTTGTTGTTTTTTTTTTTTTTTTTTTTTTTTTTTTTGCTGAGGCACAGTTGGAAGTGGCCATTGCACAGTCACCTTTAAAAAGCGTATCGGTTTCCAAGGATACCCGGGAGTAGCATTTAAATGACGTCAATATTCATTGATAGAGTATTATCGGCAGTAATGAGTTCCTCTTCGCCAATAGGATTCGATAAGCAGTCTGTTTAGCGATAGTGGAGGGGTGAATGAAAGAAAGCATGGAAAGAGAAATGCAGCAGGGACTAGTCACACTCTACACGCGCTGGCAGAAAGGTAGGAAACTGCTTATTTAACTTAAATGACATTCTTTATATAATAGCCTCATCAAAGCTGTAGGTAAGTGGACTAATACTTGAACAACAGCACTTTTAAACGTGGTGTTTTAGCAAAGAGGTCTTGTATTGAAATAGTTCGTGATTTATTTTCCCGAAATGCTCCCGTGAACTCCCAGACTGGACGGCAAGGGGAGGTGTAGGCTTATGTTAGGATATGTGCGCTCAGTGATGTATAAGTTATTCTCTTTTGCTTGTTGTATTTCGGACGCTTATGTTTCCAATTATGCATGTTTGTAATATGACTAGGCGTGCAGATATGCAAGAGTTTGAATCTTTGCACAATAATACAATATGTCACACGAATATAACAAGGACGATTAAAAAAAAAAAAAAAAAAAAAAGTAAGGGGAGGTATTTCAAGCGGTGCTTTTCTACCAAAATGCCTGAGGGAAGCGACGTAATTTAATTTGGATTTAGAAACTATTATTAGAAAGCATTATCTATTGTAGCAGACTAATTGCTTCTCGCGTTCGCGCGCAGAATGGGCTGGTTAAACAAAGTTAGTTAACGTGAAGTGCATGACAGGTTTCCTCGAGGCACAAGGTTAGGCGTGTCTCTCCCGACAGCAGTGGGCAGCCGGTAACGTGCACCTCTCTCTCTGTCCCCCTCAAACGGATTTTAGCCACTCCAAATCTGCCCTAAACCGATTAGTTGACGCCAAATATTCTTTGATGTATTAGCTAAGGGGTTTTGCCACTTGGAAGCCAATTGAAATTCTAAACAGTCCGCCGCTAATGCTTTGGGGAGATCCGTAGCGAATAATGGATGTGATTTATTTTTGACCTTGCCATTTTTATGAAATGATTAAACACATGTGCACAAGTAAACCCTATTCCCTAAGGAGCAAAGCCACATAATAATAATAATAATAATAATAATAATAATAATAATAATAATAATAATAATACAGCATTTAACAATAAAATAAATATTTATATTTAAATCATATTTATATTCTGTACTAGAAATTACATAGTGTGATACACTTTACAGATAGAATCCATAAACATTTGAAAGAGAAAACAATTTTATTCACCATGATTTTATTAATTTATTTTAGTCATTTTGGATGCTTTGAAACAATTACATTTTTTAACAAATTTACTTATCTACTACTGAGTGCAGAAAGTGTAAAAATGTCTAAAACTTCTTTCTTCAGATTGGTAAAAATACTGGGTACAGTCAATGTTTGTCATCTTTTTGACAACAGGAAAACTGTGCATTAATTTTTGCTTTAATTAATAAAATACACAAATAACAATAAATATAAATATTCATATCAATTATTTTTCATACAACACTGAGTGTCAGCTTTTGATTGTGTGAGTGACCGCTCACACAACTATGTGTTCGCTCATAACAGTGCTGCTTGTGATGGAGCACTTCTAACCATGATCCAAATATCTATGTAAGTAGGGCACAAGATCAAAAGGGGCAACGCTGATCCTTTAAAAGAGCAATCTAAATCTGTCAGTACTCTGTAGGTTTGCCGAGAACCTTTTTATTGAAACCACCTCGAATGTTGATGCAGGAGCTCATTTATTTTAAACATGATTACTCTGGTATTTTTTTTCTGCCCCCTGGAACAGGTGTGAAAATACCATGAGGGACTTCTAGCAGATTTAATCGACTTGCTGATTCTCATCATGATAGCCTTTACCACCCCAGTCAATTTTAAAGTGTTCATATGGCAGAGATAGACTGGGTCTCTGGGTCCCCCAGCTGTGGCTCCATATTCCCGGTAGTCTTCCTCAGCGGCCCCTGGTGACTGACAGGCCGTTAGCCAGGCTAAACGATGTGATGATGAGCTTTTTATGAGAATGGATTTAGAATTGAGAGATTTCAGACAAAGATTGTGTGCATTTTTCTCTCTCGTTCTTTCTGTCTCCCTCTCTCATCTCCCTCCCCCTGTCTCTCTCTCTTTCTCTCTCCCCTGCCAGCCGGCTAGATTATGATTGATTTGGTTGAAATGGATTGTAGGAAGCAGACATTGATTTTTCAATGACTTCTCACCAAAAAATATTTAAAGTTGTATCCACAACGTAGAAATCTCGGTATCCGACATTCTCTCTCCTCCCTGTGTCATTCTGCGCTCTGAGAGCGAGAAAGCACCGTAATGCAGCCTAGTCAACGATGAGACAAATGACCTGTAATGTTATTTTGAAATGAGTCAGTAAGCTGAAGGACTAAGGGAGTATTGATTGAGCCTAATGAGGATTGAGTGTTGGGAAAACAAGCTTTTTCAGGGTTTTGCAGACGCATCTCTTATCAGCACTAAGGCACACAGCGATACAATGCACTCTGTACTACTGCCGATGCCTGTGTCTTGTAAGGCTCATTTGCTGTCTGCTAATATTAAATCAGACACCACCAGCCTGTACGTGCACACATTTAAAGAGTGTTAATCATCTGACAACATGTATTTCAGATGCTTATTTCAGATGTGTAGGTATTTCAGGTGCATATTTTAGTGACATTTTTTGCGTTATACAAAGAGTTGCATAGCTGCTATTTAACTTTATAACTGGTGTTAAAGCCACTGAATCAGACCTTTAATGATTGGCGAAATAATTTTTAACCAGATTTTTTTAGCTTTGTGTGCGATGACAGTGAACCATGTCATAGCAAATCTGATAAAGTGTGAGTAGAAAATACTAATAATTTAGAGGGTCTTTACACTGACAACATAACAACAACAATAATAATATTACTAATAATGTTTAATTTATACCTTCACATAGCTTAAGGACGATTTACATTTCAGATAAAAAATAATGCTATGTGATTTATTGATTTTAAGATTTTATAGTTTGAAACCCACAAAACCAGTCATAAGGGTCAGTTTTTTGAAATTGAGATACAACTATTTTAAAATCTGGAGGGTGCAAAAAAATCAAAATATTGATAAAATTGCCATTAAAGTAGTCCAAATGAACTACTTAGCAATGCATATTACTAATCAAAAATTAAGTTTTAACATATTTACAGTAGGAAATTTACAAAATACCTTCATGGAACATGATTTTTACTTAATATCCTAATGATGTTTGGCATACGATTGTTGCATATTGCTACAAATATACCTGTGCTACTTAAGACTGGTTTTGTGGTCCAGGGTCACAAATGTGCTTTATCTCTGAATTTGAGCTTATAGCCAGTTGTATTAGTAAACAGCTTCCTAGCCTCAAAGAGCTTTGTTTGGATGCTGGTTTATAATTCTTGTCCCACCAAAAATTACATCTATGTAAATGTATGCCATCTGTGCTCTAGATGATTTCTACAGGTTCTTTTTAAATGTAAGATTTCTATGTATAAGATTTATAGACAGTTGATAAACTGCTGTAGAACAAAGTATTTTTTTTTACAAGGCACAGTCTTCATTAAAAGCCTCACTGAGACTTAAAATCTTAGCAGTCCCTGATCTGTCAAAATGCCCTTTAATTGGTGTGAGAAAACAAGCAGCCACAGTTGTTTTATTTCTGACTGCAGTTGTCAGTGTACACCGGGCAGGCTAACATGACCTCCAGAGGATTACAGTAAATGTAATTAAACTTCTTTTTCCTCTAACACTCTTTGGCTTGTTTAATAATGCTGGTATGGTAAGATGTATGCTAAAATGCTATTTTAGTTTTTTTTAAATGTAGTTTAGTTTCAGTACCTAACTAAACACACCTGTAAAATTAAAGTTGTTGAAAGTGAAAAATAAAGATTTACCTGGAGTGTTTTTACATAAAGTCCCAGATTGCTTTGCCACTGCAATAGCATTCTTGTTTTGCTATCACACACTATTCCAGCCACAGATTTATTATTTAGATTCCAGCCCTTTTTATACAAAGCCCTCCTGTCGTCCCATTGGTCAGCATTGTGCCACGCCCATTCTCCATCCAGACAGTTTGTGTCCGGGCCTGAGGTTCGAGCGAGTCATTTACAGGCCTCCGGTTGCAGGTAATCAGCTGAAGCTGCTGCATAATTCTTAGGAGGAGTTGTGTTCTACTCTCCTCTTCCGTGAGCAGCGGCGTGTTGTTGTTTTGTTTTCTCTGAGCAGCTCTTTGATGCCATATCCTCTTACAGTTGCTCAATCCCAGCAGCCATGTTTCATAAACATCCAACGGAAAACATCCTCTGCATTTGAAATGTAGATGGCTTTCTCTGCCTGCTTCTCTGCATACCGTACTTGCCCTCTCACATTCTCTCCCCAATGCTTTTTCGCAGCAGAGGTGTTGGGTTTCTCTCCATTGCCTTTGATACGTTCGAACAGCTACCCGATCAAGCCTCGGCGTTTTGGGTGTCAGGTGTAATCTGTGGCAACAACAATGCGAGCGAGGCCTCATTCCCCATTTGCTCCTCATTAGGATGATATCACTGAGGTGCTGGATCCAAATTAGCTGTTTTGTTATGCTGCAATAGTACATGATATGGCCTCTCATAATACATCTAGGAAGCTCAGGAGAATGCCAGCCAGTCACAATACTTTAGAAATATACTGAAGTTGTTGGTTATTTTTTGAAATTTATTGATTTATTAATGCAATTTTCCTTGAATAATAACTATACAGAAATCATAAAGAAATATATGCCATGTTAAAGGAATAATTCAGCCAAAAATTTTGTCATTAATTGAAGTCATTAATTACTCGCCCTCATGTCGTTCCAAACCTGTAAGATCTTCGTACATCTTCAGAACACAAATAAAGATATTTTGATGAAATCCGAGAGCTTTCTGACCCTGCATAGACAGCAACGCAACTACCATGTTCAAGGCCCAGAATGGTAGTAAGAACATCAATAAAATAATACATGTGATATCAGGGGTTCAACCTTAATTTTATGAAATTTTATGAACGACAATGTGTCACTGAATAAAGTTGCTGTTTTTGTTTTCTTTGTGGAGAAGTATTCTCGTAACCTCATAAAATTAAGGTTGAATCCGTGATGTCACATGGACTATTTTAACGATGTCCATCCAAACTTTCTGGGCCTTGAACGTTTTAGTTGCGCTGCTGTCTGTGTAGTGTCATAAAACGCTCGGAATTTATCAAAAATATCTTAATCTGTGTTCCCAAGATGAACGAAGGTCTTGCATGTTTAGAATGACATGAAGTTGAGTAATTAATGACAGAATTTGTATTATTGGGTGAACTATCCCTTTAAATGATTCCAAATGCTGTTAGAGAAGAAGCACATCCTATGACTCTGAAATTCTCCAAAGACATTTCCTAGAATCTGTTTCCCCACACCTGGTTGGTCGTTTGAGCGCATTTCACTCTAGGTATCCTATGCATCTGAGGTACTTCTCCATTTTGTGTGTGTGTGTGTGCGTGCATCTATTTCCCAGTTGCAGCATTCAAGCATTTGACTTTTGTTGCTTGGGGCCCAGGCATTATTTGCTGATGATCTGTTTGCATAACCCTCTTCCTTGCCTCCCTTCTCCCTCAGGGAGGATGCATTTTAGTGTGACACACTGGTATCTGCAGGTGTGCTCACCTTTCATTTCCCATAAGCATCTGTAACCCAGAGAAATGTGGTTCCACCCTTGCAAAAAAAATATAGCAGTGAGATCAAAGAGACATTCGTCTCACCTGTGCTCACTCTCTAGTCCCAGCACTACAAAACCAGGAAGATGTCGCCAGAGTAGTTCCTTTGTTATACATTGTATGGGTCACAATTATTATTATTTTATTATTTTTATTTTATGCCAAAAATCATTAGGATATTAAGTAAAGATCATGTTTCAAGAAAATATTTTGTAAATTTTCTATCGTAAATATATCAAAACATAATTTTTGATTAGTAATATGCACTGCTAAGAACTTAATTTGGACAACTTTAAAGGCGGTTTACTCAATTGTTTTTTTTCTCAGCCAAATATTGTCCTATCCTAACAAACCAAAAATGGAAAGCTTGTTTATTCAGCTATTTAGCTATTATTCATGATGTATAAATCTCAATTTTAAAAAAATTGACCCTTATGACTGGTTTTGTGGTCCAGGGTCACATGTCTGTCTGTCTCTCTCTCTCTCTCTCTCTCTCTCTCTCTCTCTCTCTCTCTCTCTCTCTCTCTCTCTAAAATGTATATAATGAAAGTTACACAGACATTTTTGAGTCATTTTTTTGATATTGATTGAAGGGTGTCAGTCTGTTTTATTACTCAGTAATTTTTTCATTTCAACGAGCAATGGTATTTTTTTCATATTATGATAATTAAGCGGAGCAACCCACTACCAAAACATTGCTTGTCGTCTCAGACATATTTGTTTCCCTGTAGCCTGTTAATGAAGGCAAAAGAGCAATGTGTGTGCAGTGAATGTAACCCATGAAGTGTGTCCCTATGCAGATGAGATGCTCTTCAGACAACATCAGTGTGTGAGCAGCCCACCGTGTAATGACTGTAGAAGAAGCCTCGGTTCTCATAGCTTAACACGGCACACTCACCCCGCACCTATATTTGCCAGTGCTTGGAGGATCTGTTGAAAAGCAGAGCCGGCGTCTGAATATTTTGAGTGAGGGGGAAGGAGGGAAAGCTAAGAGGGCCGTCCATGCGGGAGACAGTAGAGGTGCGCAGAGGTGAAGGCTGCGCTTCCGTCCTTGAGGGAGCCCATTTAAACAGCGCTTTGAAAGTGAAGCTAGACAGCACCGGGAGTCATCGCTCTGACTGGTGCTGCGAGCAAGAGAGCACAGAGGGAGAGAGAAAGATTGAGGTGGTTGGGAGGGATGGCTTTCCACATGAAACATCTTGTGTTTTCATAGGCCGAATTTCCTGTTGTAAATATTCACCGAATGCCCGTCTTCTTCTGTGTGTGTTCCTTTTGTGTGTGTTTTTCTTTATTTTGCACAGGTCCTGATGGAGAGAAAGGGAGTGGGAGGGAGACAGAACTAGAGAGAGGACGAGGGAAAGCCCATAATGCTGTAATGCCCATTAGCGAGATTTCACGCACTCTCTCTGATCTGACTCACTGACAGAAGCCTCTAAGAGAGTATAATGAGAATGTTTGGCAGGATTCTGGATGTGTGTGTATGTGTGTGTATCATTGTCTAGGTGAATGCAGTTTTCATGTGCTCTGCTCATCAGCTGTGACAGAAAATACTAGATATGATGCATGCACCCACACATATTCTCCTCACACATTATTATTCTTTGACAAAAAAAAAAAAAAAAAAGGCAGAGTATCAGATTCATATACAATGCATTGTACAGTTTTCAAACGTCAAACACATTGAGGATTGATTTTAGGAATGTGTATTAAAATTATGCCCAAAATCAGTAAATCGGTAATTATTTTTATGTTATAACCAATAAATGTCAAATATTAAAATTGCACTAAATATTAAACATGGAATCTACGTGGAAATTTAAGCAGTGCAACATTGTAATTTAACGTATGGAAAGTAAAAATTAAATTTATTTATTAAAGATTACAAGGGCATGTAATTTAAAAAATAATTATGTAAGTAAATAATTTATAATAAAAATTTCACCATTCCATAAAAAAATAAGAATTCTCAATTTTGATTTCATGGGAACTGCAATATCGGCTATTGATAACTGAAATAATAATGTTGTGCATGGGGAAATATTTTGTAAAAAAAAATGGCAACATTCCATTAATAAGAATGGTCATTTATGATTTAATGGGAAATTTAGTATTAGCTATTGATAACTGAAATAATAATGTTGTGCACAGCTAAATAATTTATAATAAAAATTCCAACATTCCAAAAAATAAATAAATAAAAATAAGAATTGTCAATTATGATTTCATGGGAACTTTAATATCAGCTGTTGATTACCGAAATAGTAATGTTGTGCATAGATAAATAATTTGTAATAAAAATTCCAACATTCCAAAAAATAAGAATTGTCCATTTTGATTTCATGGGAACTGCAATATCAGCTATTGATAACTGATATGGTGCCAAAATATCATGTGTTCATATTTGATTTACTCTTGCTTACTTGTGACTGCTAGTTGCAACTGCTGGTTGCAGTATATTAACATAGCTTGCTCCTTAGCATTTTTAACATGTTGAAACTCGGCTTCAGAATACTTTGAAAGCGACACGTCTGTCCTCATTATGAAATATTAACAGTGTGCTTCTTTAATTCCTTAAGTGGCAAAAATGACTAAAAACACCCATCCGCTGCTTTCCCTCTCTCTCTCACGCTCTCTCATTTTATTTTACACAAATTAGCTTTGGTCCTGGAGGGCAAAATGACAAGAGGTTACTGGGAGACTATGTGTTTAATTAATTGAAAAATGCTCAAATTGCTTTTACAGTTGTTATTGGAGGTGAAAAAATGGAATCCATGTTGCCAGTACTCAGGCGTAATTAGCTCCTGGGGGAGTTGAATATTTAGCATTAGCAATGTTGCTGCACTTAGGACACAAATTTCTATTTTGATAATGAAGGGCCGGGGCTGTCGTTGAGGACAGCTGTAGTTTGAGGGGGTGGGGAGTGTTGAGGGTTTGGAGGTCCTGTGCAAAGGAGAGAGACACCCTGTCTGCTCTCTCTCTCGCTCTCTCTGTGTATGTGTGTCTGTGAAGGATATGGCAGCAAGGGCTCCCAGGGGCCACACATTACCCAAAGTATTTAAGTTTCCAATTAAACTGAGAACCAGCTACCACTGCAACAAGCTTAGAAGGAGCCAATAAGATTCCACACACATCTCAGGGAAGCCGTGGCCCATAGAAATCGAGGAAAGGACAGGGAAAATAGGAGAAAATCCTTTGTTTATTCAAACTTTAACTTTATTTAGACTCCTTTTTTTTCAATACGGAGATGGTTGGAAGGGAGAGGAGGCGAGAGGGAGTGTGAAGAGAAAGAGAGAAGGGAAGGGAGAATACAAGACTTTAATGATCTGCTGTGGAGAATCAGTGTGGAGTCCTTGGAGACTGCTGGGCTAGTTTGAAGCAGCATGGTCTCATTTGGTTTGGACTGAGTGTGGCAGTCCAACTGAGCTCTTATACCATGCTGTCTAAATGCCTGCCTGCTACTGCCTCTAACTGCCCGTGAGTGTGTGTGTGTGTGTGTGTGTGGACACATGTCATGTGGATTGCATACAGGACGTGTGAAAGAATAAGTCTGCTCTGTTAAGTCCCCTTGTTAAACCATAATAATTTCCACCTTAGTCAATTACGCATTCCCCATGTGTTTAATAGTCGGTTCTCTCTCTATTCATTCTGTTTGGCAGTACAGAAAGTGCTCATACAGTCTATCTCATTTCTTTTTGTTGGGCTAAGCTAACAAAATCACCTTTGTCAAAACACTGCTACATTCAGATGCTGTGTAGATTTCCTGTTTTATAATTCTAAGAGGATATATTGAAATCATCTGCCTCCTAGATTTTTATCTACTCAATTGGTTGTTACAGACCAAATAAAAACCAGAGTCTACATAGTCTGAGTGGATTTCGATTGATTTCACAAGATGACGCATGAAGCGAGAATAATTACACAATACACTTCTACTAAGCATAAATAATATGCATCAAATTATGGGTCAGTTTTTAAACTATATTCAACAGTAGATTTCAGTATGAAAATGTATTTTTAATTTAAAGGCACAGTATGTAATTTTCGCTGCTAGAGGGTGCATATTTAAAACAAACAAAGAAACAAAGGCGTAGTTTGATGACGTCGTGATTGAGTGTAGAATTATGGGAGTTGTTGTCTTTATCCCCACAGCCGATGCAATCTGACGGGACTCGGCCAGAAATCATGTTCATGGATAAGCTAATGTATTAAAGATTTATTACGTCACTGTAGTATGAAGCAGAGTGGGGCTGAAAGCCGTGGAAATGAAACTGCTGAAACTGCTAATAATGGATGAGTGCAACACAAGGCTGGAGATTTATGTATTTAGCGTTTCTTCCGGTCATACATATATGGGGTAAAGCAGCGCTGTTTTATCATACTAGATACATTTGCATGTGTTGAAAGTTCTGATATAATGCTACTCTGGGCGTTTCTCACCTGTCTAATAAAACGCATAACATATTAAAGCGTCTTTGCTGTTTCCATGTTTTCTACAGAATAAAACCAAAAATCAAGGGTATATGACATCACTGGCAGGCGACAAAATTACAAGGGACAGGCCGTTCATTAATTTGCTTATTTTTCTGGATTTAAACATTCTTGGAAACATTTAGGATAATGTAAGTACACAAGTCAATAAAATATATAACAGTGTTCTAGTTTATTATTTTTTTTTAATAAAAAATCGTACATATTGTGCCTTCAAAAACAGACAAACAAAAAACACTTTGTCTGCCATCTTGGATTTATTATTAGGGCTCGAGCACTGATGGTGCAAGGACCCTATTGGAATTGCTCAGCTTCTTCTTTTTCTTCAAAAAGTCCAAAACCCAACAGGAAGTCTTTTATTTTTAATTTTCTCTGCAAGTTTGCCGTTTTTGCCATTTTCCGTTTTTGCCATTTTCATTCTAGAGATTTAAACACATCAACACCAAATTTTTGTGATTTAAAGCATTTTGTGACATTAAATTGCGAAGATTTTGAGTTTTCGTTGAAGGGTGTGTCTATGACTCTGTTTCGCCATGAAATAGGAAGTTATAGGACATCTAAAGGCCAAAATTCAGGTATAGCCATAGCGTCACCTGTTGGTGACAGGATATGTCATGCTTTATACCAGGGGTGTCAAAATGGCTGAAAAACTAAATTGGAATTTGTACTTGAATATTATCAAAATTCGATTATAATTATTCGAATTATATTTGAATTTGAAATGCATAATTTCAGTTGGGTGAAAAAAGCTTTTGGCTTCTCTCTTAAGGTCACAAAAGGGCGCATCGAATAAAATATTACTAATGCACATTTATTCAAAGCAATAAACTAAAATGACTATCTGTGGAAAAAAAGTGCATAATGTTTAAAATAATGTTTATAAACCAATTATAATCAAGTTGCTTAAACTATAAACAAAACAGCATCATGTATGTATGAGTTTAATACAAAGGACCGAAAGCCAATCACACAGAGTACTTTTTAAATTTATAAACATGTTATGCAGTGAAAAAATGCCATAAAGTCTTGAGATATGTTTTTTCAAAGTTGAACCTGCATTCTTTTTGCATGGCTTTCTAAATTACATAAATTACAACTACATCGTTTTGTGCGAGATGCAAGTGCAACGGTGATAGATGACCCTCTAGAAAATGCACAAACTAATGCCTTCTGTGTGAACGGCTTAGTTTCAGTTTTGACGTAAACAAGATGTTCTCCGCAATTGACGCTCACTTTTTCCGCAATATTTTTATTGAACAACGCAGCAGCGCGGCATCTAGTGGCTTCAACAAGATAGGCTAAAAAAACTTTATAATGCAAAGACAATTACATCGTGATCGCATCTCGTGCGCCACTGATAAAGCTGCTTCCTTAAAGCAGAATTCGAACGCAGCGTTTTTACATTTGAATGTGGGTTATTTTAAATTTGACGAATATTCGTAATTCCAATTATTTTTGACAGCCCTACTTTATACTAACTCAAACATACCATGTTCAATCTGCACCAAACTTTATATGTTTGATCAAAGTCCTGGCCTGAAGACATCTAGATGCCAAGATTCAGTTATAGTCGTAGCACCACCAGCTGGCAGCAGGAAGTTTGGCACATATAATTGACTTTGACATATTCCTCCTAAATTTACCACTTTAAATGCATATTGCTTACCATTCGCTGTTTTCTTAAAACCCCCGGGTGGCAGTGAACCCGGGTGTGAGGGCCCTTTTAAAGCTGCTTGCAGCTTTAATTGCACTAATGTTGTTGAAATGCATTCGTTTTAGTAATGCACCTGTGATACCTTAAAATGATGCATGTGGAGGCGGCTCACAAGGAACTGAGTGTGCAGTTTCACTGTAAAATGCTGGTATGTGATAGCTGGCCAGGTAAACCTCACTCCCCTGGCCTCAACAGGAGCTGCGGTCATTAACCTCCTTTTTAGTGCACCCAACCTTGCTGTTTCAAACCCCACTTTGAGCAGGCTGAGTGGAACCAGTTACACATTCAATATTTTTGTGGTCTGCAGGTTGGCAACTGAGTATTCATGTAAAGAGAAAAGGTTTGGTTCTCAAGATTTTATACTAAATACTAATAAAACAAACTGACACCCTTCAATAAAAATGGTGCAATCATCATTTTAACTCAAAGTGATCAGTCTGTCATCATTTACTCACCTTCATGTAGTTCCAAACCTATATGAAAAAAAAATGAAGAATGGTGGTGACCAAAGCAAATTGGTGATCATTATGTTTCAGACAGATTTCCATTTCATGGATAATAATAAAAATAATAATAATAAGACACTGAGACATTTGTCAGAATATCTTCTTTCATGTTCCATGGATAACATAATGTCATACAGTTTTGGAATGACATGAAGGCGAGTAAATAATGAAAGATTTTTATTTTTATGTGAACTGTCCCTTTAATAGAGAAAATATAGCTAAATGACTGTCCTTTTACATCCTAGACACCATGCCCATTGTACAGAAAATATGCTAATTGGGGCAATGGGAGAAACTGAGACATGGGGTTATTTAATTTCCCAGGGTGCATTGGGCTTAGCAGAGATGACAGAGAGGCTGAGGCAGAGTGTAACGGGAGCTTCACCGCAGCAGCCCTGCTCTGGGCTTCCAACCGACAGAGGAGCACCGTGAGAAAGAGAGACGGAGAGAGAGAGAGAGAAAGAGAAAGAGGAGGAAAGTAGACCTCTGAGCTGTGACTCTTGTTCTGTAAAGCACACATCATTAAATGATATAATGTTACTGTCAGTTTGTCATGCAATAGTGTCGACGAAAAAACTTTACAAGGCTAGTGCCAAAAATTAAGAGATTGAGAGGAAGAGACAAACAGGTTCTTGCCAATCATTCATCATTGTCTCACTTCCTCTCTCCTCTCTTGACAGACTCTGTCTTTTTGTGTGCGCTACCCAGAATTCCTTGTGACATTTGTTGTGTGAAGATTACTCACTGGCCCGTAGCCTAGTGTAGCACAACAGCGATGGTTTTAAAGACACGGAGTTGGCGCTGTCCCAGCCTCGACACCTCACCCACAAACTGTGCCTCCTGTCAACCCCCACAGGCACCTATTGTGGCGAATCAGTGACCGTACCATTCCTTCTTTCTGCTCTTCACCAACAAATGATAAACTAAGTGGAAAAAAAGACAGAATGGAATGAAGAAGAAAAGAAGATCCAGAGCATGTTGCCTTTTGGCTGAAGTCGTCGAGGACAATGCAAGTGCTGGACCATCATTTTCAAATGCACTGAACAGTGTATAGAACACAGTACTGACAAGTTGCATCAAACAAACATTTCATTATTATATTTCTTACAACACAATGCTTTAATGAAAATGAATGTAATGTTTAAATAGAAAAGCAACACAATAATAACTAATCCATGCTGCCTTTATATGCTTTTTAATTACAAGCACACTACCAGTCAAAAGATTTTTAATGTTTTTAAAGAATTCTTTTCTGCTCACCAAGCCTGCATTTATTTGATCTGAAATACAGCAAACTCAGTAAATGTTGTGAAATATGTTTACTATTTAAAATAACCGCTTTCTATTTGAATATATTTTAAAATGTAATTTATTCCTGTGATCAAACCTAAATTTTAAGCATCATTACTCCAGCCTTCAGTGTCACATGATCCTTCAGAAATCATTCTAATATGCTGATTTGCTGTTCAAGAAACATTTATTATTATTATTGTTATCATCATCATCATCATCATAATCAATATTTAAAACTGTTTTCACAATTCTTTGAGAACCAAAGAGCCAGCATTTATCTGAAAATAAATTATTGAAATTAATACTTTTATTTAGCAAGGATGCTTTAAATGGATCAAAAGTGATGATAAAGACATTTATTATGTTACAAAAGATTTCTATTTCAGATAAATGCTGTTCTTCTGAACTCTATTAAAAGAAACCTAACATAAAAGAAACCTAATAATAATAATGATAATAATAATAATAAATGTTTTTGAGCAGCAAATCAGAATATTAAAATGATTTCTGAAGGATCATGTGACTGGAGTAATGATGTTAAAAATTCAGCTTTAAAAATCACAGGAATAAATTACATTTTAAAATATATTCAAATAGAAAAAATTTTACAGGTGAGCAGAGGACACTTCTTTAAAAAAGAAAAAAAAAAACTGGGACTGTATGTCATGTTAAAGTGTTTTTGTTTGTTTGTTTGTTTGTTTTTCCTAGTTTTTAGTCCTGCACCTGTGTCTTTTAACAGATGAGAAATAGTTATGAATTCTCACTGAATATTGCATTTTAAATTGATGAAAATATATATTTTGCTAATGCAGTATAATATTATAGTTGTATTATTTTTTTCTGAAATATTTTTCTCCTTGACGGAGGCCAGAAATAAAATAAAATAAAATAAAATAAAATAAAATAAAATAAAATAAAATAAAATAAAATAAAATAAAATAAAATAAAATAAAATAAAATAAAATATAAAATAAAATAAAATAAAATAAAATAAAAGGCATGAACCGTAAGCCATGTGATAAACTCATGTTTAAGGATATGGTAATAGAACAGAGATGTTTAGTGACATGATTTATCTGAAATTATTTTCAACCACTCTTGCCATACAGAATAGAGAAAAAACAGTCAAATGAGTTTATCGTTCCTCATCTGGTCTAAATCTGTTGTAAACCTGTGGCTGGCTTGGGTGGTCTTGATCGTTTACAGTAAAGTGAGGTTATTTTGTGTGTGTGTTTGCTGAATAAATGACCAAGCACAGCTGTTTTAGCACTTAGCTAATTTTGTTCCGGACTGTGAGTGTGTTTGCATGGATGTGTAGGTGGTTGTGCATTTTTTAACTTTTGACCTTCTCACACTGATCGAATAGTGGGATGGATATTTTGCATCCGTCTCACACATACATGCATTTTAAGGTCACCAACCCTAAACAAATATCACATGCGTAAAATAATTAAAGATATACCTAAAAATGATCAGAACAACAAACATAGAAAGAAATCATTTGTAGATTGTAGTGTGAACTTGTTATTGTTTGGCAAGGGCATGGCCTGGCAGCGAGGACTGTAGGGGGATGGGGATGTGTATCTGCTGTCTCTGTGTTAAAAAGACACAGACTAGACTGTGTGTGTGTCGCTTCAAGACCAAGTGAGAGAAGCAGATGGGTAAAAAGCATATTTGTGTTGGGTAGTTACTTCAGGTGAAAGTGAAACACTTGATGGGGAGAAATTGTGATCACACATCTACAGGGTGAGTGACAGACAATAGCTGCTGTAAAATTCTCTCACATCTCGCCTGCTCTGTATTCATGGCTCCCGTCTACTTTGTGACCCTCTCTCTCTTTTTCCACATCCTCTCAACTCTCTCAATCTCTTTCAACCTCTTCAACGCTTCCCTTTCTTCCTGGAATATTTGCTGTATTTTTTTCCCCCTCTGTCTAAACTCTCTGATCAGGTGGGTTTGAGAGAGAACCTCACCTGACAACACACTCCCTTCTCCTCTTCATCCAGTCTAACATTTCAAATGTCGTTTTCATCCTGTTGGAGTACTCATTCTCAGTCTGTCTAGCGTATTAAAAACAGAGAGATCTTTAGAAAATGTAAGGGTTTGTATATACTTGTGCTTTAAACAGTAACTCATATCAGCACTTTATTCGTATCACTGCTCAATTTAGAAAAGACAGTTCATTGATAACTTTTTTTTTTTTTTTTTTTTTGTCTAAATCAGTCAGTCGGTTGACAGTGTTTCTGTATGTAAATCGATATGTGCACTAAAAGCATTGTGTGAAAACTGCAAGCAGGTGTTGTTTGTCACTGTTGGTTTGGTTCTGGCAGATTTAGGCTCTTATCTTCCTGAATCTGTGTCATCTAATTTCTGTGGGAATTGTTTTGACAAAACAGGTTAGCATAAGGTGGGAGATGTCAGACAAAACAAAGACTCTTTCAATTTGTGTGTGTACGTGTGTGCATTTGCGTGTTTGTGTGTCTGTCTCTCCATGGGAAACATGTGTCAGTCATCCGCAAGGTGTTACACTGGATATGACATCATGGCCCTCTAGGGCTTGTGCTGGGAAGACGAGTTGTTTGATTCTGTGTAAAAGAACAGAGTCTGGAGCTAACTGTGAAGATCTGCTTCTATCTCAGCTGTTGTAAATGTCTTGCTAACACAAATACAGCTCACAGGTGCATGTCAAAACAAATGTACAGGCTTTTTGTTCCTGTTTACGGGTCTTGAATAAAGGCACATGAGCTCGGTGAAATCTAATGGGTAATGTGTTTTATTAGGCTGCGTGATTGCAGATAATTATGATTCAATATGTTTACTTAATACACAGTTTTCTGAAATACACAATTCTGATTGGTCAGCCGTGCCATCCAGTAGTCTGACATATTAATCTCTGTCCATTGCAACACTTTCTACACACTTGCTTTCTCTTGTTTCATATGCTTAAAATAGACTGAATAAAGATCCAGTGCAACCTGATGCATTCAGATTTTTAAGTTCTTACAATTATTGCTTTAATAGTTGTAAAATGTCGCAAGATGTTTTATTCAGCCAATGAAATCATCAAGGCAACTACAGTTTTCTTGTTTAACAAATGTTATTTTTTAGTAACAACAAAAAGGTGTTGCAAACAATCAAATCATTTTAAAACCTGTAACATTTCAGCACTCTTGTTCAATATGAAATTCTTTGTTTAGACAACTGTGTTTAACTTGCGGGAACTCTGTTGGTCTAGCATAGGTTTTTATGTTGTTTCAAATAATTCACATTTTTTTTAGAGTTTGCGTTTTTAAAGGTGTCGTCAGATGCCCATTTTCCACAAGTTGATATGATTCTTTAGGGTCTTAATGAAAAGTCAATAACATACGTTGGTTAAAATTCCTCAATGGTAGTGTAAAACGACATACAGCGACCTGTTTTGGTGCATGTCCCTTTAAATGCTAATAGGGTGACGAGCAGTTTTCTGAGACTGTAAACTTTACCCGCGGAACTTGCTAACTAGAATATTATTAGGAGAGGTGATTTGCAAAGATTCCTTAAAACAAACAAAACAAACAAACAAACAAAGAAAAAACCTTATTCTTGCTTTTTTGTAGGTGAAGCTGGATCACAAATGATTTGTGTGAACATAGATGCATTTGGGTAGATCAGGGGGGCGCATTCCCTTCAAAAACAAAAGTAAGATGCTCAGATGTCGAGAATAAATGATGACTGCTATGTTGATTATTACATCCAACAACAGAACACCTCGGTCGCTTAGGAGACATTCTTGTCTACGCCCCCGGTCTGGCGTTGAAACTATGACTGACTGTTCACAGCTCACTCAGGGCTGGCTACGTTAAAAACGGCAGTGTCAGTCAACAATCGCGGGAGGGGCCTGGGCCTGTGTGATGTCACACAGACAAGAATCTGTGAATGGCTTGATCTGAGAAAGTGGGGATTTATAGGGATTTAAAAAAAATATCATAATAGGAATGGTTATGTTGATGAAATCCAAGAGCTGTCTGACTCTCCATACAACAACAACAACAATGTAACTACCATGTTCAAGACCCAGAAAGGTAGCAAAGACATCTTTAAAGTAGTCCATGTGACATTAGTGCTTCAACCTTAATTTATGAAGCTACGAGAATACTTTTTCTGCGTAAAGAAAACAAAAATAATTTTACTTAAAAAAATTGTTCTCTTCCGTGTCAGTCTTCAGCAGGCATTCATGAGAGTATCACGATGCATTCGTGTGGTGCTGCTGACACAGGAGCTGCCGTTCTGACATAGAACCTGGATGCACTGCGCCTTTTTTTTTTACAAGTGCAGGAAGACACATGATGTACATACTGCGTCTTCGTAAGCATGTCTGAAGCACCACATGCATACATTGTGGTAATCTTGTGGATGCACATCTAAAGGTCCTTGCACACTGAGTCCGAAATTTTCATGTGCGTTTTTTTCCGGGGTTTTTTTGTGTTTATTTGTTTTTTTTTTTTCATATTCGTCATCCTTTCCTATCAGAATGCTCACTATGGATGCAAAAACGCAGAAAATCGAACCTCATCCGAACTTTTTTATGACGGACAAAAGTTTTAGAGGCAGTGTGTAAACGTGATTGACACAACGTCAGGTCATATTTATTTTTAATGTATGAAAATTTCAGACAAGAATTTCCGACTCAGTGTGCCAGGACCTTTAGACTGACACGGAAGAGAAGAAATTGAATAAAGTCATTATTTTTGTTTTCTTTGCGCACAAAAAGTATTCTTGTAGCGGTTGAACAACAGATTACACATGGACTATTTTATCGATGTCTTTACTACTTTTCTGGGACTTCTGGGTCACAAAGCTCTCAGATTTAATAAAAAATATCTTAATTTGTGTTCCGAAGATGAACGAAGGTCTTACGAGGTTGGAACGTCATGAGGGTGAGAAATTAATGACAGAATTTTCATTTTTGTGTGAAATAACTATGCAGATGTTCTACTTCCTGTATGTTTTCTGATTGGCCAGTTTGAACTGTTTCTGTTGTAGCAGGTCATGTGATTGGCTGTGCAGTGTGTTGTGGGTTGTGAGAGGCTCATGCAGTGTAGACAGGCAGATTGATGTGGGGCGGGTAAAGGCTAAGGGAACAAGACTGCAGGCCTTTGAAGTCCTGCAGGAGGGGAGTAAATTGATATATCAATTTAAGCCGCAGTGCCTATTAGAGGAGCTCCAGTCAGGTTAATGTGATAGCCCTAGCATTACCCTTCCAACCTCTTTCAGGCCTGCCCCAGTGCCCTATACTCACATACACACACACCATCAGTACCTGCCAACCAGTGGCTGCAACAGGGTGTAAATAAAGCAGAGGAACAGTCAACTATCTTTCTCTCTTTCTGTCTTTCACTGTGGGTGATTTAAAATCCCTCTTGCCCTTCTAATAACCCGTTAGGATCAGAGTTAGAGGGGTTTCTTTTAAGTGTGAGACTGTGTTGCAGAAGTTTAAGGGTGCTTTCAGTTAGGACCCTTCTGATTTAGCCAAGACATTCCTTGCGTATGAACTTTAGAGACCTTCTTACTAAATCGTGGCCGATTGAAACTGCTTAGTTCTAGTGTGCGCGCACACACACACACACACACACACACAAGTGCAGACTATCGCTCCTCATTCCTCGCACATTCACCCTGAGGTGAGACAGGGATCATTCATATTTAACAGCATGCAGACACACATTTACATTAAAAATGCAGAGTGGTGTCTTTTTAATCCAGACACTGCTATATTTATTATTAAACCTTTGTCTTTGGGGTCAGATCACAAGATTTTGGTTGTCTGTCAACATTACCGCTCACTCAATCAGTTCTGTCACACTGCTCTACATCTAGTTTGATTCACCTTCTTTTCCAATGTCATACAAATCTCTCAGACCAGATTATCTGAAGATTTCTGTTCTCTGGAAAATCTTTGAAGATTAGTAAGGCTCCAGATGTGTGATCTAAATACAAATAAAACACTGACAGAGACTATAGACTTTATTTAAATATAGATTTTATTTATGTATTTGTTTATTTGTTTTATTGTTTATTTAATTTATTATTTTTATGTGTTTAAGTATTTAGTGACACTTTACGATGTGTCATTTGTTAACATTACTTAATGTATGAACTAACATGAATGAACAATGAACAATACATTTATTGCATTATTTATTAATCTTTGTTAATGTTAGTTAATAAAAATACAGTCGTTCATTTTTTTCATGTTAGTTTCCAGTGCATTCACTATGTTGACAAACACAACTTGTGATTTTTATAATGCATTGTTAAATGCTGAAATTAGCATTAAAGGATGACTCCACTTCCAAAATAAAAAAAACAACAAAAAAAAAAAAATCCTGATAATTTACTCACTCCCATGTCATCCAAGATGTTCATGCCTTTCTTTCTTCAGTTACAAAGAAATGAAGTGTTTTGAGGTTTACAATACAAGATTTTTCTCCATATAAAAGAGAAGTCCACTTCCAAAACAAAGATTCACATATAATGTACTCACCCCCTTGTCATCCAAGATGTTCATGTCTTTCTTTCTTCAGTCGTTAAGAAATTATGTTTTTTTAAGGAAAACATTTCAGCATTTTTCTCCATATAATGGACTGCTATGGTGTTTGAACTTCCGAAATACAGTTTAAATGCGGCTTCAAACGATCTCAGATGCGGTTGTAAACGATCCCAGCCAAGAAAGAAGGGTCTTATCTAGCGTAATGATCGGTTATTTAATCAAAATAATACAATTTATATACTTTTTAATGCCAAACGCTCGTCTTGTCTTACTCTGCCTGGACTGTTTGTGTTCTGGTTCATGACAGTTAGGGTATGTCGAAAAACTCCCATCTCATGTTCTCCCTCAACTTCAAAATCGTCCTATATCACTGTTTTACCTTTTTTGTTAAGGGTGTTTGATCTTCTTTGCATGTTCACTTTCCAGAGACTGGGTCGGCACTTCTGCAGCGATGTAGGATGATTTTGAGATGATTTTTGAAGTTGAGGGAGAAAATACAATTGGAGTTTTTTGACATACCCTAACTGTCTTGAACCAGAATACACAGAGTTCAGGGAGAGAAAGGCAAGACGAGCGTTTGAAATTAAAAAGTATTTAAATTGTATTTTTTTAATGAAAATAACTGATCATTTCGCTAGATAAGACCCTTCTTCCTCAGCTGGGATCGTTTGAAGCCGCATTTAAACTGCATTTTGGAAGTTTAAAATCGGGTCACCATGGCAGTCCATTATATGGAGAAAAATGCAGAAATGTTTTGCCCTTCGTTTTGGAAGTGGACTTCTCTGTTAATGGTGCTCAATGGATTGAAGGTTAAAAATGCACTTTCGGTGCAGCTTCAAAGGGCTCTACTTGATCCCAGCTGAGGAATAAGGGTCTTATCTAGCGAAATGATCATTAGTTTCCAAAAAAAAAAAAAAATACAATTTATATACTTTTTAACCTCAAGTGCTCGTCTTGTCTAGCTCTGCGATGTGCATGCATACTCTACACTCCGGTTCAATACAGTTAGGGTATGTCGAACATCTCATTTCTCCTCAAAATCGGCCTACATTGCTGCAGAAGTACCGACTCAGTATTTACAAAGTGAACGTGGTAAAACAGCGATGTAGGACGATTTTGAAGTTGGAGGAGAAAATGAGATGGGGGTTTTTCGACATATCCTTAATGTCTTTCTCCGGAGTGCACAGAGAAAGCATGCGCATCACAGAGCTAGACAAGACGAGCATTTGTGATTAAACGTGAATAAATATTACTTTTTTTTTTTAAAAAGGAAATGACTGTTTCGCTAGATAAGACCCTTATTCCTGGAAAAATCCTGGAATGTTTTCCTCCAAAAAACTTAATTTCTTTGCAACTGAAGAAAGAAAGACATGAATATCTTGACATGGGGGTGAGTAAATTATAAGAAACTTTTTATTCTAAAAGTGGAGTAATCCTTTAACTAAGATTAATAAATGCTGTAAAAACATTGTTTATTCTTAGTTCATTTTAACAAACGTTAACTAATGAACCTTATAGTAAAGTGTTACCACAGTTTATTTATTTTATTATGATTATTATTATTTTTCTAAAACTTTACTAGCTAAAGCTTCAGCAAATAAACAAAAGATTGACCGCAAGTTTTTCTACTAGATTTACTTATTTATGATTAAGTTTAGTTTTTATTTGAAGTATTCATAACTTATCACAAATAAGGCTTCAAAAGCTTTAAATACTTTGTGTTTGAGATTATATTTAATAAACTGTGACTGGAACAAGTTCACCATTTTCTTGTAACTGCTTTAATAATTGTCATAATAATAATAAATGTAACACAAATGTCATTAAATGCAAAATGTCTCATGCAGCCAATAAATTCATCAGGGCAAATGACAAAACAACAACAAAAGAAAAAAAAAGTAAAAAAAAAAAAAAAAGTATATATATATATATATATATATCAGCAATTCTGTTGGTCTATCATAGGTTTTTATGTTGTTTAAAAGTATTCACATTTCTTAGTATTTGTGATTTAAAACTGGAAAAATATTGTTTGACATTTTTTGTACATAATTTGTATTTGAAGTATTCATAACATATCAGTACATGCACAAATAAGGCTTCAAAAGCTTCAGATACTTTGTGTTTGAGATTATATTTAATAAATCGCGATTGGAACAAGTCAGGCATTTTAAAAAGCCCTGACCTGCCCATCCAAAAATCTGATTTGTGCTTGCAGGGTGTGACGCATATCATCTGCTTCTTTTTATCCTGCGTGTGCAGACCTGCAGTGGAGGCCTGTGTGAGGACATGGGTTTGATTTAAAAAGTCCATGTGCGGATTCTTTCTCTCTCTGCCTTTGGTCAAAACATGGACTTCCTGTCCTTTTGATTTTTTGTTCTATAAAATAATCTTTTAATTATAATCTATTTATATACTTTTTTTTTTTTTTTGAGTAAAGCCACAGTTGTATGTTGATACAAATCAATGTTCTCGGAAAAGGGATCTGTTTGCATTGCTTTTGCGTTTTGTAATGCACTACAGACACAGATTTGTGGTATTTTGGGAATTACGGCCCTCGAGTATTTGACCTTGCAATTTGACTTGCTCATCTTCAAAAACACCTCTTGATTAGTTTATTGTGCTGTTTCTCTGGTTTTTGTCTTGGTTTTTAAGCACAGCAGAACACACTCTCAAATATTTGTCCTGGTGGTTTGCATCTATGTGATTTATTTACTTTCCTTTCCTTTTTTGTTAAGAGAGTGTCACTTAATAATTGAAATATAAATAAATGAATGTAAATGTTATTTGTTCTCCTAATAGCAGATCACATTGGATGTGGATTTGAGAAAATGTAGGAGACACAAAGAGGCTTTCGGGGCCAGTTTTTGGAGTGTTAGTGCTGGTGAGGGGCTCTTTGATGCATCCGCCTCGGTGTGCACTGGAGCCTTTCGCATATATATGGAATTTTTGAATATCTAAACCATTATTTAGCATCTAAATCAGTTCTGCCTGTCTGACTGATGGACAATTTGAGCGTGACCCACGTCTCCCTGTGTGTGACCTATACTGTCCACATTCTTGTGTATGGTTTTGGGTGTTTGGGCTCTTTTCCCTGACACACTCTCAACATTTTAACATGTTCTTTTGGGGAGACATTCATGAAATATGTATGCATGGATGATAGGTTTTACATAGCTTTGTGTACAATTACTGAAGTGACCCTGGAATGGTTATTGCTTAGCTTTGTCATAAAGCCACTGAATTCACTGAGTGCTTCTATTTGCAGATTTCTTTCCCTTTTTTGAAATGACAGTTGAAATCATATTTTTTAAAAAAGCACCTTAGTACGTAAGACTTTAAATACATTCATTTTACATTAATAAATAGAAGTAAAGCAGTCTTTATAGAACATATATCAATATTTTCATCTTATAACAATGCTATTTGTCACTATGGTTGGTGGCAGATGCATGTGATTGTGATGAAAATACATCTTAGGGTTGGATGGTATGCAGGATCAGTTGTGAATCCTACACTGTTTCTTTCCTCTAGGGCTCTGCATGTAAACACACAGTGATTTTCTATTAGTATGCATTTAGTACTGTGTAAATGGATTCATTGTCTCTCTCTTTCTCTTTCTTCCTCACCTGTAGAGAACACACCAAATCCCAGAGCTGTTTAAGATGGAGACTGTGGATTTAAGCTTGTGGTGGTCCAGTTGGGAGCCCTAGATGAGTATTTAATTCTCAGACTGTGCATGTGAGCCAGGAGAAGGCCGAGTTTGATAGACTCCATTACCCAGTAAGAGTTTGCGTGTTTGTGTGCGCATGTGTGAGTGTGTGTGTGCGTGTGTGATATAGACTCCATTACCCATGAATCTGCATGTTTACTCAGCTGTACAGCTCTTAAATACATTCCTTCAGTTTCCATCACCTGCTCCACCTGCTCAATACTTCTGTGCGAATACACACACATGTGTATGCACAGAATTTTCAGTACACTGAAATTGGCTGCACAGATGGAATGTGCCATGATGCTGATAGCATGCCCAGATTTAACACATACGCAAAGGTGTACAAATCTGGATTTAATACAGTGCTAGATATAACTATATCTATTTCTATATCTGTTTATTTTATTATTTTAATGTATGTATTTATTTTATTATTTTAATGTATATATTTATTTTTGTGTGAGAGAAAGCAAGTTTTTTGCTCCTTTATTTGTAATGTATTATAATATTTAAACAATATTAATAATAACAACAACAACAACAACAACAACAATAATAATAATAATAATAATAATAATAATAATAATAATATTATTAATTATTATTATTATTATTATTATTATTATTATTTAAATAACATATTAATATAACCAGTTTTATTTTATTTTATTAAATAAATATAAATAAAAGAAGAAAATAAATATTTATTTTATTAAAATTATATTTAAATATTGTAATATATTATAATATATATTACACTACTAGTACTAGTACTACTACTACTACTACTACTACTACTACTACTAATAATAATAATAATAATAATAATTATTATTATTATTATTATTTAAAATGTTTATTAATATAAATATTTATTTTATTAAAATTATATTTAAATATTGCAATATATTTAAACACTAATAATAATAATAATAATAATTATTATTATTATTATTATTATTATTATTATTATTATTTAAAATATTGTAATATATTATAATATTTTAGTAATAATTAGAATAATATTAATAATACTTGTTGTTATTATTATTATTATTATTATTTATTTATTTATTTATTTATTTATTTATTTATTTATTTATTTATTTATTTATTTATTTATTTATCCTATTATTTATTTTATCCTAAATGTATTATTATTATTATTATTATTATTATTATTATTATTATTATTATTATTATTATTATTATTATTATTATTTAAATAAATGTGAATTAATATAGCCCATTTTATTTTATTTTATTTTATTTTATTTTATTTTATTTTATTTTATTTTATTATTTTATTTTATTTTATTTTATTTTATTTTATTTTATTTTATTTTATTTTATACATCCTCCTTATCTATCAGTGATAGTTCAAATAAAATGTCTTATCCTGAATATCTGTTTCTATCCAGCAGTTCTTTCTATGCATATTCAGGTAGAGGTCATTTTCCCTTGCCCAATTTAAGTCATAAGTAAGAAATATTTGACATGTTAGAATAAAGAAATGATGTGCACTCCATACTGTGGCTTTTGCACTTTGCTTGCGCAACGTCAAAGGGCAGCGTTTGTGTTTTGTGTCCATAACCTCTGTCTGACTGCTGATACTCATAAATATCACCTGATGTCTGAAAGCACTTTTTCTTGTCAAAATGAAAAAATAACAAGTTGGGCTCTGTTTCGTACTCTGTGACTCATTACCCCAGTTAGAGAGACTGGGTGTCAGTATATCACCCTGAGAGCTCCATCACCTGACCTCAAACTAGGACCCCCACATACCTCAGTGTGTGTGTGAGAGAATGTGCTTTATGACCTCTGAGAGGGATCTAAAGACCTCTGAGAGTGTATGTGAGTTATGGTTGGACCCAGTGGTTCCTGGTGTGTAAGTGTGTGTGTGTGTGCAAGTGCAAATGAGTTACGGCAGGGTCCAGTGGCTGCTCTGATGAAGGGGGCGTCCGAATTTATGGCTGTACCAAGTTCACTACTTTGACTTGGATACAGAGCAGACCCCTAACTAGAGAGAGACTGAAAGACTGACACCCCTTCAGTTACACTCTTAGTCTGTATGTGTGTGTATGTTTTATGTGTCATCTATTTCCTGATATGACAGAATGGGGAGAAAATGAGAAACCTATTTATTTATTATATATATATATATATATATATATATATATATATATATATATATATATATATATATATATATATATATATATATATATTTTAGTGTTCCAGTTTATTTGTTTTTCTAAAATAATTTAATTTTTTCTTTTTAGCAACCACAAAATGTAAATGGTAAATTATTTGTATATATATTATTACATGTTTAATAGACATATTCTTTTTTATGGGATTGTCATGTTACTCTTGTGTTTCAGCATTCCTGCAGCAGCCTATAATGATGTTTTCTATTTCTGTTTCAGAGCCATTCTCACATAGACATGGACCACTAATGGGCATATCTATATTGGGATGTTTTGTATCGGACTACCAAAGTATGTACGTGTGTGTGTGTGTGTGCTGTTTGTTTGAGGGCTCTTGGGAATAGAGAGTGAGGGAAACAGTGAATAAATAGCACACACAGCTAGCCTCCCTCCTGTGTCTCATCGCTCAGATCTGATTGCAACATAAACATGGCGTCTCAATCCAGACTGCCCTTTCTAAACGATTTTTCACACAGCCAAACAAAGGGCTAGTGAAAGCGTAATGACCTACACATCAAAACACTCGCATGCACAAACACACACACAAGCTGAGCGGGCTCAAAGCGGACCTCCTTGAGAGCTGACACATTTTACAATGATGGCAGGACTACACACTCATGAATATACAAGCCCCTATCAATTAATAATGAATTAAACATGTGCTTTGTTAGAAGGGCTAGTCTGGGCCCACACTGAAAAGCGATAAACAAGAAAAGAATAGCCGATTTGTGCACTTTATTCAGTATACATGTACGTTTTCCTCATATCTCTATTTGCATTTCACTTGTATGTGTCTAATTAACTGTGCTCCGCTTATTTAACCCCCTGAGCAAGTTGATTTTGTCACCAGTCACCTGTTGATACCTGGTAGGGACGACATCATGCCGGACCCCTTCAGGGCAGCTCCATTATCGGCTAGGAGACATCTGGTAACTCAGTGGTGGGGATTTTTAGATGAGTCCGGGCTGCTCTACATTAGAAGCTAAAAATATACCGGGTCTTCTGAAGTTGTGCCACAGGAAGACAGTAAACCCTTTCATTCTTTCCACCCCCTTTTTTAAACAGTCAACAAATCCGTCATATCTGGAGAACAGGTGGCACTTCCAGTGTGTCCCACAGTGCTGAAACTCAACTTAACATTTCTTAACATCACAGAGATGCTGCTAACGCTCCACGTGCCCTGTGTTGTATTTTTAGAAAGGAGAGCTGTGCTTTTCTTGGAAAACTGACTTAAGAGATTTAATAGGATGAAAATGAGGATGACTATGGTCAGATGAGTAAACTATGAAAGCCAAATCTGAGCGGGATCTCTGTCTTATGCCTTTGTTGTTGTTGTGTGTGTGTGTGTGTGTTTGTGTGTGTACCTACTTAACCATATTTTGAGGACAAAAAATGTACCTAAAAGTGAGCAAAACCTGGCAAAATCTCCAAAAACCTAATTTTAGGGACATCCTCATTTGTAAAACTGGCAAAAAAGTAAAAAAGAGGGCTAGGGATAGATTTAGGTTAGAAAATGTATAACTATATGTATATAAAACAATTGAAGTCTATGTAATGTCCCTATTTAGATGTCCCCATTCAGTGTGTATGTGTGTTATTTTCCCCCCTGATTATTTCCAATAATAATAATAATCATCAAAGTTTTTTTGTTTTGTTTTTGTTTTTGTTTTTGTTTTTGTTTTTTGTTTTGTTTTGTTTTGTTTTGTTTTGTTTTGTTTTGTTTTGTTTTGTTTTGTTTTGTTTTGTGTTTTGTTTTGTTTTGTTTTGGTTTGTTTTGTAGAAATGCTGAAGGGTTAGGGTTAGGGTTAGATTAGAAAATGTGTAACTGTCTGTTTGTAAAACAATAGAAGTCTATGTAATGTCCCCAGTTAGATACCTAAGTAAACGTGTGTGTGTGTGTGTGTGTGTGTGGTCTTGTTTTTATATCTTGGTGGGGACCTAAACCTGAATACACACAGGCTCATGGGGACTCGTGTCACCGTGGGGACCTAAATTGAGGTCCCCATGGGGAAACAAGCTTATAAATCATACAGAACGAGTTTTTTTGAGAAAGTAAAAATGCAGAAAGTTTTCTGTAAGGGTTAGGTTTAGGGGTAGGGTTAGGGTAAGGGGATAGAAAATACAGTGTAGACAGTATACAAACCATTGCGCCTATGGAGAGTCCCCACAAGGATAATAAACCAGACATGTGTGTGTGTGTGTGTGTGTGTGTGTGTGTGTGTGTGTGTGTGTGTGTACCTACTTAACCATATTTTGGGGACAAAGCAAATGTACCCAAAAGTGAGCAAAACTTGACAAAATCTCCAAAAACCTCCCTTTGGAAATGTCCTCATTTGTAAAACTGGTATAAAAAGAAAAACAATGTGTTTTTTGTTTGTTTTGTTTTTTGTTTGTTTATTTATTTATTTTTTTAGATTAGTTTTCTGTGAGGGTTATGGGTAGGGGTAGGTTAGAAAATGTATAACTATCTGTATATAAAAGCAATTGAAGTCTATGTAATGTCCCTATTTAGATCTCCCCATTAAGTGTGTGTGTGTGTGTGTGTGTGTGTGTGTTCTTTTTCCCCTGATTATTTCCAATAATAATAATAAATAATAATTATTATTAATTATTGTTGTTGTTATTATTATTATTATTATTATTATTTAGTAATTCCGTTTTAAGTAATTTAGTAATGCCGTCCGTAACGTTTGTTTTTTTTTTGGTTAAAAATGATCTGAAATCAATTATTGAGCAAGTACGTAACCAGCCAGTGTTCAAAACTATCTCCTTACTTTAGCCTGATTTACAACGTTAAGCTTGTAATAATGTTTTCTAGTTTGAGTGGTACTGGTATCAATTTGCAGGAAATTCGAGCATGCAGCCACGTCATTACGTAACACTTGTAAACATAAAGAAGGCGGCCCGGCTAGTAGGCTATATCTCTATATCGCATGTGAGGATCCTGCAGGTGCTGGATCATTTATAGTCTTTTCTTCCAGCAGCTGGAATAATTAAATGTTTAATTTTGATAGCAAATTGTAATTCAGAAAGGAATATGTTTTTATGAAACACATGCAAATTAAATTAAATTATATTCCAGTTTTAAATGTGCATCCGATTACAATTAGTCTGTGTGTAATACTTTTTTCCTCAGTTGGTCAGAACAGAGTGGCAGACATGTTACTTACAATATCTGGTAAAAATTCTTATTTGGGTGATATATTTCATAAGGTAGGCTAGAATCTGTGATTCAGAAGTACAGTACCCACACCAGTGCGGTGACTGACAGCACAAACAGAAACATACTGAACATACAACTCAAAACATTAGATTCATCCGGGCTGGAGCCGTACCGGTGCACAACCCATGTAATGAAGGTAATTCCGCAAATAACTGCAATTGCAGGTTTCAGTACAGAGATGGTGACAAGGAGGCAAAACTTGCGGACTGCAGCTTTAAATAGCATCAGCTTTCCCCTAACAAATACATCTAAAAGGTCAATTTTAATGACCTTTAACTGTTTTAGAAGGATTGTTTAAGTGTGTGTGTGACACGTGTTTAATGTTTAAGCATAGTGTCCCTCTCCCTGTGATTGCAGTAAAAATACCAATTAACCCAAACCAATTAGTGTGGAGCTCTTTACTACAGAACGTTACCCCCTCCTGCTCTTACAATCTGTCCAGTCCTCTTTCTGTTTACATGTGGATCTGTGGCTATGTATTTGAATGCTTGTGGTGGGTTAGTGTGTGTGTGTTTCTGTTTACAATATGTTGGACTGTAAGCTTAATTACCAGTCGAGGACATATATCGTGAAGAGCACCCTGAAATCCTGCTTACAGCGCATTCGTGTGCTCACGCACACACACACACACAAACACATGCGTGCGCACACACATTCTTACCATCTCCGATCATTAGTTTCATGTATGTTTGTCTTTCTGTCCCCCCTGGTGGTTAATGCATGGATGCCGTTGAGCGGCTCTGTCTCATGTTTAAAGGTGTGATTAGACCTGATCTCAGATCAGAGGTCTGTGGGAGGAAATGTCCTGCTGCTGTAGGGACTGTGCTGTGTTGTCTTTGGCTTGGCTTCACCCTCCCTCTGGCCCAAACCATCACCTCTACCGCTCTACCACACCATTTGAAGTACAGTGCTGGCACTATGTGATGATATTTAAAAAAAAAAACAAAAAAAAAAACAGTAGTATTGCTGTAAATGAATTCCGGATTGGCGTAGCTGAGGATGGACAGATAGGAAAGCGTGGGAGGAAAATCCTGTCTTTTCCAGATGAAAGTGGACCTGCGTGTTTCCTGTCTGAACCAGTGATAGAAATAGAACAGAATCTGACCTCTGAAATAAATCTGTAATATAAACACTTTCTATTTTAAATAGTTTAATGGGAATTGAACTGATTGCTAGGTCTCCGTTGTGGAGTTTACAGTAATATTGGAGAGATGCAGAAACACTGAAGATGTTTATTTATAGTTTTGAAATCAGTTTTCCCACCATGTTCTTGACTAAGATGTATTTCTTTAAAATGTAAACATAATCCATCTCTGTGTAAATTAATCTAAGCATACATCAGACTTAAGAGGTATCTTAACAGTGATGAAATCACACAGAGCGCATCCACATCTGTCTCATTGTACTCAGCACTACAATGATAATAAACTCTATTACATGGTTATCTTTATGTCTATCTCTTCTTGTCAGCTGATTTTCAGTAGATCCATGCATTCTGATAAAATGTGATACAAAGCACCTGCTTATATGTGACCCTGGACCACAGAACAAGTCATAAGGGTCCATTTTTAAACATTGAGATTTATACATCATCTGAAAGCTGAATAAATAAGCTTTCCATTGATGTATGTTTGTTAGGATAGGACAATATTTGGCTGAGATACGACTATTTGAAAATCTGGAATCAGAGGGTGCAAAAACTAATATATCGCCTTTCAAGTTCTTAGCAATGCATATTACTAATCAAGTTTTGATAATTTTACAATAGGAAATTTACAAAATATCTTCATGAAACATGATCTTTACTTAATATCCTAAATGATTTTTGGCATAAAAGAAAATTGGATCATCAATTTGACCAATACAATGTTTTTTTGGCTATCGCTACAAATATACCCATGCTACTTACGACTGGTTTTGTGGTCCAGGGTCACATATGTTGTTTAACTTTTTTAAAAAATTTAATTTAGAAACTGCAGACTGTTCAGATAACAGTGTTACTTGGCCTTTATGTCTTCTCGTTAATTTATTTATTTGTAAGTGTGGGTTTTATTTAAACAAGTTGACGTACATTCCACCTGTTGTAATGTAAATGAATGTAAATTCACATTGATTAATTTGAATACACATGGGCATTGACGCTCAATTTGAATACGGACGAGACTGGGCATTTCTGTGCAGCCATTTGCCATGATTTTCTATTGAACTTTTTAATGTAATGCATATTGTTATGATAAAAAATAATGTTCAAAGCCTTGAAATGAACCAAAAAAAAGTGTTTATCTTTCCAAAAAATCTGTTAAATTGCACTAGTTATGACAAAAGAATATCACAATATGTTACTGTATTAGTTGTCCCTTCACCTCCATCAGTTACCCTTTTCACAAGGAAGCTGTGATTCGGGTGCAGTGTGTACCCTGTTGTTTCTGTCTGTGTGTCATGTCATGAATGCTAAAAAGACTAACGTAGAGGGGCAAAAGATAAAGAAAGAGTAACATGCTCAAATTGTCTGTGATTGATGCCCTGACTGTCTCGCTCACTGTGTGTCTTTGTGACAAAATCAAAACATTTTGCTTTGGGAGCTCACAAACAGGCTGTATCAAGCAGAGAGGTAAATTAGCATCTTTGCTTTTGATTGCTAGCTGGGTAAGTTCACCTCGCAGCCACGAGGCTTCAAAACAAAGTACAATTCCAGGCAGTCGTCTGACGTCAAACGCATCTGCTCGCTTGTTTGGAAGAGTGACACACAAGTAGACCGTAATGATTGCCTTGTTTTGTCATTATTTTTTTCTTCTTTCCTCTCTCTCTCCCTTTCTGTCTTCTCTCTGTCTGTCTTTCTCTCTCTCACTCACTCACAGAGAGACAGCTTAAACCAGCACTGCGCTTTCAGAACTTAAGGAGTTTTGAAAGTTAAAAGAGCTCTTTTTCTCAGGAGCCAGTGTGATGTTTCCTGTGCGGCTTTGGTGTCGAGACTCCCAGACGATGCTATTATGTGAGCGATGTTAGTATGACTCTGACAGCCTTCTGTACGCATTTGAGGGCTGGAATTGGCAGTTTGTGTGTGCGTGAGCGGGAAAGAGAGAGCGCATCATGCTTCTCTTAAGAAATACACTTTTCCCTCGCACGGTCTTTAAAGAACCTTGTTAAACACAAAAAGCACAGCAGCGAGGCTCATGCAAAAGAGGGAAAAAAGAAAGAAGAAGGAAACTTTCAAAAAATGTTTCTAATCGCGCTTGGCAGGTAGGAGGATGTCAAGTTGAATTTGGAGCGGTGTTTGCAAGGGTGTCGTTTAAGTGTTTAAAGTCTGACCTTGAGACGTTTTTTCCTGTCTGAATTGTGTTAGCGCTCCTGCCTTCTTTCTCACAAGGAGCCGAATCACAACATTGTTTATTCACTTTGATTTGTCAAAGATGCATGCAGGAGTATTGACAAAAGATATCCAACCCCCAAAACCAGATGTGCTCTTCCGAGACACGCTGACGCTTCCTGTGTGTCTCTTCTATCTTAGCTTCTTACTGAAGAGTCTTAAGGGGTAGTTCACCCTAAAGTAAAAAACATTTACTTACTTTATTCCAAACCTCTATGGCTTTTCTGTGGAACACAAAAGTAGATATTTGAAAGAATGTCTGAACTATCCCTTTATTTATTTATTTATTTATTTATTTTTAAATGATCCACCTTTTTTAGCCATAACAGCGGACACGGCCATTTATAAAACTGTATGTGTCTGGCTTCCGGTCTCATCCACGTCCAGCTATTTTTAGCTGTACAAAACAGCTTGTTTTGCTGCTTGATATTGCAAATTGGTGTGTCTTACCATATTATTTTAAGGTATTATCTTAATTCTGAACTCACTGGTTTGTAGTGCAAACGGTATTGCCGTTTACTATTCTTCTCGTTATTTCCCTATAGCGCTTAATGAACCAGAAGTCTCGAAGAATAAGGTAAACAGCATAAGGAAGAACCCAAAGGGGTTTCCCAAAGAACCATTTTGGTTACACAATGAGCCTGTCAATTAAGGATGTGCCCGAATAGTAAACAATAGTAAAAGGGACATGGTTAGCCACTTGCTAGCATGGTACATAACATTTTACCTACCACATAAACAGTGTAAGGAGAGATGACTGATAGGACGATGGTGAATGATTTGCAGATTGTGAGCACCTCTGACAAACATCTAATCTTGTAAAACGTGTTAAAGGTGCATTAAGCGATTTTTTTCCAAATTATGTTGATATTTGAAAGCACCAAAATAAACACACCCATAGCCCAACTGGACCTCACCCCTCACCCATAGCCCAACAGGACCTCACCCCTCACCCATAGCCCAACGGGACCTCACCCCTCACCCACCTATCAAAAAGAAACAACGCAACCTCAGCATCCAATTGCAGGCCTTCCCGCAGCTCCGGTATTTATGCGGGTCCTACCTCTTGCCTGATTATAGCCCTTCTGTTTAATGTTTTGTTTACCAACATTTTCCTCTTTTTTTTTATCCTCTATAGTTGATCTGCTAATATCCATCCTGTGCACTCAAATTGAGCGCTCTCTTCTCTCTATCCTTACAAGACACCCCCCTTATTTCTGATTGGCTACAAGTGTGTTTTTGGACTCTGCCCGACACTGTGTTTTTCAATAATTGCTTAGTGCTGCTTTAAGTACAGCTGCTCAGTAGTATACAATAGCTATGTGTGATCGCAAATCTCGAAAGTGAAAGTGAAAAGCGAACATTCAAAAGCTTTTGAATGCACGTTCGCTTTTCACTTTCACTTTCAAGATTTGCGATATTAATAGTGGGTTTATATACAGTATCATTACCTAACAATATAATTGTGAGAAAAATAATTGAAATGCATTTTTTCCTCCCATCTCATATTTACTTCTTTTAGGGGTTCCGTAGTACATGTCATTTATTTTCCAAACACCGTATTCAGATTCAGGCACATCCCTACTTTTCTGTCAATAAAAGGTTTGTAGAAGAACCACTCATATACTTTAAAGAATACTTTAAAGAACCTTTCAATGGAAATGTCACTTTCTAAAAAACTAATGCCAACAAAGAACTTTTTTTTATTTTTAAGATATTTAAGATGTTGGTGATATTCTGTCTGTTTTTCTTTCTGTCCTGTCTCAGATCTCCTTTTTTCATTCCATATGGATGAAACTTGTCCATATGTTTTAGTGGAGAAAGGAATATACATGTACAGTACGTACATATGCACACAGATGACTCTTGCACATTTCTTTGATTTTATACACGTAATATAAAACATATCACGTCCACATGCATGGGCACTTCTAAGACAACTCAAAATATGCACATAAATGTAGATACATATGTGTGTGCGCATGTACATAACGTATAAAAACAGCACACACATTTTCTTCCACCTCTTACTCTCTCTTTCTAATATGCGTGTGTGTGTGTGTGATGTGAACGTGCACTAAGGTTCCATATGTTTATGCGCAGAGGTCTAGTAGCACTTGATATAAAAGGTAACTGTGACATTTCTAATTTTCCATGCACCAGCCCAGTTCATTTTCTTCCCTGCTGCCTCTTGCATGCAACAGTAAGCCTCTAGGATTGACAATAATTACGCCAGCACGCAAAATGAAGAGCGTAATGTGAACACAGCTTTGCCATAATTGCCTTTTCATTATTTGCTAACAGTGAGCTATTCAGTCAGAAGAAAGAGATTGCACAGTAATTGGCTAACAATAGGAAGCAGGGACACTGTTCAGCAGCACTGGTAATTTTTGTGTTGCCGTGATGCCTTTTTTTTTTTTTAATAAAAATCTGAAGCATTAAACTGTAATTTAAAACTACAATTTCTAGCCTGAATGAAAATGCTGGTATTACCATGAGCTCCTATTTAGAGTGGAACATCCTATTAGCTGTATTAGCAGCAGAGTTGGTTCGCTTCCATATGTGCTGCCTCCAAACCAAATGGGATTTAGGCGGCTTTGTTTTTGCCTGTCTCATTCAGACGCTCGCAGACGGGAATGCCACACAAACACATCACAGAACGCACAGCCTCGCTCTGGAGTATCACACTCTTTGTGGTGACGTTTGATGAAATACATGTCTGTAATTATAGTTTACAAACTCTAAATGGAAAGAGGCAAAGGGCAGCGAAGAAGTGTGTGATTTTTGTATGTTATAGGCCAGTTTTTCTTAACTGGTGGGTCATGGTCACAGATAAAAAGTGAAAAACACCGGTGAATATAATTACTAAAATGAAAATAACCATATAATTGTGCAGAGTTAAGATAGCAAAATAAATTGATTTACCAATCCTGACTTTTGATGCTCTCATCATCCAAAAAAAAAAAAAAAAAAAACAAACAAAAAAAAAACATAAAACATAAAAATGGCTGCATTAAATAAAGGATGCATAGTTTTGTGCTGTGAATTACTAACTGAACTTCAACAATTGAATTAAAAGAGCCTGGACAATTTCAAGAATCCAGAATTGTCATTTTTGTGTAATATAAATACCTTTCAATCTATTATTTCAAAGCATTTTTGTTATTGTATATGTATTTTTGTAGCAAACTGTTTGATACTGTTTGGTTCCACCTGTAAAACCTGAATCTGAAGCAAAACCTTCAGATTTTGCTAAGAAGCTGATTGAGAAACAGATTCTACTGAGAACCCACTACTATAGAAAAAGAACAATTATTTGATACAGTACACTTACTGTGTACATACATGTTTTTACATTGTACTTATATATAATATACATATTTAAAATCCTGCATGTAATTACATCAGTAATTAATTTCTGTAATTATGTTTATAATTACACTGGTGACCCATCCATACAATATCAACACAATAAGTACATTGTACATATTTTTTAATGTAAGTACATAATAGTTAAGGCCACCTAATATACAATTTCTTCATTCATTTCATTCAGCATCTTATAAATGCTCCTTCTTTGTCTCTCAGGTTTGACCACAGATGTTGTGTCTCTTGTCATTTCTCTTCTTTATTCTCATCTTTTCTCACTTAATCAGCAGCACATGTCCTTCTGTAAGAAAAAGAAAAAAAAAAAAAATCTCCAGAACTCAGGCAACATGCTAGAGTGAATTATAGTACACCACACTAATAATTAGAGTACAGTAATAACCAAGGAGGTTCTGACTAATTCAGTATATTCACAGGCAAAAGAACAAGTGTAATCAGTAATGGAGGGAGGTGAAGCTGACTGATGATTCAACTCTAATGTTCCGTGATTGAATTTGGTAAAGGTCTTTTTGACCCTAGTGGCATATGTGTAAAAATAATAATAGCCATTTTAAATGAGCCTCTTATTTCTGACTTAATCAAAACCCAGTTGGCAGATATTATTAAAGCTTTAACTGTCTGTTGCATAAGCTGATTGTTATCCAGCAAAGACACATTGTAAAAAGACATAATAAAAACAATATTGGTACATGTAGTTTGTGGACCAAATGCATTTAAAAATGCGTTGTATTTTCATGTTTTTACATGTTTTATTTTGATTGTGTAGAATCAGTTCTCAGACAACGTTAAGCTTGTATTTTTGTTTTTTTGTTTTCTATTAAAGGAACCTTGGGGTCTCTGAGAAACTGCATAGATTATGAAGAGTAAAAGCTGTAATTCCATTGATAAGCACTTTAAAAAATGTCCTGAGCCCTGCAGCTTGCATTGCTTTAAACTACTGATTAATCTCTCTTCTTACATATCATCCAATCCTTTCTATAAGCAGCCTCCCTCTCTCTCTTTCTCTCTCTCGCTCGTTCTCTTGCTCTGTTTGAGGTGTGTGTCTGTGTCATAATTATCTAATATGGTTGGTCTGCTGCTCTCTTATTTAGTAATTAGCTACATCAAACTGATTGGTATGGCTTCCTGAATTCATCCCTTTTAATGTTTAAAGACTGACTTTGTGCTTGAAGGATTTGTTTGTATATATCCTGCGTGTGATGAGAGCTTTTTAAGTAATTGGCTCCTGGGGGACGGCACTTTCTAATAGTTAAAGCATAATTACAGCCGGTATGAAATGTTAAACTGCCCTCGCTGTCTCTCACGCCGGCTTAATTGCGTTCAACAAGTAAGGCAGGCTTTTCATTTTGTACCATCATAAGGATGGACTGAACTTTCATAGAAACACTCTGAAATTTTGTCAGGGAGTAAATAGTCTCTCATATGGTAATTTTGTAGGACACCAAAGCAAAAAGGCTGTGAACTTATTCAAACCAATGCTCATATATTCTCCTCCCCATCTTCGCCGTGTATGTATGTATGTGTGTGTGTCTTTTGTTTCTGTATGTGTTTGTTAGGTGGCATATATTCAGGGTCTGTTAAAGAAGAATTCAAAGGAGGAAAAAAAAAGATGGCGCTTACCAAAAATGGTTCCCTACTTTCTCCGAGCAGCTCTCGGGCTTACAGATTGGCTATTGATGTAGTGGAATGCCTTTGTCTAAGTGCTTAAACTGAGCTGTTGTTTGTATCATTGTTATTAATTTATTGTGATTAGACGTCCATGCAGAGCTCAAAGCATTTAGAGGAGAGTCTGTCTCTTTGAACTGACAATGCTTTGTTCTCTATCCACAGCTCCCTGATTGATTTAAATATTATATGCAAGAACAATTGAGAAATTTAATGTAATCCTTAAAAAAATATGTTGAATTAATAGGCCGAATTATAATTCTCTTGGCTATTCCATTAGATATTCATTATTCAAAGGAGAAAAAAGGCAAATGAACTTAATAGGGAAATATCATTTCCTTCTTATTTATTCATAACAGAGGGAGAGTGAAATTTAAAGAGCTGTGCGTGTCTGCCTTTAGATCCTTTTAATGTTAATATGCAATATCATTCATTTTTGGTCCCTTTTGTCTCTCTTAAACTTTTTAAAGCAGTTTCCTCTATTACAAATCATGCTAATGTAGAGGAATTTTGAAATTACGTGGCTGACGACATTAACCATCTGATGATAACGATAAGCAACATGACTAATATGCATGCTGGCTCACCTGTTGCTTTTTTAGAAATAAGTAAAAGATCAATTAAAAGTGTACACAGCTATTTACAGAATGGTTTGGTTTGCCTGTAGCTCAGTGGCAAATGACATAAATGCCTGTGTTTTATTGTTTTTATTTTTTATTGTTATTATTTTTGTGTTAGCACTTTATTTTAAGGTCCAAATGTCACTGTTAACTAGTTGCTTATTAGCATGCATATTACTAGCATATTGACTGTTTATTAGTACTTATTAGGCAGATATTAATGCCTTATTCTGCATGACCAAACAATACCTAAACTTAACAACTACCTTACTATTAATAAGCAGCAAATTAGAACTTTATTGAGGGAAAACACTTAGTTAATAGTGAATATGAGTTGCCTAATCCTGTGTTACAAAGCTGAATTTTTATTATCCATTACCCCAGTCTTCAGTGCCACAAAAATCACTCTAATATGCTGATTTGCAGCTCAAGAAACATTTCTTTTTTTATTATTATTAAAATTGAAAACAGTTTAATTGCTTAATAATTTTGTGGAAACTTTTTCAGGATTAAGGATTAAACAAAGTTTGAAATAACAGCATTTATTTGAAATATAAATTATTTGTAACAATGGAAAAAGTTTTTACTGTAAGTTTTTCCAGGCTGATTAAATTTTTATTTATTTATTTATTTTTTTATATGAAAATATGAAAATAAAATATTACTGACCTCAAATTTTTGAATGGTGGTATATAAATATTAGGGCTGTCAGTTTAACGCGTTAATTTAATTAATTAACTATGAAAAATAACAGGATTAAAATATTTGAACACAGTTAACGCGCTGGCCCCGCCCCCAGACCTGTACGTCATCTTTCATTTCATATAGTTGACTGTTGACAAATATGATGCAGGGCAACAACTCCATAAATGCAGTTATGCCCTAAAATTCAAGATACTGGTGCAAAAAAATAAAAAATAAATAAATAAAGCCGCCGTATGTGTTTTTGTCTCATATTTATATCATATGATAAACGATATCACACCGGCAGCAAGAGCAAAATTACAAGAGTGCTGATTTTGTCCCAATCTATCAAGAGTTTAAATGTGATTTATACAACAGTTCAGTAAATAAATTGATACTGTGTTATATTTTAAACACAATATTGTATGTTTTTGCTCAGTTTTGCAGAGAACATATTACCTTTGAAGCCACAGCAGAATTGTTGTGTGTCTCCGAGCAACACAGCGGTGTTTAGTTTCTGAATGAATCCGCGTTTTGAACAAATCGTGTGAATTCAAAAGCCCATTGATAAAAAGAGCCATTTACTTCTTTCCTGAATGAATCAGCCATTTGAACCGGTCATAAAGGCATTTATCGCCACCTGCTGGCAGATTTAGTTTTTTTTTTTTAAATTTGGAGTATCATTTCATTAAAAAATAAAAATAAATAATAAAAACAATAAAGGTATATTTCACCCAAAAATAAATAAATAAATAAATTTTACTCACATTATTTACTCACCCTCATATCATTCAAAACGTTCTTTTGTGAAACATAAAAGAAGGTATTTTGATTATATTTTTGGTTACCAATTACTTTCATTGTATGAACAGAAATACTGAGATGTTTCTCAGATTATCTTCTTTTATGTTCTGTAGTTCATAGCCCAAATGTTTGTGTAATTAATTTTATGTTGAATCAAATAAAATATTTCTATCTAAAGCTACAATTTGTAATCTCTACTTGATACTTTCTCATTTAACACAAAAAATAGCTTTAAATAATCTTGTGGGTATTTTCACAGTCAAATTTATTTTGCGATTAATTAATAGGAACATCATGTAATTAATTCAATTAAAAAGTTTAATCAACTGACAGCCCTAATAAATATATATTGTATATATTGTATTTGTTCTTTTAGTGGTGGTGGTTGCTTAAACTGAGAGATGTCTACTTGTGCATGTCTTCTTACAGTGTCAGTTCTTCTTTAGGGCTCAGTACACATCCGAAATGCAGCTGAGGATGTCAGTCTGTCATAGGCCTCAGGTTTTCAGGTATTTTTTATTTTACAGAGCCGTCATATCCAAAGCAGGGCTAGTTCTCTAGATTATTTTCTTTAATATCTGCAAATTTTCTGGTCTGGTGTTGATAAACAAGTACTTGTTATTGATATTGTTTTGTTTTCATCAAGTCAAAATTAGAGAGTACATTAGAATAGAACACTAACACCATAAAACATTACTGCAGTGTTTAGCCAGTTATTGAAAGAGATTGTGTTTGGATTAATTAGAGGGAGACTGTGCCTTAGTTCTGCTTTCTGCACTTTGTGTAAAGAACTCCTCCTTCTCAAACAGCTCTGCACTGCTTAGTGCAGGTTCAGTGATGCTATACCTTTCCCAGCTTAACCTCAGATGTTTATCAAGGATAGAGAGAGACAGAAAAAAGAATGCAATGAAGACTAGACCTTTGTGTGGCTCCTTCATTCAGTCTCTGTGATATATGATCTTGTCTAAAACTCACATTCAGTCTAAGTGGCTGGGATTTATTGTATACATATAATGGGAAACTTTTTTTTTTGTTGTTGTTGTTAATATTACTGCTTAAACTATAAAAATACGGAGTGAGTAAACATTTATGAACTATAAAAATGGTAGGGAAATATAATTGCATATAGTTCAGCTGTCTAGTTGTTTTACGTGTTATGCTTGTTTTAAATGGCATCCATGTTTGTTCGGATATTTAATTTCTTCCTCTTTTTCTTCCTATATTGTGTGTGCATGTGTCAGGGGCGCTGTATCATGAGGTAAAAAAAGCAAGCAGATCTATAATCTCTATTCAGCAGAGGAGCTGCAAGTATTATCAAAGTTAATACAAGAGAAATAGATGTACTGTACACTGGCTTACAAACAAACACACAGTGCCACAGTCATTCCCTCCTTAGCTATAATGAGATGTTTTTTGTTGGACTGTTTAGAGCAGTGTTCCTCAGAAATCCCGCCTATTGTTTTTTTGGAGTTTTGGATGTCCATGGACGTTTATGGATGTTTACTGTGGCCTTTCTCTCTCAGATGCGAATTCACCACAATATTCTTCTCTTTAATCTGCTGGTTTGTGAGGTTTTCTTTTTTTTTTTTTTTTTTTTTTTTTGGTTTATTGTTTCTCATTGTCTCTGTCTCTTTATTCTGACAGTCAGGTAATGTTTTAGACTTTACAAAGTTATTTACAAGAGACGAGTATGTTCCTTAACGATAAAATAAAATAATAAAATAAAATGATAAATATCTTATGAACTTCACCACAGGTGACCTTTAATGAAATGGGCACATAACTGTATGTGTGCCGTTTTATTAATATCCATTAGTGTAAAAGCAAATTGATAAACGCCATTTTAACCCTACTAACTGCTGAATGTTTATTTTAGACTTTGACTTTTAGTTGCTTTGCACTTCCCTCATTTGAAAAAGTCAAAAGTGCCTTGTTTTTAAAAAGTGGGGTAGAAAATTTGATGGGAAATGAAAGCCCATAAGATGGCTTGATTCCGATTGTGTTTTCCTGCACAAGTGCAATCCAATCGCAATCGCTTCCTTCCTCTTGTGCCCAGGGCATTATTGGGAGAGCGAATGCAATTTGAATGGCTGCTGCAAGAATCTTCCATTATATCAGATGATAGCCAGGAGCTGTTGATGTATTCACTCTTATGTGTTTACTTATTTGTCTGAGTTTGTGTGTGTGTGCGTTGGCTGAAGTGTGTATGTGTTGTAGTGACAGTGGTTTAGAGCATCAGCGGTTTCCCTCGCTAAACCAGTGTGGTTTGGGCTGCGCTGCAACTGCATACCTAATAAGTTTTACTGCTGAGGTCTGCCAGCGGCTGCGTCCCCCAAACGAGAGCTGACACACACACACTGAAATCCCATCTGCTTTGAATGATGGGAGAGGGCAGTCTTTTTAAAGGGACTCCATTGCCCCCAGTAGTCTGGCCCTAAAGGTGACACCTCAACACCTTTGTCTCCTAATCATCTCTGGCCCTCTGACCTCAGGGGGACAGCACAGGGAGCATGGCTCTTTGAGGGGAGCCATCACTGTGTATAAGTGAGCACTAAACCCCAGTCGGGGCCCCTGGGAAGGACATGTTTGAAAATATTTTAAAATACCAAAAAATTGGAGTAAATCACAAGAAAAGCACAATATATCAAGATTGATCTTTTTCACTATTATTTTTTTGTCAGTCTTGATGAGATCTAGTTCAGAATGCTTGTACCAATATCATATGTGGACCTCTTAAGTAGCACAGGTATATTTGCATCAATAGTCAAAAATACATTGAGTCAAAATGATCAATTTTTCTTTTATGCCAAAAATCATTAGGATATTAAGCAAAGATCATGTCGCATGAAGATATTTTGTAAATTTCCTACTGTAAATATGTAAAGAGTTTAGTAATATACATTGCTAAGAACTTCATTTGGACAACTTTAATGGCGATTTTCTCAGTATTTAGATTTTTTTTTTTTTTTGCATCCCCAGTTTCCAGATTTTCAAATAGTTGTATCTCGGCCAAATATTGTCCTATCCTAACAAACCACACTTCAATGGAAAGCTTCAGCTTTCAGATGATGTATAAATCTCAATTTCAAAAAATTGACCCTTATGACTGGTTTTGTGGTCTGAGGTCACATATTTGTATTCATGTTGGTTTCAAGGGTAACACTTTACGATAAGGTGTCATTTGTTAACATTAGTTAATGTATTAACTAACATGAACACAGTTGTTCATTGTTTGTTCATGTTAGTTCACAGTTCATTAACAATCACACCTTGTGATTTTAGTAATGCATTAGTAAATGCTGAAATTAACATTAACTAAGATTAAAATGCTGTAGAAGTATTACTTTGTTAGTTCATGTTAATGTTAATGTTATTTAATGTTATCTACTAAACCTTATTGTAAAGTGTTACAGTTTCATGCAATGGTGAAAAACAGTATTTGCATTACAGTATTTTGTTTTGATAGTGCTAGAAATGTCAAGCTGTGTTAAAAAGTGTTAAAAGTGTTTTGTTCTGTGTATATATGATGTTCAGATGCAAAACCAGCTAAAAGCCATCTTGGTCAAAAATTAGATAATGATACTAAGTGAATGCTGCTGACATACAGTACACATCCATCAAATACTTTAAGTTCAAACTCGCTAAATTCCAGCCTCAGCGCAGATAAACCTATACAAAGTAGCCAGAAAGAAATGCTCATTTTAAAGAAATACGTCAGATGGATTTAGCTGGTTTTGCATCTGAGCTCTTCATATATATATATATATATATATATATATATATATATATATATATCTAATATATTATTGAAGTTTTTCTAGTTTTGATCTTTATTTATCTTTATTTATTTTATGTATTTTTGCATATTAATTGTGATTTGGTGTACAAACCTTTTAATGTTTTTAAATTATTTATAATATTTTAAAATGCTTCAGTGTGTTTTAATGAAATTATAGGATATGACTTAAAATGATTTAATAGATTAACTTAGATTAAGATTAAATGCACATGAAAACAGCAAGCTTGCCATTTAACAATGCCACGTTTGCTACAAATTCTCTACCCTGGACAACTGGACACCACTGGAATAACAAACGTTGTATATCTTGATTGAACTGTGAGCGTGGAAACAGGCATGGTCAACTGACGAGATAAACTGGACATCTAGGGTGAAGCTCGTCAGCGTCAAGAGCTGTTAGAACAGAACAGAGCAGTATTAGACTCTGATGATAGAGCCCTGTTACTCCGTGGTGCTATCACGTTTCAGAACATGAGAAAAATAACATTTTAGCAAGGGGGTCAGGTGGAGAAATGGCACCTCTAAATGAGGGTTAAGGCCCTATCATTGTCTGTTATAACGCAGCCTCTCCCTCCTCAAATAATAGCACTGACCTTCGGCGGGCTCTGGGCCTGTTAGGGCTCTTGGCGGTGGAGAGAATCCATTCACAGGGGCCGCTCCGAGCAGCACCGCTCCAAATGGCTTTTTCTTCCCCTGCACAATCAGCTGAAACAGCTGCTGAATGAAAACACTGATTACATAAGAAAGGTCTTCTACTGGAGATAAGACATCCACCTGAAGACGAAGGACATCATTCGCTCTGGCTTCATCTCTCTTTTTCTGTCTTTCTCTCTTCTTGCTCTTTCCTTTCAGCCCTTATCTCCCCTTTTTTATTCAGTCACACAACCTTTTCTCTCTGTTTTCTTTTTTCTAACTCCGCGACTGAGAACTTGATTTAAAATATGTCAGTTCTGAGACTAGATTAATATGTAAATGTCTGTACATTTTTTAATTATGTAAGATTAACAGAAACTCTGAATAATCCTTCAGGGAGCAGCTTAGCGTTTCATGTGAAACACTTATTTCACTGATTCTCTTTCTTTTTTCCTTACACTTGCTGCTTTCTTTCTCTCATTTCCCTTTTTGTTTTTCTTTATCTTATTTTCTTATGTAGGCGATGGAGACTGCGGAAATATCTCGCCAATGTACCATGTTTGGAACTGAACAACGTCCTAAATAAAGAATGACATCCATAATACATTTGAGAATGAAAAATAGAGCCTTATTTCCCTTGTGTGTGTGCAGCATATATGACAGTAAAGAACAGTTCTATTGATCTGGAGTTTCATTAGGTGAAAGCACCTCACTCACTGTGAAAGAACAACCAAACCTCTATCAGCATTACGGAGCAAAGCACAGACGGGAGGCATTTGAAAAATATATACGCCATTTAAGTAATTATTTAAACGCACCTCGCAGAATGCAAATGAATTGGCTCCTGCAAGCAGCTAATTTTAATGACTGCAGATCACATCCTATTGCTTGATTGAGTCTGAGTGGAATGGCAGACTGAAACATAAACACACAGCTGTGCTGACAGCGTTCACAGGGACAGTCTGAGCAAAAAGGAGGCGCTTCTTTCCCGGGTCACATTATTGTGATGGAGCGTACAGCACAGTGCCGCTTTGTGGTTTGGAGGAAAAGTGCTGTGGAGCTCTTGCTTAGCCTGTTGGGATTTACTAAACAGAGTCAAATCGATGTGATATTTACAGCATTGGCCCTCTCATTTTTTGAGTATTTTTCTTGCTAAATATTAATTGTTTGACAATATTATTTTTAATGACATTTGTTTTAAATATAAATGAATATATTATTTAACAAATTATCTTTATATAGCTCATATGGAATATGTAATACAGTTTTAAAAAGCTTTCCAAGTTAGGAGCTATCAGAGGGGGGCAGGCAGCCTCTTCCTAATGTAGTTAGGAAATAATTTTGCTTATGTGCATAAAATAAGTCTTTTATTATTATTGGCAAAATGGGGAGTTGTAGAAGTTTTGGCAAGCTGCGATTAAGCGGATATATTACCTTCACAATCTTGCAAGACTTATTCAAGCACCCTGTTCCTGCCGTGAAGTGTTCTGGAGATAAGAGGAGGATGCCAGGTCTCATCAATGGAAGCACTTATCTGAAGAGGAAGAGGGAGTGAGATTGAGCTTCAATCCACGATTGTGTATTATCTTAAACGCTTTGAGGTATTTTCTATAAGAGCAACTCGACTGCTTAGGAATGCTTTTTATGTTTTGCCTGGGAGCTTCTCGGAGTTTCAGGCGAAAACAAACACGTGTGCAGATTAAAAAATTAAATGATTTTTTTTTTTTTTTTACCAGTGACCTGATTTTCTAATCTACAAACAACGCTTTCCACAGTTTTTTTTTTTTCTTAAATAAAAAATAAAAAATGATTAAGTATCTGATTTGTTACTATAAATACAATAGCTAAAGTAAGCCATCTCATGGAGAAGTCTATGCCTATTCCAACAATATGCTCTTTTCACACAAGCTTAACTTTTGCCCTCTTTTCTCTTGTTGGAAAATGATCTGGAGGTGTAATCTTAAGCAGTCCTACAGATTAGGAAGCGAACGAGTTAGTGAAACTCTCGCAGAACTTATTTAGTCTGATTTGTTTATCTCGAAAGGGAAGCGAAATTTTCCCGATAAGCATTCCCTGTCGGAATCCGCTTAATTCATTGTAAAAGCACAAAGAATGGGGAGTGTTTTTAATGCCGACTGCAGGGTGCAGATCACACACTACCTGAGCCACAGAGATTACACTATTGTGCAGAGGGAATGTTATCACAGGCATGCCAAGCGCAGACTCCCCCGTGTAACGGCGGCATGCGAACAGGACCCTCGCAAATGCTTCAAGAATACAGTTTGCTCGCAGGATTTATCTATTTCATGTCCTTTTAGACTCAAATCAAAAGGTAACCCCATATAACTGATATATTTGGATGTACCCCCAGTGCCATTTCTCATGTATCTGGCTGTTTTCCTCTCCTCCGGCCTACAATAGGGACGTTTCACACAAGAGTCTCTGAAGAGACTAAACTAAAACGTGAAAGCAATAAAACGCATGCAAAACATAATGGCAATGTGTAATTCATTGAACACGGAGCCAGTGTGGCCGGGGTTAGACCACCACCCAGCAGTCCTGGCTTAAACTATCACATAAACATCAGCAATCCTCAAAACCAGAGAACAGAGAATGTGGGAAACCACCACTGCATGCTAGGGATTTACTTTGGGCTTAGTGGCATAAATGCTGGAAATATGTCACTCTAATGATATTAGACTCTAAAAGAGAAGAAGAGCTAGACTTTGCAATGAAATATTAAAGGGAAATCTGTCATTGCTTGCTTACCCTCATGTCGTTCCAAACCTGTATGAGCTGGAACATAAAAGAAGATATATATGTATATGAGCAATATCACACTCATAGCTGTGCAATATGGCTGCATATTGGTACGGCTGTGATACGGCCGTAAGCATGAGGCCACAAATATCAAAGCAAATTTTTACATAGATCTTAGATTGACGAACCTCATATTTGAAGTCTAAACAAGTACATTCTTGCTTAACTCACATTACATGACAAAAACTTTTATTTATAAAATTATAGTGGATTTGGATGTCTACCATGACACTCGCTGTGAGAAATACAACAAGTGGAGTGATACGAATGGTGAAACGGTTGGAGTTTTGATATCATTAGAATATTGCACTCCTCTCAGCCAATCAGATTTGAGGACTGGAAAAAACTGTTATATATAGACCTTTTTCCTGAGTAAATGATGAGCGCCACCATTACGAATTATAACTTCTGATTGGATGCTCTTCTGTTCCGGTTTCCATAGGAAATTCACATAGCATCCATCTGTTTCTAACGTCAGCAGCTCCATGTCATCTACACACTCATTAAATTTTGAGGAGTGAGGCACTGACATATGACATTGCGACATAGCAAAGTGATGGCACTATGTAGCTTTTTAAAAATATTTTTCCAGGTTTTACATTAGATTATCAGATGGGAATATACGCTAAGTTGACTAGAAACACTGGAGACCAGAAATGCAAAGCATTCTTCAAGTTAAAAGTCAGGCGTGACTTCCGTGTTCAGGAAAAATGTCTATACATTTTCTTTTAAGAATATACACTACGAGTCAAAAGTTTATGAACAGTAAACTTTTTAAAGAAGTTTCTTCTGCTCACCAAGCCTGCATGTATTTAATCAAAAGTACAGCAAAAACAGTAAAATTGTAAAATATTTTTACCATTTAACAAAAAAAAAAAACATTTATTATTATTATTATTATTATTATTATTATTATTATTATTATTATTATTATTATTATGTTGAAAACAGAAGAGTAGAATTTTTTCAGGTTTCTTTGATGAAAAATTAATAAACAAATAAATAAAATAAAATACACTGACTCCATGCTTTTGAATGGTATAGTGTGTAATGTTACAAAAGCTTTTTATTTCAGATAAATGCTGGTCTCTGGATCTTTCTATTCAAAGAATTTTGAAAAAAAAAAAAAGAAAAAAGAAAAATGAACTCAAGTGTTTTAAATAATAATAATAATAATAATAATAATAATAATAATAAATGATAATAAATGTTTCTTGAACAGAAAATCAGCTTATTAGAATGATTTCTGAAGGATCATGTGAGACTGAAGACTGGAGTAATGATGCTGAAAATTTAGCTTTGATCACAGGAATAAATGACATTTTAAAATATATTCAAATAGAAAACAGTTATTTTAAATTATTCAAAATTGTACAGTTTTTACTGTACTTTGGATCAAATAAATGCAGGCTTGGTGAGCAGAAGTAAAAATAAAAATCGTACTGTTTCAAGACTTTAGACTGGTAGTGTATATTCATTTTTCATAAGAAAGGAAATCATTCAATTTTGGCATGACATGAGGGTGTGTAAACAATCACAGATTTTTCTTTTTTGGGTGAACGGCCCCTTTAAGAAAAAGTTGACTACAGCAGCACTTTTTTCCTTTCTGAAATGACATCTCTGTTATATTTTGGCGCATCCAAAATGTTATCTTTGTTCTGTATTGCTGTGTTTATAACATCATTATTGTGGTTGACATTTTAGTGTGGATGCCTGAGGAACGGTGAGGCGGCACGGCGGAACGCTGTTTCCTGGCTAAGCTGCTGTGTCTGCACTCTGACTGCGTTCCTGCTATTACATAATTAAATTTGGACTTGGATGGTGCTTTTTAAGAGATTATGGCAGCATATGTTGCTTGAAAATGTGCCAGGCTCTCAAATACAGAGAGAGAGAGTGAGCGAGTTTATTGAAAATCGGAATACACTTTGGTGCCAATAGTTAATGAATTGGTGTTATGATCTCGGGCCAAAGGATGCTGGTGCGCTATAAATTAGAATAAAGTCTGGGTGGGAAAAATAAATAAATCTGCGTATCAAAGTGTCAAGGCCTCATATTGCATATCCAGTGGATTTATGTAGCTCTGAACAGGCACATTTTGTGCCCACTTTATCTTAGAACGAGAGTGACGCTGGGTTGTTGTGTGTGAAAACGTCGCTACCGTACAAGCTTCATCCCATGCTTCTCTGCTCCTCCTCCATACCCACACATGCACAAATATATTCCAGGGTGTTCCTTCCTTCCCTTTGATACATTGCCCCTGTCATTCCGCAGGCCAAATATATCATCTCCCTCTCCGCTCAAAGCCGTGCGGGGTCCGTTAAGGTTTAAGCGGTTATTCCAGTCATTATTGGCCATTAAATCCAGCGTGGGTCGTAAAGGCCCTGCCAGTCCGCTGTCTGCTGTAGAGGTCAGGTGCCCCGCGTTACTTTACGAGCTCTCTCGTGCATCAGAGAGTCCCCGTGAAGTTCCGCACCTCACCACCGCCTCGACGGATAGATAGGCCACAGCCTGCCATCCATTACCCCTGTCAGTGGCTTCGTTTGTCAGCTGTTATAGCTCTCCGTCTCTACTGCTCTCGGCCCGGCCCTGATGCCTGGCCTGATTTAAACCTCGCTATCATGCGAAGTGACTCGTGTCTCTGTCGCTCTCATTACACCGAGCCTAGCTATGACAATGCGGACGGTTAGTGTCTCCTTTTCTCGCCTTCCGTCACATTTACAGCGTGTTTCTAGAAATTGGCCTTTTTTACAATCCCTGTGAGCGAGTGAGTCATTTCAGAGGCTCTCTGTTGTGTCCTCTTGCTGAGGCAGGGGAAAAATAATTGAGTTTATCTTCGGGTTTTAAGGGAGACTGACACACTGGGTTTTATTTGACTTTTTTAAAGAGATCTGCCCTTATGGGAGGTATTAAAGTCTCTGATTCCGGTCGTTAGATGCCGCCACAAGGGTGATTACTTAAAGCTGATAGGAACCAGATTATTACTTCACTTATACTGATATACAGCCATACACACAGGACAAATTCACATTTTATGAAGCTGCACTGGATTTCGTCTCTGATGAAAATTGCTTTTATCCGAGCGAGGGAAAGAATGAAAGGATGACACAGTGGTCTGTGTGCAGTAATCCCCTCTGTCTCTGGCTCTCCATCACTTTCTTACCATCTCTCTTGCTTCTCTCCTGAAAAAGTAAAATTCATTTTCCAGGCAATTACTGAGGTCTTGCTTTTAAGGGGGCTCCATGTCTGCTGAACTTTTAATGGTTTGCTTTGTTGTTTTTTTAATGATGATTTTTCTTTCAATTTAAGTGTCACGTACACATCCATTCAAAAGTTTGGGGCCAGTTTATTTTTTATTTATTTATTATTTTTTATTTATTATTGTTTCATACTTTCATTCAGCAAGAATTAATTAATTAATCAACTTGACAGTACAGGCATTTATAATGTTAAATAAATGTCAAATAAATGCCGTTCTTTTGTTCTTTTGAACTTTCTATTCATCAAAGAATCCTGAAAAAAAATGTATCACTGTTTTCGCAAAAATATTACACAGCTCAGCTGTTCTCAACATTTATAGGAATAAGAAATGTTACCTGAGCACCAAATCAGCTTATTAGAATGATTTCTGAAGTAGTGGGTGCTATATATTTTGCTATCACAGGAATAAAGGGGTCATTGGATGCAAAACTCGCTTTTACATGTTGTTTGAACATAAATGTGCGTTAGCAGTGAGTGAACACAACCACCCTATAGTGATAAAAACCCATCCAGTGGTATTTTTAAAATCTTTATATGTAATATCCCCTTTTTTCAAATCAAGCCATTCTTAGATTCTTGGCTATGTGAAGTCACACAGACTACGCTCCCACGATAGTTGACTGACACGGGCATCTTACCTTAGACCCGCCCTTAGACAGTCTGACCGCCATTGTTTCAACGCCAGAGTAGGGACGTAGACAAGAATGGCTCATAAGCGATTGAGGTGTTTTGTTGTTGGATGTAATATGATCAAAGCTGAGTTGCTGAAGACGCAGAGGATTACCATTACTACTTTTGTTTTTGAAGGGAATGCACCGATCCCCGATCTACCTAAATGCGTCTATGTTCACGTGAATAATTCATGATCTAGCTACACCTTTAATGAATCTTTGCAAATCGCCTTTCCTAATAATGTGCTAGTTTGCAAGTTTTGCTGCAGCTAAAGTACAACAGTACAGCTCATCACCCCACGGCAGAGGGGGCGGGTGAGCAGAGCTCATTAGCATTTAAAGGAACATGCAACAAAATGGGTCGCTGTGTGCAGAGCTGATTTTGACAAGGTAAAAAGGGTGTTGTTTTACACTACCATTGAGAAATTCTAACCAAAGTATGTTATAGACTTTTCATTAAGACCCTAAAGAATCATATCAACTTGTGGAAAATGTCCATCTGATGACCCTTTTAAAGTATATTCAAATAGAAAACAGTTCTTTTAACCTATAATAATATTTTGTACTGTTTTTTTTTTCCTTAATTTTTTCATCAATAAATCCAGCCTTTATGAACATAAAATCCGACCTTAAACTTTTGAACGGTATGTCTTTGAAAAGGCAAAAAGAAAGCACCAACATAAGTCCAGAAATGTAATACGCACTGGACTCATTATAGTTTAATTTCAAATATTACTTCAGTATGTTTCTCACACATTTTTTCCCTTAATGGACACATAAAGGCACAGAATACAAGTTTTACCAAAAATATTTACTGTTGCCGGAAAGAAACATACAATGTTTTCGGATGTTTTCAACAGTGAATCATACATTCCGTGTTCTGTGAGGTCTGTATGAAACTGTTTAGTTTCAAAAGATTTAGCAGTAAATAAAGCAGTTATATAACCATTCAATTTCCTGTCACATACAGAATCAGAACAGTGCCGTTTAGGCCTGACGCATGGCCTGATGCTAAAAAGAGTATGTGTAAGTGACATTTGTGTGGGGGTGTGTGTGTACAGGCGCAACGCACATGGCAGGAAACTGTCCTTGTGTGCTTTCGCTTTGCCCTCTTCCCTTAATTTGCCTGCTGAGGAGCATCACAGCGGCAACACAGTGATGACATCACGCAGCTGGCTGCGTTTGATGTGTCAGTCCTGAAGGAACCACTTATAGCAATTAGGATATCCTTGAACAAGCGTTTGTGAAACATTGGCTGGTTTTTGGCATTTGCCTCCTGTTTCTGCCTGCTAACTAGCGGGGTTTGATCTGTGATAATTACCCTCCCACCAGCTTCTTCACTCTGACAGTCCTCTTCCCCTGAGAGCCCTATACGCCCAGGCTACTCACTGATTGCATCAAAGTGACAGAAATTGCAACATCAAAAATAATAACTGATATTCCTCTGGCTTTGCCAGCCTTTGAATATTTCCTTTTAAATGCTTTCTAATTTGTGTCTCGCACACTGCAAGTGTGTGCGCGCCGAGCTTAAAGCAAATAAAAGCAGCGATAGGGCATTCATTATTGAACTACTATTTACATATGGCAGACTATTCTGTCTGAACTCAGATGAAATGGAGATTTTCTAAGGCGTTTCTTCACCACTCGGAGTCGTGCTCTCTCTTTATCGCTCTCTCTTTCTTCTTTTTGTCATCTGTTTCTTTGTAGAGTCTGTTTCCCTCCCTATGTCACGCATTCACGAGGAGTTTCTTGGTGGAGACGCGTTTGACGTGGATGATCAACGCCATTTGACTGAAATACGCAAACGTGATGTAATGACGAATCCGTATGTAAACAGAGACAAATCAAGGGATAAACAAAGGGAAAGGGTGCTGTTTTTCCTGGCTCCATATTAACAAAACTTTGGAAAGGTGACCACGAGGCAAAACCCATTAGCATTCACCTGCTGCGGCACCCACATCTTCTCATCCTCCAACATCTTGTCCTATGTTGACCTTGCATGAGGATACATTAATAGCATTTATAATATATAATATCTGTCTTGTTCACATCGTGTTCTCACTACCGGGGAGTCGGTAAGGCTCTTGGCTGTAATTACCGGCCGTAGGAAGTATAATTTGCAATGTCTCACATGCATGGCTGTCTCAACACAGATCATTTGCATTAGACAGTGCAGAACCCCAGGTAGGGCTCTGTGCGAACGGTCCCGGCTCGAGATTAAAAAGGACAAGTGTGTGTTCAGACAGCCAATTGAGAGCGACAGTCAGCCAAGGTTTCACCAGGATGAGTGTAAAATCATCAGCGGTGCCACGGGCGGCCGGCGAGCCTCTTTAGCGGAATGAATTAAGACTGTGTGTAGAACAGAGCCGGTTTCAGCGCTGACAAATGCTGATTTCCCTTGAGGTGCCTGAAAAGATCTGACCTAGTCAGTGTTTAAAACCATACAAAGAAGATGATAAATGTGGTACTAATGAGACTTCACAATTTCTCGTTCCGCTTTGCTTTGCTCATTTTGTTTTCTCTCGTTTTCTCTTTCCCCTCCCTCTCTTCCTCCATCTAGGCTTGTGATCTCAGAGCGAGAGAGAGAGAGAGCGTGAGAGAAAGCATATCCTTTACATGCTGAGTAGATTATAGGGAAATTAAAATCAAACACACAATCTCATTGTTCTGCAAATTCTGCTGCTCTAAAACCTCCGTAATCTAAAATCCTGCATCCAAAATCCACCCTGTCAGCATTTATAGATATTATACTGATCCGAATATTCTTTGCTTTCATGCCTCGTGTCTTTTGTTCTCTCGCTTATAGGAGAGGAGCGAGCATTTCCTGATACGCGCAGACAAAGTGTGGCGCTTTGAAAGCTGTTTAACACTGATTGGAGGCCTTTCTGCTCTCCGCCAGAGAGAATACCTCTTCAGGTGCCGGTGTCGAGCATCTCTGATACACGCTGCGCCTCCTCCGTGCTACGAGACCCTCCCCTGATCAATCAAGGTTGACAGAGAAGGCCTTTGTGTGACGCTCCGAGGAACAGATGTCTGCCTGAGAGAGCGGTTCACCTGGAGCCGCGCTGGATTACCCGTGGCCTCGCTTTGATGGATTAGCATGTACGGAAATTGCCCGATTATTGATATGAAAATATTTGCAAACGAGGGGAAACCGGTGATGTGAGGGGGTGAGGGGCGCGACGCTAAGAGTGCTTATCAGCCTTCCTTCCAACCTTGTCCCTCGCTTCCTACAGAAAGGGGAAAAAAGAAGAGGGGTAGAAAAGACAGATGAGGGCACGGGGAGGAGAAAGAGAGCTGGTGTGTGTCAGCGTGGCAGTATTCAGCTGCCCTTCATGAAATATTGTTCACCATTATATTAACAGAGCTGAGTGGAGAGAGATAAGAGAGCTTCTGAAATAGTAAGCAGAATGTCCTGAGGAGATATTTCAATCTTTATTCTCTGTCGCTCTCTCTCTCTCTTTCTCTCCCTCTCACCCCATCTTTTTCTTTCATTTAGGGCAACGGGTGAATGTGAAATGTGCCGAGACCTTTATAAATGAAGACAGGGCCGGAGAAGTGATGACATCATCAACTCCCACATAATTGCTTGATTTGTCAGTCTGTAAAAGAAGAGGATCTGTATTTTCGGCAGGGTGGCAAGAGGGGGGTGGGGGGGTTTCCCTTCAGGATCACCGGCTATGCAACCTCTCCTCACTTCCATTACATTTTCTTAACTAGCCACAGAGAAAAGGCTGAGGGTTTGCACGCCCGCAAAAAATTATGTTGATCTTATGTATAATTATACAGCGTGCGTCAAGGCGTACAAATTTATATAACTGAAATTACTCATTCGGGAGTGAGATCAACCAGTGAAAGGCTCACCATTTCAGTCTGCTTGACCTTTTGGAGAGGTGATAGCATAACACACCAGGCTGTGGTGGAGGGAGAGAGGGGGAGAGGAAGAAGATAAGAAAGAAAAACTTAAAAGAGTATTTTGGAGCAGCAACTGCAACTTCCATGACAAATATACACTCTTAAAAATAAAGGTGCTTTAAAAGGTTCTTTACAGCGATGCCATAGAAGAATCATTTTTGGTTCCACAAAGAACCATTCAGTCAAAGCTTCTTTAAAGAATCATCTCTTTCTTACTTTTTTATAATCTGAAGAACCTTTTTTTGCCACTTTCTGTGAAATAGAAAGGTTCTTCGGATGTTACAGGTTCTTTATATACTGAATATATATAATGATATATATATATATATATATATATATATATATATATATATATATATATATAAATGAAATGTAAAAAAGTGTTTAAAAAAATATTTATATCATATTCATTCAAAATGTCAATAAGATCCGAAATTATGGAAGGATCTTAAAACAAAGTGGAGTTATGTATACGTGTGTAAGGAACAGAGGATTAAAGGTATAGTTCACCCAAAAATGAAAATTCTGTTATTAATTAATCACCCTCATGTCGTTCCAAACCCGTAAGACCTTTGTTTATCATCAGAACACAACTTGAGATATTTTTGATGAAATCCAAGAGCTTTCTGACCCTGCATAGACAGCAACGCAACTCACGTTCAAGGCTGTAAGGACATTGTTAAAATAGTCCATGTGACATCAGTGGTTAAACCTTAATTTTATGAAGCTACAAGAATAATTTTTATGTGCAAAATAATGACTTATTTAACTATTTCTTCTCTTGTTCAATGCGCTTTTGCAACAGTACCACAACGCATACGTGTGCATTCTTCTGCCTGCAAACAAGGTGCAGCAGTTGTGTTGCTGTCTATTTGTGGTCGGAAAGCTCTCAGATTTCATCAAAAATATCTTAATTTGTGTTCCGAAGATGAATGAAGGCTTCACGGGTTTGTAACGACATGAATGTGAATAATTAATGACAGAATTTTACTTTTTGGGTAAACTAGTTAATCTGCATATAGGTGTTCTGCACAAAAATGTTTTGAGATAACAAGGGGATATATATGTGACTGACTAAAGTATCATTATCAGACTTGCTAGCCTTTTAATGGTTTGATTGATATTAATTTACGTATCAGCCTCGCTGAAATCAGTACTACAGACCGCCATTACATGCAGATGTCCATATGCTGAATTGCCTCTTATCAGCCAACTAGATGCTGATTTCCAGATGAGGGACTAGACTCTCACCCAGACTCAATCCTTACATACACACATACACACATCTCAGAGCTATCCACAGGTTAATGAAAACAGCGTGTGTGCAGCGTGAACTCCAGAGGCAGGGTGACAAACACTGGTAACGCAAAAAGCGTGTGTTTTACAATTTCCCCTACCTCGTAAAGGTCTGCTCGTAAAACTGAGAATTTACGCCCTTCATTAGAGCTAATACAATGCACATAACTCTAATGCACAACAATTGGGATAGCCATAAAGTAACTGCTTTATACCTCCTCAAAACTCTGACTCCTCAGTGACCCTCGGCTGGCCACAGTCAGGGCAGATAGATTTACAGCGAGCCGCTATTCTGCCTGATAGACCTCTGCCTTTTTAGGGAATTAGAAGTGCCAAAATGTAAAATGATTTAGATATTTATTTTGTGTACTCTTGTCAAAAAATATAAGTCTCCAAAGCACTATTTACAATTTGCAACTCAAGATATTTCGCCGAGGACATAGGTTTGATTTACGGCTAAGCTCAGTTTTATAACCAGACACGAGGTTAAAAAGAAAGGCTGTTTTTATTTCAGCTGTAACTAGTCTGAAACTCCACTTTGGCTGAAATATTGAGTGTGAGTTACATTAAGGTTCAAGTCAAGAGTCAGTTACTTCATCAGTTACTTCTCTCAGCCCTTCCTCCCGTAATAATTATGGGTAACTTTAGTCCTGGACAGCGCTTGGACTTCTTAAAACATTTCCTGGTGTCACTCCGCTTCAGTGTAATTGATAAACCATATGAACTGTCATACATTCATATGTTTCGGGCCAACCTTGTCCTGACATTTGGCCTCTTCTGGTTTCTTTCATGGTATGTCAGTGTCCTACTGTTGAACACGAAAACTTGTTCTTTTTTCACTACCACTCATAATGACGTACATAACCTTGAAGGCTGTGAGAGTAACTGTTTCCAGGTCTCTGAAGGTTTTATACCCTTCTGCACATAAGAAGTGCAAATGAGTTTGGTGTACTAAAGCCCTGGATAATGTAGATGATCCCATGAGTCCACATAGTGTGTATATACTGTGAGGAACAGGGGAAAGAGAGAACGAGACTGTGTGCTATCAATGTCAGGTTGTGAAATTTAACGTGAGGGAACTTTAGCCAGGAAAATAATTCGGCGTAATGGCCGGGTGGAGAGGAAGGCGCAAACACCTCACTTTGTATTTGCGGTTCAGTTTGACATCATTGTTGCATTTATAGCGATTCGTATTCGTGTGCGTCAGGCTGTAGGTGTGTGTGCGTGTGTGTTCTTGCTCAAAACCGCAATTGTCACGTCACACTCGACATGTTTCCTGTGATCTTTCACGCTGATTGCGAGAATGTTGCGCAGAGGGCATCGGAACGTGTCAATGGTTTGCGTAAAGTTATGTGTTATTCTTTTGTTTGACATTTTATTCCTATTTGAAGTTCAAGCACTTTTCTGACCTTGTGCTAGGAAACAGGCTGTTCCACACAGTCGATCTATCTTTATCTATGTTGTTTTTGAAGGGATAAGCTCTATAAAGACACCTTTTCCTTTCTATTTTCAACCATGTGTGTTTCCATTTCAAAAAGGGTATTTGTATCCATCCTAACATAAAGGGAGTATCCCCACCTACCTGAGGGGTGTAACAGGGATCGTAGGTCGGTCAGTTCCTCTCAGCTCCCCCTTTTAGAGCTCCAGATCTCCCACAGCTCTTCACAGAGGTAAAGAGTATTTATGTTGTAAATGATAGCTTGTATAAGCCAAAAATGAGTTTTGTTTTAAATAGAGTGAGAAAGTGCTATGAATGCGTTAGAAAAGAATAATGAGAGACACGGGAATAAAAAAAAATGATGCAAACATGTTGGTAATATTTTGTTAGCAGCACACCCACAAAAAAACAAAACAGTAACACTGTCAAGTTTTCATCCATATTTTTTATGTAAAGAAAGAAAGACAGAAGAAGAAAGAAAGAAAGAATACTCACACTCTTGAGGTGATTACTTCTGCTATTTGGTAATAATTGGTAATTGGTCATTTAATTGGTAGCAAATAGTTTACCTTACATTTATAAAACTGCATGTAATCATTACACATATATACATTTACATTATATTGCATTTTATAAAAGAGCCACAGAGACTTCAACTTCCATTTTGTAAGTTCCCAAAAGTGACAGTATTGTTTTCCTGTGCGCAAGAAGAAAAGGTGGCTTTTTTAAAATGTGATATTCTACTTTTTTCTTTGCATAAATTAAATTCACAGCTTGAATGGAACTTGTTTTTGTGTGTAGCTGTCTAATCGTGACTGTATCCATCAATCTCTGTGTTTGTGTGCTTGCATGTGTGCTTACATGTGTGTGTGTGAGTGTGTACCGCTCTATATGTGTGGCACATGGCTGGTTAAGCAGATACAGAAACAGAAGCTTGTTTCCTAATTAAAATGAACTGATAAAGGCAGTAGCCCAGTATAGCATGCCAGGCAGTGCCAGCCTGCTCTGCGCCTACTGATAGCGCTTTAGAGATGAAAGCTCTGTTAAAGACTGTTTAATGTCCCTCTCAAAGACCTGCTTTAGAAAATCCCCTCAGATCACACCATAGAGAACTTTTAATGGGTTCAGGATATTCAGTTCAGGGTCCCAGGAGGAGCAGAGAGAGTCTAAACTACCAGGCTTCATTAGTTTGGTAAAGGAGGACTTGATATGCATAATGCGCTGTGTCGTTATGAGAGTAAACTCTTTTTAAATACTGTCAGAACGGTCTTTGTCATCTGCAACCACTGTATTTATTCATTGTTATTCATCTTGGGGATGCACGGATATTAAAGTCGGCATGAAATGAAATATCGCCCTGTTTTTTAAAGCAATCAATCTATTTTGATGTTATTGATCTTATTGTGAATGATTAGTTCATGCATATTTTCCCATTGTAATCAAAATAATTATATCTTTAATTATAACTTAAATAAATAAAATGACCTTCCACTGAAATTACAGACTTCTCTCTGGTGACATACCTCTAAATCCATGGCATTCTTACTTGAGTTGATTGCCTACATGTGATCTGTTACGCTTGGATGTCACAATACAGAAGAAAAAATCATTGCGACTTCAAAATCCTGCTTGTTTTTCAGTAATCTGGTAATTATAAGTAAATTAAAAGTACTGCAAAACATTAAAAAAGTAAAATTAATACTTTTAAATGCTACAAGTGATTTTAATCATAACAACATTATAAAGTACAGTATTTAAAAATGTGTATTAATGAGATTTGTTATATTTTGTTCAACAGTGTCAATGACAGTAATGGTAAGTTTAAAAATAGGTGGAAATGAGCATGAAAAATTAAATATCCAATATTTATTAAAAAAAAAAATGAATTTCAGCCTGATATATTGTGCATCTCAGCTCTCAGTATAGAGATGTTAAGGTGAAGTATGTTTAGTCTGTATTCACAAAACATCACTGAATTGTTTAATATTGTAAGCAATTGTGCGTAGACTTATTCCACTTGTTATTTGTTATTTCTGAGAAGCACAACACACTTAGATGCTGTCTGTGTGTACACTCAGGGCTGGATGTCTCTATACCGGCGATAACAAAATAAACCTCTTAATGCCACACAGCCGGACCGCAGCGTCTGACATCACCACATGAGCATCAGAGCCATTCATCACTCATCACTCACACATTCATCACTTTGACATGCTCAGAGGTCATAGAATGGATCCTAAATGATACCGTCCATGAAGAAAGTGTTGAGAATTGCTAAGCATGTATATAGAGCAAAAGACTAACAATTATAGGGGTAGTTCACAAAAATAAATTCTTCTCATGTTATTCCAAACATGTATGACTTTCTTTCTGTGGAGAACAAAAGAAGATATTTTGAAGAATTCTGGGATCTAAAACAATATTGTCCTATTGAAGATTTTTCAAAATATCCAGAGCAGAAAGAAAGTCATACAGATTTGTTCATTTTTTGATTAACTATTCCTTCGATGATAACTGGAGAAATCAATGCACTTAAAGGGATAGTTCACCGAAAATGATAATTCTGTCATTAATTACTCACCCTCATGTCGTTCCAAACCCGTAATACCTTTGTTCATCTTTGAAACAAAAATTAAGATATTTGAAGAAATCAGAGAGCTTTTTGACCCTGCATAGACAGCAATGCAACTACCACGTTCAAGGCCTAAAAAGGTAGTAAGGACATCGTAAAACGAGCTCAACGCGCTTAAGAAAACACATGCAAATAGAAAAAAAACAACAACAAATTAAGAAAACATCTTCATCAGTTCGACAGCACAGACGCTGCAAATCCTCGCAACGCAAACACAAATATGGAAACGCACTGCAAATTCTCAAAGCACAACCAAACACAGAAACGCGCTACAAATAGCACGGACCACAATGGAAATGTTTCAGGGGGACCTCAAAAAGTGACGAACCCAGCTGGGACCTGAATTTTGACCTGATTTTAACCATTAATGAAGCATTGCAAAATTTTTATGGGAACTTTAAACGTTATATTTATTAGTATATATTTATTTATTTATATATTTATTTGCAATTAAGTTAATAACGTTTCACAGTTAAGTGTGTAATTCGTCAGATTAGTGTAATAATATCCAAAAGACCAATGAATCGTATGATCAGGATGTTAAAATAAACAAAAAACTCACCTTTTAGTTCACCGACAACACCTCTGCTCTGACCAAGCTGGGTTCGTCACTTTTTGAGGTCCCCCTGAAACATTTCTGTTGTGGTTCGTGTTATTTGCAGCACGTTCGTGTGTTTGCAGCACGTTTCTGTTTGCGTTGCGAGGATTTGCAGTGCCCGTGTTGTCAAACTGACGAATCTTAATTTGTTGTTTTTTTCTATTTGCATGTGGTTTCTTAAGTTGCAGCGCGTTGAGCTCTCTCGGCCACCGTACAATGTGACATCAGTTGTTCAACCTTAATTTTACAAAGGGATGAGAATACTTTTTGTGTGCACAGGAGACAAAAATAATGACTTTATTCAACAATTTCAACGCATTTGTGAGAGTACCACAACAATTAATGACAGAATTTTCATTTTTGGGTGAACTATCCCTTTAAATACAGATAATGTCCAAAGCAGTACTAACTCATTGAGTGTCAATACTGGTGCAGTGCAGCACAGGCCAATTTCACACTCAGTGTGAGAGTGATTAATTCATACTTTAAGGACGTCTTTACAGAATGAGAGCAATTCTTTACACTATTCTTTCAATGAATCATGTGTGAGCTCCAGCCACCACTGAAATAATGATGGTATAATAGCAGCTAACGCAGAACGCCAGATTACCTCATATTTATAAATGTCTACCACAGAGCTATAATCTGCTGTGACAGAGAAACATGCGAGGAGCGCAGCAGCGACTCCTTCCATGTAATGCAACAAATGCAAGATTCCCCTGTTGTGCGTGCGCTGTGAATAACTGCGATAATCACGGGACAATGGCTTCATTTATCAAGCTAACCCAGCAGCCTTGTACAGTGTGATTAAAGTGCTTTGCATTTTCCGAGCTTATTTTAGGTTTTAGGGCAGGAGGAGACAGAAACGTGTATCATGGAAAAGAAGTGGTCAACAAGGACATAATTAGAAGATAAACTACATTCACAAGTCTGTCAGTTTTTGTTTTTATGTTTCTGTTTTGTGTGTCAGTGGCATCGCCTCAGATAACTGAGAATGAACAGTGAGTTTATTTTCATTTTCTAAAGGTGACTACTGTTTCCAGATGCTTGCTAAATCAGTGTATTAATGCGTATTACTGTATTCCATCGTCCGCCAGCCTCCTGACGAATGACTTCCTCTCATTGTCATGGCGACACAGTTACGCCATTCAGCTAAATGATGATAGTCTCATTCACCTCGCCAAACAATAGCCACACTGGATGTTAAATATAGATTTGATGACTGAAGGTAATTTTTCACATGGAAAATAGTGATGTGACGCTTCTGTGACTGTGTGTTTCCCATGTGTATTAGCCTTTACTGTTGTAAACAAGGGATATGTGATGGATGGAAATGGGGAGATTGAAGAAGAAAAAAGAGAAAGGGAGGATCAGAGCTATAGCCTTCCTGTGGGAGGACAGTCATGGCCCTGAAGGGATGAGCTGGATGGAGGGATAGAAAGAACGGAAGAAGAAAAATCCCAGCTGGAATATAAGAGGTCAGGGAGGGATGGAAACTGATTCTGCATTGATTATCATAACAGATCCCACCTTTTTACCTTTTTTTCTTGGTCTCTCACACCTTCACTTCATTTGAGAATGGCGTTTCTTACTGTATCACTTTGGGTTGAGAAAGTTGGAAAGAGGTCTCAATTTCAGGCTCCTTCTGTTCTGTGTAATCAGTCCCAATTCTGTCAATAATTACTAACCCTCATGTCGTTCCAAACTCGTAAGAGCTTTGTTTATCTTCAAAACACAAATTAAGAAGTAAAAAGAGAAAGTGAAGATCAGAGCTACCCTTCCTGTCTGAAGTGTAATCAATCCCAAGGCCTGAACATAAACGTACAGAATACATTTGGAAACTAATTGTAACACCACATTAAGTATGACATTTTAATTTTTGAATTAATAAATTATGTAAATATTTTATGTTGTGTAAAATTTATTGGTGAATACTATTCGCTTTTAGGTCACAGTTTTTAACAGCTGATATATTACTGATATACATTTATATATCGTTAGTAATTGTGACTTAAAATGCATTTTTTATTTAACAAATAACAAAATGTATTTAAATTATTTGTCAGATTTAATTAAGTGTAGGTATAAAGACACTTTCATAAATGAAAAATTATATAAGTCCCACATAAAGACTAATAAAAAAAAAAAAAAAAAAAAAAGGTAATTCAGAGTCAGTGACCTGAAACAAACTTCCCCTCTCAGGCTAAATTGTACGGAACTATGGTAAATCGCATAAAACATTAAACAGAACTGAATGCCGTTTTCATCTCCATGCATGGTTACATGCCTTTCTACGGTTTAAGAGAAGCTTTTATAGACTTTAATAACACCTTCAGACTCCCGTAAACAGAAACAGTGGCTGATATACTGTAGTGAGCCATTTGGGAGAGCTATTTCCTCTAACAGACTCAGTCCTTGATTGGTTGGAGTTGTTTCATAGTTTTCAGAAAGGTTTATTGGATTTTCAATCAATTTTAGAAAAATTAGGATGAATTTTATTGTTTATTTATTTATTTATTTTTTTTTCAACCAGTGAGGTATTCAAACATTGTCATTTTGACTCTGTGGAAAAATAAATGTGAATCTTTAATCTATCCATATGCTGTAATCAAAGTGGGACTAGATGACAGGTTTTACTGCCGTTTCTGTGTTTTTATAAAGTGAAAAAGGGGCAAAACGGCAGTTGTGTGGTTTGTTTATTTTTGTATTCAACGTGTTTGTGTGGCCTGAGGCTAAAAGCCTCCATATGCATGCACTAGATATTCAAAAAGTGACAAGCATACTGTGTAAATGCTGACACACACACAAACATAAGATATATGCATACGCATGGCTTTGTCTCAGCACATATATATGATACAGAGCTGTTGCAGTTGTTAAACTGTATAAAATTCACTTTCTTCATCAGCTCAACACCCAAAAAATGTGCCTGTCTTCCTTGGCAATATTTTGTCTTACTAGCACATAGCATGAGAGGCATGAATGCTTCCCATATAGAGAATTATAAGATGTTATGTGTGAGGCAGGCCCCCTTATTCTTCTTCTGTAAAGTTGAGATTGAATCTTCCTCTCAGAGGGTTCAAGCTAATACATTAATTACCTCTTTCTGTCTTTTTCCTTCTCTCTGAAGTGGTGGAAGCATTCGCGGGCTGCAGGGCTGAGAGAGAGACAGATTGCAGTAGTGAGGTGTTGATAATGGGTTGGATGAATGTGTGAGCCGCAGCTAATCACCCTTATCCCAAACTCCCCCCACAGCAGATAGAGCTGTTCAACTGCCCTGACTGTGGCCCGCAAGATGGATGGCACACACGCTGCTGTCAGTACAGACCAAACACGTTCACACACACAAGACTGTCTTGACAAGGAGAGGAAAAGGAGAAGATATGGGTGAGGGAAAGTCATGAGCATCTTAAAGTTATTGTATACAAATATGCACACTGAAACAATAGATGGGTAATGCCTGCATTCACATTCAAATACGATTTCTCTCCTCGCATCCTTTCCTCTGTGTTTGCGGTAATGTCTTTCTCTGTTTCTGTTTGTTTCTTTGTTCTCAGTATTCTCAATGGTCTAGCTTTTGACATGCGTGCAAATCATCAAATTACAGGGTGGCAGGCGAATGCTACAGGAAAAAAAAATAACAAGAGAGAAAGATTTGTATTTTTAATGCACATAAAATGTTTGTTTTTTTGTGCTTTTGCATAATTCATTTATTGTTTCATTTTGACAGTTTTATTATATATTCATATACCAATCAATCAGACAATTATTTATTTTTATTGATTGATTGATTTTTCACTTTTTGTCACTCCCACTCTTATTTTTCTTTACTTTTAGAACCATGTTGCTCATTTGCTTTGGAGGCTTAGTTTGATACTCCATACATGAGCAAAAGCTGTTCTGCAGAACTGCGCTCTGAAGAAGACCAGGTGTAGATGGAGAACTGTGTTAATACAAATGGACATGCTCGGGATGAGGGCAAATGCACATAAACAACACACACACAGTTACTTCAGACTGGAAAATGAGATTTCATAGGCTGTTAATACTGTCGAACTGGCACAGGTGTCTCTCTGTGTATGACTGACTTGTGTTTTCATCTTTCACCACAACTGTGTTCACAAAGAAGAAAAAGAGAACAAAGAATATAGTGTTTCTGCCTGATTGTACAAGTATGAGCAATGGTTATTTCATGCTTAATGTGTGTTATACAGGGCCAGCTAGTTAAACTAGTCCCCAGAAACCTCTCTGGTGCACTTGCAGAACCCAGCATCAGTCCACAAACGTATCATTAAACATTTTAAATGTTTGATTTCAGCCGGACTAAAACTAAAGAAATTAATACTTACAAAAGATTTCTATTTCAAATAAATGCTGTTCTTTTGAACTTTATATACAGTTTTATGCAAAAGTTTGGGAACCCCTTGCAGAATATGTGAAAATGTGAATAGTTTTAACAAAATATATGAAATGCATGTTATTTTTTTATTTTTATTTAGTACTGTCTTGAGTTTTTTGCTTGTTTGTTTGTTTTATGATGGTTGGGAGTCCCTTGTTTGTTCTGAACAGTTAAACTGAGCACTGTTCTTCAGAAAAATCCTCCAGGTCCTGCAGATTCTTCATTTTTTCCAGCATCTTTTGCACCTTTTCCAGTAGTGACTGTATGATCTTGAGATCCATCTTTTCACACTGAGGACATCTGAGGGACTAAAACACAACTATTTACAAAAGTTCAAACATTCACTGATGCTCCAGAAGGAAACACGATTCATTAAGAGATGGGGGGTGAAAACTTTTGAACAGGATGAGGAGGTCCAATTTTTATTTTGTTGATTTTTTATTTTTTTTTCCATTTAGTACTGCCTTTCGGAAGCAACAGAAGATACTTGCATGTTTCCCGGAGGACAAATTAAGTACAATTTACCTTGATCTTCAAATTCAAAAAGTTTTCACCCCCCGGCTCTTAATGTGTCGTGGTTCCTTCTTCCATGATGCACTGGAGTCACTAAGCATGGCCCCTCCCCAAACACTATAATAACTAGAGCGCATTAGCATCAGTGGTTCGCCCACTCAGTCGCGAGTTACTGTCATTAATGTTAGTTACTACAGCCTACAGTTTGCTAACCAGCTATGCCTTAGTCACATACATGCATATTACCTGTTGTATGGCTGTGTAAATCAAATTAAGCTGAGGGAACATCCATTCAGGTTGTAGCGGTACAGTGTTTGACAGTTGAGAGAGTCGGCAGCTTCCCCGCCAATGGGCATGGTTTTAGCGCAGACACGCCCCCACAGTTTCAGAGCAGAGAATACTTTATTTTTTCAAGATTTTGATAACATTTTATTTTATTGAAGTAGATTGATCATTACCCTTTGATTTCCATAAGGGTTTTCACAGTGTTTTGGTAACGTGTTAATTGCTTCTCTCTATGTTTCGTATGCTCATATGCCTCCCTGTTTAATTGCCTGGTATTAGCACTGTGACTTGTGCTGTTTAGCTGCACTGTCCCTGGAGTTCAGCAGGCCGGTTTTAATTAATGGAAGGTCAACACCTCAGTACACACAAACACACAGACACAAGTAAGGGTACCTGTAACACACTGAGGGAATCATTATTTAATACACACATATACACACACAAGTACACATATATCCCTGTGCCGTATAGTACATAACACAGCGTATCCTCTGAGGGAGTGAGAAAACCTCCTTTAGGTAATCTCTGAAACTGAGCTCTAATCCGTACTGTTGGTAACACACGGCCCAAAATGAAAGCCCATTAGCCCCTGAAACAGGCTCTCTCTGTTTACCTCCTTTCTTTCTGTCTGCGCAAAAGGCTTATTCTGGCTCTTCGAGACACTTCTCTTTTTTCTCATTCGGCCTTTTCTTCATTCTTTACTGTTTGGGCTTGTTTTGCTATTTCAAAGAGACTTCTAAAAATGGCCACCACGGTTCCCTTTGTAGACGAGAGCCAGCTGCCCGTCCTGGCAGCGAGTGAGCGAGCGGCAGCCCCATCACCCCCTGTGCAGCCCAGTGTCCTCTCTTTCCTGCTCTTTCATCAGCTCAGAGGAAGAATTCCAGCTATGATGACGGCTTCACAAATGTCCCCAACTCTTCTTCTATCACTTCCACTATAAATAGGCCGGGATCAAGAATTCCACACATACCTTTACTCGCCTTTTGAAGACTGATGGGACAAATCCTTTGTGTCATTAATCTCTTAGAGAGCAACCCTGGCAAGAGGTTTTACATTGCAGTTTTCTGCCACCTGTGTTCCACCCAGGTCAGACAGAAGCTTGTCAAGCGAACTGTTAACACACTGTTCCTCGTGTCCAACACATAATTGGGCCCTAAAACACACACATCTGTGCATTTGAAAGCGCGCCCACCTGGGCTACACGCTCACGGGCCTCGAAGCTGTTCTGGCCGTCATCTCACCTGCCTCTTTTTTTTTTTGGCACGTTTTCACCATTTGATGTGGTTTTAAATGTAGCACAGTAGGGCTGTATAAAAGTTTAACGCCACAGCTAGGTCACTTCTCCTTGGGCGTGCATTGTGCTTTTTACAGTTCGCCTATTAGTCAGCTCAGCGAGGGAAAATTTCACTGCAGCTTTTCATTGATTTATGTCAATGGCCATTAGGCCGCCGTTGCAGGTTTTAGTTTTAATAGGAACTTGCACCCGGCTGGTGTGGTGGTAAATGACCTGAGGTTATTAATTTGATGATTAATTAGGAAAGTTTGTTTCTTGTAAAGTGGCAGCGCTTCTTTAAGCTGCCCTGTAAAGTTTTATTGGAGCATACAGCTGACCTGCGATTGGAAATGTGTGTTTGAGGCACACTGACTCACCATCTCAGCTCCTGACTGCTGTTAATTTTATATCTGTCCAATAAAAAGCAGCAAGGGCTGGACAAGTACGAGTGCGTGTGTGCGTGCATGTAAAAACCCTGCACATACTCACACACACAAACGTGTACAGTATTATTCCCTGCTGTTCAAAAATAGCTCAAGTGAACAGGGAAACAGCTCTGACTTCTTGACTTCCAAAAAGCTGTATGAGGTCCATTTGTATTTGAAAAAACTATGAAAAAGAGCAGAAATGATATGACCATTAATTGCTCCCAAAGAATATTAAGCCTATATATTTTTGGTTTACTTTTGTCTTACATGATTAATTTACCTATGGGATGCAACTATATAAACATTTTGGCCTGTACTGATTAACTGATCATTATTTTTATCACGTTATGGCAGACAACCGATATTATTATTAAAATTTAAAATATTATAAATGCCAATATTAAGAATCTATGTTTTTCTAAAGAAAAAAAACATGCTAAAAATTGTGAATATAGGCATCACATTACATTGTACAGTATAAAAAATAAATATTCCTATTGCGATTTGCTAATGATTACACTTAACAATGTTAACAAATCAGGCACTAAGTGCAAATAGCGATAGATCCTATTTACACTAGGTGCAAATATTAATAGATGCTATTTACAATAAGTGTAAATAGCAATTGGATGGTATTTACACTAAGTGAAAATAGAATTAGAGTTCATTTGCAAAAACAGGTAACTCAGTTTTTAACAATTTTCAAATTGTTTTTTTTTTTTGTTTTTTTTTTTAATTGTGTAGTCCAATTAATCTCAGTCAAACTGCAGTTGGGTTATTTTGATTAGATAAAAAAAGATCTAAAAAAAAAAAAAACACAGCCAACGCAATAAAATACAATAAACCATAATAACATTTAAAAAAAACATGATTTCTGAGTTATCTGTTTTTGCAAACTCTTTATATTTTCTTAGAGATGCTTTTTACATTAAGTACAAATAGCAATGGATTCTATTCTAAGTGAAAGTAGCAGTATTTTCTTAGTGATATGCTATTTCACTAAGTGCAAATAGTAATATATCCTATATACACTAGGTAAAAATAGCAATATTTTCTTTGTAATTATATTTGTTAGATGCTATTTATACTTACTGCAAGTGACAGATATTTGCACTTCAGTATTGTAGTACATTATAAAACAGTATGCAATAAAAATGTATTGAGTGTATTTATTGAAAATAAATGCCTTTCTGATCTGATATGTGACGTGAAAAGAGAGAAGAACGGGTTCAGCAAAAGGTGGATCGGGTTAATCATGTCAAAAAGTCACCACTGCTTTACCATCTACACCACTGGAACCGTTGTTCAGCAGGCGTCTTTTTAATGTTGGCTATCCCAACCACACGTTAGTGGCGTAGTTGGTGTAAATAGCCTCTGCCAACAAGGCAGACTATTTACACTTAGTGTAAATAGACACTTTGCTTTAGATATTAACTTTAAAGGGGTCATAGGATGCAAAAACACTTTTACATGTTGCTTGAACATAAATGTGTGTTGGCAGTGTGTGTACACAAGCACCCTATTATGATAAAAATCCACCCAGTTGTATTTTTGTAATCTTTATAAGAAATATCCCCTTTTTCAAATTAAACCGTTCTCAGCTTCTTGGTTGTGTGACGTCACCCCAACAAAGGCTGCTCCCACAATAGTTGATTGACATCTTACCTTAGACACGCCCTGACTGAGCTGTAAACAGTCAGACTCCGACCGCCATTGTTTTGACTCTGGTGCAGGGGAAGACAAGAATGTCTCCGATTGAGCGATTGAGGTGTTGTGCTGTTGGATGTAATAATGAACATAGCTTACTCTCGACATCTGACCCACTGAAGACGCAGAGGATTAACGTTACTTTTGTTTTTGAAGGAAATGCATGCGGCTATGTTCGTGCGAATCATTCGTGATGCAGCTTAACCAACAGCAGGGTTTTTAAGCATCTTTGCAAATCGCCTTTCTTAATAATGTGCTAGTTAGCAAGTTTTGTGGCTAAATGCGGCTAAAGTCAACAGACCGGCTCATCACCCCACAGAAGAGAGGGGCGAGGCAAGCAGAGCTCATTAGCATTTAAAGGAACATGCTATAGAACGGCTCGCTCTGAACAGGGCTGATTTTGACAAGGTTAAAAAGGGTTTTTTCTACACTACCACTGAGAAATTTTAACCAAAGTATGTTTTAAACTTCTCATTAAGACCCTAAAGAATCATATCAGCTTGTGGAAAATGGGCATCCGATGACTCCTTTAAGTGAACGCTAGTTGATGTAATTTAAATGTAAAAATACAGGAATATTCAACATCAGCCGATATAATAAACAACAACAACAAAAAAAAAAACGATAATATGGTACATCTCTAAATTATTAATTTTGTGATTGCTTTATTATTATTTTGGTTATTTAAGTATTTGTTCATTCATTCATACACACTCTTTCTGTCTCTCTCCTTTTACCAATATGTGTGTGTGTGTTTACAGAAAGTAAACTTGTGGCACAAAAAGTCAGAGAAGGAAGGACCCTGTGTGTTGTCTTGATTACCTCCCCTAGGGAACACTCACTGTGAAACCACTTTAAAGATAAATACCCAAATGATGTTTTCAAACTGTGGTCGCCTCGGCGCGGAGTTGAAACAATATCAGTGAGGTAAGGGAAATGAGAGTTGAATGGCACTGTTTACAGTTGTTAGCTGTTCACACATAACCAGCAAATTCCAACATAAACATCCACTCAGGGCATGTAAAAGCAGAAACTATTAATAAGCCCTTTTATCCTTGCCCGAGACTGTATGCGTGTCCCCCCGAGAAAAGGCTAATCTGGCCCTCATTTTCTGTTTCATTCTTACTCTTCGCCTCTCCCACACACCTCTTCCTTGATTCAGGATTAATGACTGTCATCCTTTTTTCCCCCCTCCTTTTACAGTAGACCAACAATCCATGACCTCAAAATACCCTTAATGTTGTGAGTATTTCACGTCTGCGTGCGTGTCACGGTCACGGTACCTGCGTTTCATGCCATATTTCAAAAACACGCTAGTTCATGCACGTGACACAAAAGTTAGCAGGTTCAAGAACAGGTTGAGCCAGGCATGGTGTTTCTCACAGGCTTTTCATGAGCGGGATACTTTGCAGCGTTCTGTGTATTTGCATACGCGCTTCAAGAAACCGCTTTCATGTCAAAGCCAAGAGCAGAGAGTCTTCCACTTGAGGACAGCTACCACTAGTCATCCTCCTTCAGGTTTCAAGAACACAGCGTGTGAGAGTGTGTGTGTTGTTAGCTTTCCATTATTTCTCCATGAAATAACATCTGAGGACATCCTTTACCCACTGATGTACAATAATATGACAGCATATGGCTATTGTTTATACAACCTGAGCAATAACTCAACCCTTGAACTTCAAACCAAGGCCCTGTTTTCCCTTTTCTTCTTCAACCGGAGCTGATGGGAGTTGACACGTCTCTTTTACCCCGCGCTAGGAGTGACTGAGAGCAAAGAATGGCGGCAATAAACACCATGCCTTTCTTTTTCTCTCCCTTCTTCCCTCGTTCATCCTTTGTTCTTTTACGCCAATGTTTTTCCTCATGCCTCATGTTTTTCAGCACATCCTCCTCTGATTCCTGGTCTGGATGCCTCTTTAGTCCGCTGGCATGTGGCAGATGGTTGCCCAGTTTGTGGTCTCCTCTCCTCCCGCTCTCATCTCCCTATCAAAATATGGCACCCTGATCACGTGACCTCAAACAGCGTCATGTGATCTGGAGGAGTCTGTCCTTTTCTCATTAAGAAAGATTTAGTGATTCTAAACAGTGTCCAGTGGTTTAACAACCAGCTGACTTTTCTTTACTCGCTTACTTTCTCAGATTTCATTAGTAGTTTGTCTGTTCTTCATAACAGACCTGTATTTGATGATTACAGTGGATGAATAAAATATTACAACATGGGATTTCATTTCAGAGTAGTCACAATGTGTTTTTGCCATCCTGGACTGTAGAAGGGTCATTAATCAAATCTCAGGATGTTAGCGACATCGCTTTTTGTTCAACAAATCAATATTTCATGGTCAAAAAATTCTTCCAGCCCATATATGGGCAAACTTTAGATCAGAAACAGACCAAGGCGAGCCTACAAAGTAGAGCGGACGGTAGGGCAGAAAGAAAGATCGTATCCCCACTAGAGGTCTGCAAGTGAGGGATGGAAAGAGAGAGAAAGAGCGGGATCAGTAATATCCCTTTCACAGGGTGGAAGTTGGGATGGGAGGGAAATGGCAGCTCCCAGGGAAAGCCAACAACTGGCCATCATTCTGACCGCTTGTCCTCATCAATCACTCGCATTTGTTGACCAAGCAACATGATGTCACTATTCATTTCATGCATTCCTCTAATGTGGACCCAGGGGGAGTCCACCATTCTCTGTGGGTATTTCCTGTCCCATTGCATTCTGGGATATGTCTGTTTCCTTCAAGAAGATCATTTAGCTTTTGAAAATTTGCTCTCTTTCCCTCCCTTCTTTTATTTTGCTTTCTTACTTTTCTTTCTTTCTCTATAACTTTGGCTATTTTCACTCTCTTTCTAACATGAAATCAAAATTGAAAAATACATAACGATAAAATTATGTTTAGTTTCATAATCTTTAATAAATATCTATGAATTGTTCTTCTCTGAAACTACTTTTCTTGTCTAATGGAAAAATGTTAACCTGAGGATTTTATTATTATTATCATTATTATTTAAACTTAAGCAGGGCTCACACTACAGGATTTTTCGGCCGATTTATCCACAATTTTCCCCTCCCAGATTTGGAGAAATTTTTTTTGTTGAGGACCATGGTCGGTTCTGATGTTTGTCACGGATTATCTGGTAATGTGAGGCATTTACAGATCAAATCTTGCATCTCCCGATCTGCTCGCACACAATTCGGGGGTGCCCCTATTAATATCAAACATGTTTGATATTTAGGATTTTAAATCAGGATGATCGCGGCTAAGATTACATCAGCACTTTCACAATAGTCAATGCACGAGCTGCTGTACGGGTTCATTAGATAGTGGATGATGGAGGAAACTGCTTGTAGAAGTTTTGTAATAGCACGACTGTCTGTATAATGTGTCAAAAACGTAACTGGTAAGGTCAAAGAGAAGCACTGGGGTAAAATTGCCTCAGTTTTGAACATACTGGGTGACTGTAGAAAGCTGCTAGCATGCTAGCTAACATATGTAAACAGTTGCTAAAACGTCAATGACGATCTGCTTGAGATCACATGATAATCTTAATAAAATTTTGTAGTGTGTGATGTGGCACGATTTTCAAATGTTGTAGTGTGTGCATGTCAGGGTTGCCAGGTTTTTACAACAAAACCCGCCCAATTGTTACTCTATTTCCCAATCACGTTCTGAGGGGGGTCCCCCAGGATAAATCGTGTTCCGAGGGGTAAAATACAAGTTTTTTGGCAGCATTCCCCTGGTAAAATTAGCATTCCATATTACGTTATTGGGGTTGGACATGAAAAACAACCCGCGGCAACAGTGTTAAAGTAGCCCAATTCTGTGGGAAAACCCCAGACTTGGCAACACTGATGCATGTTTAAGATCTGAGGGAATAAAATCTGCAAAGATTCTCCTTATGTGTGTGCTTTCAACCAGATTTCATAATCAGTTAGGATTTTAAAACACCTGTAGTCTGAGCCTGGCTTAAGTTTTATTTACAACATGGTTTTGCTTTACACATACACATTAAATTTCAACATCATTTCCCAAGAGGTTAAAATCAAGTCCCACACTACATATCTTGTTTTTTTTTTTTGGAAATGCACCACAGTTTGTAAGTAAAATGGGTTGCAAATGACAATACACAACTGTTTTACATTGTGGGGTTTACCTAAAGCTGCTTCTCATCCTCTTCTCTCATTTCAGTCGTAGTCTGCAGGTTTGCAGCAGGGTGGAGCGAGAGCTGCTTATTTGTGGAAGGATGTGGCGTGCCGAAATGGCCTTTTGATCAAATCTGACTTCTCCTGAGCAGACAGAGCTGCTGTAGGCTGTGATCAGTGCTCCTGTGTCTCATTTGAAAGAATGGTGTCAGCGTGTTGACAAGCCGCTGATAAGTCAGTAGCTTCTAAAGAAAAATGTTTAAAGGCAGATAAATGCCTCAGGACTTAAACTGTCTGTCTTTGCATACTGATTGTAGTTTATTTTTAGTGATTATGAAAACCTGGTTTAAAAAGGCTTAGGGGATGTTGATTTTAGTAGTCGTACATAAAAGCAGCCCTCGTGCGTGATCACGGTAGCGCACGTTATCTCCCCTGACTTTTGTGAAGCCATATTTACTGTCCACATTCATTTCTGTCACTTCCTCTGACTTTGTGTATCTCAGGTTGAACCTGGGCAGGGTATTCTAGTGACTTACTGCGATTCTTACTCCGCTCCCTCTCTCGCACACGCTCGCTTTTCACCTCCCTCCAGCATTAAGAGGCTTAGAGGGAGCTTAGCGCCCAGGTCAAGCTGCCCTTTGGCTTCTACAGCGCTGTTCTTTGAAGTGATGCCAGGCTGAAGCGAACAAGCCGCTCCGCTCGCAGGTGAGCCGTCCGTGCTTTTACCACCGATCCCGGGTCAGCGGTGGGCAGACGGCCCGCTCGCCTCTATCCTTACGTTATTATTTTATAGTTTGGTTCTGCATTCCTCCCGCTCAGCCTGTGGTAGACACAGACCCTTCGGTCTTATTGCTTACACATGTCTACTCCTCTTTGCCTCAGCAGGAACAGACAAAACAGAAGGGGGAGGAGGAGGAGGGAGCAGCCTGGCCAAACTCTCCCCCCACCTTGAACTAATCGAGAAGAGGCCGGAGAGCCGCAGCCAGGCAGGCCTGTGCCAGTGGGGTTTCAATTTGTAGAGGCATAAACAGATACTAAAGACAGAGTAATGGAGGGGTGATTTATCAAGCCAGTTCACATCAAATTATCACAGCGCCCCCCTGCTGCCTGGCCCTGTAACGGAGAGGGCAGGGCCAACCTCGAGAGAGAGAGAAAGAGCGCGAGATGTGGCGTGGTCACAGTTCGTTACCGAGCGCACAAACATGTGTCCTACTGTCTGCTTCTAATCCAACCGTGACACTCACGACCAACCCATCTATGGGAAAATGAGACGTGCCTGTGAGAGAAACAGAGAGCGCAAAGAACAGACGTCACTGAGCTTCTTAAAAATTTTAAAGCATAATTTTCTCAACAACAACAACAACAAAATCCTATTTTATCCCATCTCTTTAATCATGTACCTGGGAAAAGTTCTGCTGTACCCCTAAAAGTGTTTGGGTCAGACATGTAAGGCAATTCATCTTCAAATAAACGTATTATTTCTTTGCAGAGAAGTCATGTTTCAATTTTCCCTTTTTGCCGGAACACAGTTATGCCTTTGATCTTTTTCAGCATCAGCCAACACATGGATAACACATCGCTTAAAAGATAAAGGTAAGAAATATGTTCCGTGATGATGTCATCCGCTTGCCTGGGACTGGGGCAAACTGCCGTCCTGGTCTGCATTAGCGTACGTGAGTGGATGTGAAAATGTTGAGTTACTATGAGGTACTATGTAGGTGCACCCTGGGACTCAGGCTACTGATGTCTGATCTGTGAGCGAAATCAATTACACATTGTCCGAAAGTTAGATCCTGGCTGTAGGAACTTAATCGCATCAGCTCCTGCTCAAAATCATCCCGACGAAGTTTAAGATTTGTCTCTTGTTCCTGTTCCTGGCATGTGCATCTCACTACGTCTCTCTCTCTCACTCTCTTTCTCTCTTGCATTTCGATACATTTGTACACTCCTTACAATTCAGCGGAGAGCCATTCATCATCATTTGACTATGTATCTGTCCCGTTCTGCTTTCTTTGATCAGGCTATGCTTGACGTCGCACATCTGCTCCGTGTTTAAAGGCCAGTAATGTCGTAGCTCAAACGCTATTAGCTAGCATAACCCAAGAACAGCTTTACTGGACACTGTGTTCCTCGTGTAATTCTTACAAGCTCTTAGCAGAAATGGTCCAAGAAACGAAAGAGTTTGGAAGCTCAGAGTGATTTTTCCCTCCAGATGTGTCAATTTTACATGTATTTATTCTTCTAAAGAATGGAGATTAAAGAATAGTACTGTTTGAAGATACTAGGCAGCATGGCTAAACTGATCCAGGCTCATTCTTTACGTCATTGACAAATGACATCTGGGATTATCTACTAAATGACTGTAACAACAGCCATTCGTCGTTGTTTTAAAACACTAGTGACAGCTTGTAAATATACTATATTAAAGAAATATAAAATGTTATATTAACGATTTAATATACAATGTTGACAGTTTATATACACAATATAGGTAACAATGGGACTAAAGGCACACCCTAGGAAAAAAATGTGTTTGTATTGAACATTTATGGAGCAGCGGATTTTGTGTGAAAATAAGATACTCTTTTATTTTGTAAAAAAAAAAAAAAAAAAAATGTATGAGGTGGCAAGAGGGGGCTTCACATTATTGATACAAATACTTTAGCAAAATAATGTTTTTTTTTGTTTTGTTTTGCTTTTGTTTTTTTAATAATGTTAATACTTGTTCAAAACAATCACTTTAGCAAAGTTTGTACTATTTTCTGCTTATTTTGATAAATAAAAGGATTATTTTTTGTTCAATAAACATACTGTCATTAAAATATGCTAATATAAAACTGAAAGCATTGAAGGAGATCCCATTGTAATATAATACAGATTTACAGTAGTAAGAACAAGTTTGTAATATTTTATATTTTATAATATGATACGATTAATATCATGTTTTTAAATATGATGATTTCATTATAAATGTGGTGATTATCTCTAAGATGGACACCCAACATGTGATATTTACCATCTGAATCTAACAAAAAGCCTTCTATTAATTATAGTGTTAATTATTGTTATTTAAAAACTGCAAAATTACTTTTGTTTAATAAAAAACTGCTGTTTTAATTATCTTAAAACTGAAAATCATTAAGAAGACCTTTATCTCAAGATATATTCAAGAAGTTTAGCGATTCTCATTTGCTACTTAAAGCTACAACATTTTTAAAACATTAAATATTAGATCAACTAAGCACAGAATCAGACAAATTTGCACGCGTATCTTGAAAAGCGTATGTTTTGGAAAGTCCTACACCACGTTTTTTTGCCGTCTAGTGGTTAAGAGAAAAATAATATCAAAGGCCCCGGAGCACCTTTAGCCCACTGTACCTTACTGTACACACTGCCATCAAAAGTTTGTGGTCAGTAAGATTTTTTATTTATTTATTTATTTATTTATTTTTGAAAGAAATTATTCTTTTTATTCAGCAAGGATGCATGTATTTGATCAAAGGTGACAATAAAATAAAATAAAATAAAAGTATATGTTGTTTCTTTTCATCAAAGAATCCAAAAATAATAATAATTATAATAATAAAGTAATAAAATAAAATAAATACATCATGGTTTACACACACACACACACACACAAATTAATTAAAATAAAATGAATTAATTAATTAAAATAAAATAAAATAAATACATCATGGTTTACACACACACACACACACAAAATTAATTAAAATAAAACTAATTAATTAATTAAAATAAAATAAAATAAAATAAAGCATATGCTGTTTCTTTTCATCAAAGAATCCAAAAATAATAATAATTATAATAATAAAGTAATAAAATAAAATGAAATAAAATAAATACATCATGGTTTACACACACACACACACACACACACAATATTAAGCCATTTTTAACACTGATACGACTAAAAAAAACAGCCAAATGACCAAATCATCATATTAGAATGATTTCTGAAGGATAATTGAGACTGAAGACTTGAGTCATGACTGCTGAAATTTCAGCTTGCCATCACAAAATTACTTTTTAAAATATATTAAAATATATCAATCTGAATATTATTTCACAATATTGCTGTTTTAATATATTTTGAATAAATGCAGCCTTGATGAGCATAAGAGACTTAAAACATCTCACTTGTTAAGAAGCTTGACACAAACATCCCGTCAAAAGAGAATAGGCTTTGGGGGAAAAATTATTTGGTATTTGGGATTTCAATTCATATAGTTTTTCATATGAATTTGCGTTTAGAAAAAGAAAAAAAAAAAAAAAAAAAAACATTTACACTGTTTTAAAAATTTACACTCATTATTACAAACCAGGGCCATTCATATTTATCAGGGGAATACATTTTCTACTACAATTTACTGTGTAAGTGTGTCTGTGTGTGTGTGTGTGTGTGAGAGAGAGAGAGTGCGTTTTCTAACCCTCTGGCCCAGGGCTCTGTCTCCACCCCTTTTCCTTCTAATCAGCCATAATCAAAAGTGAAATGCGTTTTTCTAAGGAAGTAGCTGGAAAATTTCACAATCTGCATTTTCTCAGACCAAACTGATTAGAGAAACATTATCCTGCTCGCGCAGTCACTTCCAATCTACCTTTCATCTGTCTCTGCAATCGCCTAATTATTTAAGCAGTGACCTCACGATGCAGTTTTACTAAAGGATGAAACACATGGCATGACATTTCTGCCTAGATTTCTGCATGATATCTTTGGTAATGTGCTATGCTCCTTTTCAGGGGAAATGAAGAGAGAGAGACAGAGCGTGGAAGGCGGTTTGTGCTTTTTTAAGAATTTGCAATCTGACAAAATCATGTCCATGTAATGTGTAATATCTATAAGTCTCTTCAGTTTGTATTAATATGTGTGTGTGTGAGAGAGAGAGAGAGAGTCTGTATGTGTGAAAGGTAATCGGTTACACTATATAGCCTTTAGCAGTTTGTCTCCCTGGGGAACATGTGAGAAGTTGAGTCTTGTTATTGAGGGGTCATGATTGCAGTAGGGCTTCAGTGGCTCTCTTTGACCTACACTATATACTTATACACAAGAGTCGACTTCCTGCTTTAGGGCACCAAGCACTATATTGAGTATTGACTATATGTCAGGAATGTGCTCACTCTTGCCAAATATTCCCTCAATAAAGACGTGTGAGGTAAAGAGTTTGGACAAAAGCTAAGAATACCTTCAAAATCAATAAACTTCCACCTTGTGCTTAGGTGGATTTGACACGTACAGTTATGACAGTAAACGTCTTGGTGCTTAATTAAAATTACAATATTATTTAACGATTTCATTTGTTATTTTGTCCTGCATTGTAGAGTCCGGTGGCCTGAGGTGAAATATGTGTCTGTGGTTTAAACCCCATCAAGTCGAACATCAAAAGAAAACAAGCAATCAGCACTCTTTAGAAATGTGTCCGTTTCTCAAAGGGTCCACTTGGGGCCAGGTTAAGAGATATCATTTTCACTCTAATAGTCGTCTGGATTGAGTGAGTTTTGACTGAATTATCGGCCCACTAGCAGCTAAAAGAAAGGAAGAAAGCGAGGGAGAGAGAAAGGGGCTGGGGGAGAGGAGGGGGCAGGCTTTGAACCTGCCGCGGGGTCTGGCCTTCTCAGCCACTCAGACGATAAGAATCCTTAGCTTGACTGAGGGAGTGGTATTTCTTTCATCTCTCTCTCTCTCTCTCCCTCTCTCTATGCCCGCGGTGATTGTGTCGCTCGTTCTGTTATCGTAGGTGACTGTGTTGAATCATCATGCTTATTTGTACCTGACACCCGATCCGCAAATAAAGCAGCTTTGGAAATGGGCTTTAAAGCGAGAGGGACATTCCTGAGTCTGGCCAGAGGGCAGAATCCCGAACCCAGAGACTCAGTCGAGCCTTGCAAGCAGTAAGGGTCGTGACCCTCTGCAAGAGTACGAACACTTCCACTTTTGAAATATTTTTGTTGGGCGGGGGTGAATAGTGCATTTATATATTCACGCCTCCTAAAAGTTTGTTATTGTAAAGATGCACTTTTTGTATGACCACTCTTTTTTTAATAATTGCATTCCAGCCAGCCAATAATTACTATATTATTCAGTGTCACAATTCTTCAAATGCAATGATGCATTAAACTCAAAAGTGATAGTAAACACATTTATATTATTAAAATATTACTGTTTCAAATAAATGCTGTTCTTTTGAAGAATATTAATATTTGAGCACCAATAATTGTTTATAATATTTAAGCACCTAATCAGAATATTATAATGATTTCTGAAGGATCAAGAAGACTGGAGTAATGGCTGCCGAAAACTCTGTCTTTCCATCACAGGAATAAATTGCAGTTTAAAAATATATTAATATAGAAAAAGTTACTTAAAACTGTAATAATATTTCACAATGTTACTGTTTTTACTGTATTTTTTTAATGAATAATTGCAGCCTTGTTGAGCACAAGATACTTCTTTCAAAAACAATAAAGAAAATCTTAATTATTCAAAAACTTTTGATCAGCAGTGTAATTTTATTTCATTTATTTTATTATAAGATTTTTAATAATTATATTTCATACATTATACATTACATTATACATTAATCATTATATTAATCATTTTAAATGAATGCGTACTTACAAAATCACCTTTTTTAACAAAAGTTAACATTGTGAGAAATTGTCAAAATATTCTGAGTGTGGGTTCTTTAAAGAAACCGTGATGTACCTGTATTAGGGGTTATGTTTACACCCTGTAAAATATATATACAAAACCAACAATGGCCACTATACATGGCGTCACACTTCAGGTAACTCTGTTTTTACAAAAATGTCACATTTCCAATCCTAGGTTAAAAATCTTGTCTTTACCCACCAGAGCTCAGTTTGAGTGAGAGAAATCTTCAAGTTCAAATAGCAGAGCTTTGAGTTCTCGAAGCTGAAGAAAGTTATGTAACTCAGCAGAAATCATAAGACAACAGTAATAATGACCAGTAGGCTTCTTTTTGAACTTAACATTAGGTGTGCTTAATATCTCGCTCCTTTTCTCTGTGACTCTATATTGCACTGTGTCTGTCTGTCTCTCTTTCTCTCTCTCTCAGCCTTCTACATTGTTTCAATGCTAGAGGAAAAGAGAAATCACATTTCCATCAGGTTAAATTGGGCTGGGCAGTGTTATCAGTCGGGGAGGGGCTGACTCTGACAGGAGCCTCTCTGGAGTGATTAATAGCTGCTGGGCTGAGGCCAGGCTTTTTCTGCTTGCAATGAGGAGCTGGCTGGAGGGCAGGCCCGATAAGCACTGCTCTTATTACCCCAGAGAAGCCTTGAGTAGGCCACTTTAGCTGGGCTAGAAGAGAGGGGGTCTTGCTGTGACACACTAGTTCACTATATGACTAATTGTAACATTCCATATTTACCTCATGAATGGTCAGATTGGCCCAGTTTAACGGTTCACAGCAGCTCTGTGTCTTTGCCACAGAAGGTGAACGGCGTAGCACTGCTGCACAGCCACTTTAGTAGCTGTTTGTCCACTGGTAGCCATCAATAATATTTCTGATTAGATATTCACTGTGCCTCTGGACAAACAAACCCTCTGCAGACATGTTTTGGTAATCTGTGAAGAATTGTTTTAGCCCAGGGGTGACTCCTGGTGTTGCCGAGAGCACCTGTCTGCAATAGTACCTCTGTTTTTATCAGTTTTGTTGTTTTTATGAATGCACATTGTTGTTGTTGTTTTTTCCAAAAGTCTATGATCAATATGAATAAAAGACTCTCTTCTATAAAGCAGCTGTCTGTACATTCATGGAGATGCTGGTGGAGCTAATGCAGTGACACTGGAGGAAAAAAAAAAACAAAAAAAAACAGAACTTTCTTCTGTTTCAGGACAACACTACAAATAAGTAGACTTTGCAAGCAATCAGAAAACATCTTATTCTCACAGACAAATCACTCATTCAGCAGCTGACTGCCACCATTACGAGGAACTAGATGGAAAAGACTATTGATGTTGAGGTATTGATATTTAAACTATTAGCTTTAGCTAAATAAATATACTATAATACTATTTTCTAACAGTTTACTACAGAGTCAGAAATTAACCATTAAGGGGCAATATTTGCCCTCTGAAATTTTTTAAGGTATTTTTTTTTATTTATTTACATTTGTGATGTATACATATTTATAATACTTACATTTGCGCATTTACTTTAAACAATATTTTAAACCGTTGTCAATAACAATAGGCTGTTTAAAATTGTATCTAAGTTATGCATGTAAAAAAAAAAAAAACAGGAGCTAATAGGGCTGCATCATTATGACAAAATCATTATTGTAGATTTGTAAATATTGTAGATTAGCTCTTTATATTGTAATAATGATTATTACAATCACATTCAGGCTTCACAGACAAACATGTCAGCCCATGACGTTAGTCTAGTCTAGCGCAAGTTATGCAAAAACTCGTTATAATCACTGAAGCTACAAAATTAATCTTTTATTTACATCGTATCTGGACTATGTTGTTCATGATAAGAGAATTCACAAACCTGCACACTCCACACAGTTCCCACGTTTCCAGCACTGACTAATCTAAGCGCCTCTGATTGGCCAATGCATCCCTAAGTTCAACAGAAACGCGTTTGATTGGTTATAAGGCTCAACAATGGACAAAACAATCTGAATGTAAATCCTCAAATTGACACTTTTCATTCATTTTCACATTTCATTTTAATTGTGACATCCGTAATTGACACGTAATTGCCAATTGTGTTGAATTGATGGGGCATTTTTGTTCATTTTGGTGGCATTTTTGCCACAAGCCCTTGTTAATTTCTGACCCTGGCTTACTATTTGCATATTTATTAGTTAACAGATTTTTAATCTAAATCAAATATTATTTAAGACTCATTTATCCACTTTTTGAAGCATCCACCCAACAGATTTTCTCACTTTTACTTGTATATTGAAAAGGCAAGCTCTGCCATCTAATGGTCCTGGAGAACAGAGTGGGAGGTGAATTGAGGTGAGTAACACATTTTGTTTTAAAAATGTCCAATATAAATCTGTGTCTACAGTGTTGTACCTTGTAGTATAATCAAGACTGTCAATTATATAACCAGGCTGTTAAGCTCTCCCCTCCTTGCTTTCTTTTTTAACCTCTCTCTTTTACTCTTTTTTTGTTGTGGCTTATCATCAGGCCGAAACTCCTGAGACCTTTTTAGTTAGAACAGTACTGGGAGACTCTATGCACGTCAACGAGCTGCTGTCTGGCCCCGCACTGCTTTGTGTTTCTATACCCACAGCATCAAAACAGGAGAATATGGCCTTATTATAGCATTTGAAGTCAATATGTATTATAAAATCAATCTAGATGGGGATACAGCCATCCTTCTAATTAGAGGAGGTGACTGGAGATTGATTTTTAATTGCAAAAGTAATTACATGGGGCAGATAGCCAGTGACGTTTGATTATCTGTGTGATTGATTAAAAGGCCTTGCAAGGGGAGTGGACTGGCAGGCTGCAGGATCCAGACAAAAGAGAAAATTAAAAAAGTTGTCCCGTTTGTAATCACACATTTCAAGGGTGAAATTACAAAGCCAAACATCCCCCACGAGATCCGAACCGGTTACAATGTGCGCAGACGCGCACCCACGCGCTAACATGTTGTTTCTCTTCTCGCAAAGCACACAGGTTTTTTTTCTCTCCCGTCTTGATGGACGTAGAATGAAAATGTGACCCTTCAAATGAATAGATTATTCTTCTACACAGCACAGATTCATCTGCCAGAAAGCCTCATCACATATAGAGAGTATATGAGGCAGAGAGAGACAGAGATGGGGAAAGATATGTCTTATCTCTCTCTGTGATTTCTCCTTCCCTTCGTTCCATCTACGCTGTCATCACCGAGCAATAGGTGTCTTCACCTGTCAATTGTAGTGCTCTGTGTGATAAGCAACCCTAGCAAATAAACATGTGAGTAAACATCTTATCACTCAAACTGTCAGGAAACCCCCGCAGAATAGGCTACTCATCTTTATTTATCTGATTTGTCACTCTTCAGAGAGCCTGACTAAGGAGGTGAGCTGGTGACTAGTCAAACTCATAAAGAATGTTTAACCGCAGATGGATTGTGCTCTGTTAGTGCTATTATGCTGTAGGACTGCAGGTTTGCTCTGATCTGAGGCTCTGTCCCATGTTAAAATGAGATCATGGTGAGTAAAAGACCAGGACAAACTTTTAGTGTTTATGTGCTCTGATGCATGTAATCTGTCTCTTTTCCCTCTCTCCGCCTTTTGTAGTCAGCTCGTTTTAATCTCATACCACTCAAGCCCACCTGGCCCTAATAAGCCCTTTAGTCGCCGCTGTCAAACACACACGCACATACACACATTTGTTTTTCTCTCATGGTGGGGTATTTCCTTTGAATTGTTTTCCATAATGAGCTAATGATGTTTCTGTCCTCTAACCCAAACATTTTTACATTATTAAATGTTAATTTAAAGAATATAAAGTCTGTGCAAGTTAATTTCATTCATTTATGAAATGTATAAATACTAGTGTATCAAATACAAAAATTGGGATCCTTTTATTTTATTATATTTTATTTTAAAAAGAAGTCCCTTATGCTCACCAAAGCTGCATTTTAAATAAAAAATACAGTAAAAATATTTTGTAATACTGCAAAATATTACAAGGTAACTGTTTTATATTTTAATATATTTTAAAATGTAATTTATTATCAGCAGCCATTTTTCTAGTCTTCAGTGTCACCTGATCCTTCAGAAAATCATTATCGATGTTGAAAATATTGTATAACTTAATATTTTTGTGGAAAACGTAATATTTCATAATTCTTGATTAACAGAATGTTCAAAAGAAGAGCTTTTATTTGAAATCTTTTGTAACATTACGAATATATTTACTGTCACGTTTGATCTATTTAATGCACCCTTGATACATATAGGCATTGATTTGTTAAAAAAATAAATAAATATTACTCAAACAACTGAATGATGAGGGATTTGAAGAGGTGGGCAAATTTTATTATTCAAGTGTAAAATTGTTAGCAATATTTTTACGACCATTGTCACTACAACAAAGTTGTAAAATTGTATATAACTTTACAGAAAAAGTTAGTACACTTTTTTTCCACACCAAAATCATGTTAAAGAAGTTAGCTTCCAGAACAAAAATTTACAGATAATTTACTCACCTCCTTGTCATCCAAAATGTTTATGTCTTCCTTTCTTCAGTCGTAAAGAAATTATGTGTTTTGAGGCAAGCATTATATCCATATAGTGGACTTCAATGGTGCCTGTGAGTTTGAACTTCCAAATTAACTTCACGACTGAAGAAAGAAAGACATGAACATCTTGGATGACAAAGGGGTGAGTACATTATCTGTAAATTTTTGTTCTGGAAGTGAACTTCTCCTTTAAAGTGTTTATGTCTTGTACTTTGTAATTTGTCTTGTAAGATATGATCATCATTCTTGTATCTTGTAATTCAGATTACCTTGTATTGAACCCAAAATGTTCTTATAAGCATTACTTAATATGTTTTTTCCTCACAGAATCCACTAGCATCTCTCCGTAATGTAGGCGTTTTGAGGTTTTATCATCCTCGTAGGGGCAATTGGTCCTCATATTGTGGGCAAAATCTGACCTGCACACATCCGTCTATTCATGGTCCCAGCTCTCCTAATGTAGCGCTACATTTATTTCTCACTGTAAGACTTGCCTATAAATTACACCTTGTTGAGGTGTGCTTTAGTGTGGACTGAGGAACTGGCGCTGTCACTTGAGTGAGAGGTTTGAGTCTTTAAGCCCTGAGTCAGGGCACCGTTTATGGGTTTAATTTACAAGGACTTGCCTAGGGGATACCTCCATCCTTTATGAAGTGGTATTAGGGGGCCTATTTAGTTGTCATGGCAGAGATGTGCACGGTATGGTGCAGTAGAGGAGAAACCAGCGCGAAAGATGAAAGCGACGGAGAGGCAGGGGGAGAGAGTAAAGGAGGGACTAGGGAAAAAGAAATTTCAAATGAATATGACTGTCCTTTTAACTGAATGCTTTCTGTAGGCACGATATTTGAAGTATAGAAAGTGAGAGACAGAGCAAAAGAGGAAAAGAAAAAGACAGACCCCCCCTGATATCATGCCCCCTAAGAATGTGCTTAGTCTGTATTGGCTTAAACAGAAGTAACCCGGGGGTCAATATGGCCTCTATGACTTCTATAGCTGCGCTAAGAGGGACCTCCCCACCACTCCAAAAACTGAAAAAGAAAGAAAGAGCAAAAGAGTAGAAGAAGATGTGGAGTACAAGGAGGAGAGTGGGAGAGGGGAAAATCATCACAAATATGCCTCTCAGCTTCAGGCATGGCAGCGAGCTCACCAGGCAAACACAAAGCGGCGTCACTTATTAAATTTCCATGAAGTTTACTGAATTTATATAGCAGCAGGGTTAACCAGGCAAAGAGGCTGTGACCAGTGCCTGTAGTCAAACACACACACAGATTTCATAGTGTCACCTTGCAGGTCCAGGAAGACGCTCATTCCCATCAGGCCCCTGGAGGCCCTTCATAACATGAGAGACAGGAGGAAAAGATAACAGAGAACAGCAACAACAGCCAGACACAAATAAAGACATATTTCATAAAAGATAAATTTATTAACTGACACAGAAATGACAAAGAACATAGATATAAAAGCATCTATCTATCTATCTATCTATCTATCTATCTATCTATCTATCTATCTGTCTATCTGTCTATCCATATGTTTAAATAGGCCATTATTATTATTATTATTATTTAATTATTATTTATTTTTAAATAAGAATTAATAGAGTTTCTACCTGTTTGTCTTGAACAGTTAAACTGCTCATTGTTCTTCAGAAAAACCCTTCAGGTTCCACAGATTCTTTGGTTTTTCAACATTTTTGTGTATTTTAACTTTTCCAACAATAACTATGATTTTGAGATCCATTACTTCACACATAGGACAACTGAGGGACTCATATGCAATATATATATATATATATATATGATTTTTAGGCAAAATAAGAAAAATAAAGTACACATCTTCATTGTGTTCAAATGTTTGCACCATGTTTCATTGTGAAGCATCATTGAGTGTTTGAACCTTCTGTAATAGTTGCATATGAGTCCCTCAGTTGTCCTCAGTGTGAAAAGATGGATCTCAAAATCATACAGTCATTGCTGGAAAGGGTTCAAATGCACAAGAAAGCTGAAAAACCAAAGAATTTGTGGGACCTCAAGGATTTTTCTGAAGACCAGCAGGCAGTTTAACTGTTCAGGACAAACAAGGGACTCATGAACAACTATGCTTAACAAAAAAAAAAACAAAAACAAAAAAAAAAACAGATCCAACAGCTGTGGATCATTCAGGTAACAACACAGTATTAAAGTGGTCATCGGATGCCCATTTTCCACAAGTTAATATGATTCTTCAGGGTCTTGATGAAAAGTCTATAACATGCTTTGGTTAAAATTTCTCAATAGTAGTGTAAAAAAACACCTTTTTTACCTTGCCAAAATCAGCTCTGCAAAAATCATCCTGTTTTGGTCAATGTTGCTTTAAATGTTGATGAGCTCTGCTCGCCCCGCCCCTCTCTTCTCTCTGTGGAGTGAGAAGTCTGTTTACTTTAGCCACATTTAGCCGCTAAACTTGCTAACTAGCACGTTATTAGGAAAGGCGATTGCAAAGATTCATTAAAAAAAAACCCTTATACTCACTTCTGCTGTAAGTGAAGCTGGATCACGAATGATTTTCGCTATCATAGACGGATATATGTAGATCGGGAGGTGCATTCCCTTCACAAACAAACATAATCCACTGCATCTTCAGTGGCTCAGATGTCGGGAGTAAATGATGACCACTATGTTCATTATTACATCCAACAACAGAACACCTCAATCGCTTAAGAGCCATTCTTGTCTATGTCCCTGTTCCGGGATCGAAACAATGGTGATTGGATTGTTACTGCTCATTCAAGGCGGGTCTAAGGTAAGACAGCCGTGTCAATCAACTATCGTGGGAGCGGCCTCTGTTGGCGTGTTGTCACACAGACAAGATGCTGAAAATGGCTTGATTTAAAAAAGGGGAAATTATTTTTAGAGATTAAATAAAAACCACTGGGTTGTGGTTGTGTACATACACTGCCAACACACATTTATGTTCAAACAACATGTAAAAGTGAACTTCGCATCCGATGACCCCTTTAAGAATCAAGTGTATGTAAACTTTTGAAAACTATTATTTTCTCTTGTGGACTGTGTGTAAACGTCTTTTATGTGAAGTATCTTATTCAGGTCAGTACTAAATGAAAAAATTCCATGCATTTTGTATGATCCTTCTTATTTTGGTAAAATAATTAACATTTTACAGATTCTGCAAGGTGTTTGTAAACGTTTGACTTCAACTGTATATTGCATTATAATTATTATTATTATTATTATTATTATTAAAAACAAAACCATAGCCCACAACTGTTGCCACTGCTGTCACGTATCTGACACAGTCCTCTGATGTAATGTGTCTTCCGTCAGTATTACCCGTAACAGGGTTTTTTTTTTCAGAACAAGCTCTGTGTGAAATACTCTCCTCCGTCCGCGGCTATAGAGCATGACAGCTCATTTACACAGAACACACTGGATCACTCTCTGTCCACGGCATATGAAAAGCGGGATTAATTGCGTAATTCCGGGCTGACTGTTGCAGATAGCTGATAATGATGTGTGCGGGGCGCGCCCAGTTGAATCGCGCCAGCGAGGCCTCTGCCAGCAGCCTGTTGGATGGGACTCGCTCGCTGTTCATCTCTCTAATGAGACATTTCGGGAAGAAGACGAAGCGACCTCTGGGCACCCAATTGGTCATCACTGGCGAATTCCCATCCGGTGGCTGAACGTTAAAAGAACTGTCATTTTCACAAGGTACCCTGCGATGGCCTGCCAACTGACCACATCGTTTTGATGGTTCATTTTTCAGCGTGGCACTTGGCCGAGAAACTGGCAGTCATACACTATTGTCAGTGTTCAGTATCCTGTATGGCAGGATCGGACTCTGGGAGAGGCGCCACTGGCCGCTGACCCCGCGGAGCGCATATTGACGAGGGCCGTTATCTCGTCTTCAGCCCCCGAGCCCAGCAGATCGTCACGCACATCATGCAGTGCTGCTCGTCTGTTTCTTGGCACGTCTAAACTCACAGAAAGGGGCCACCCCCACCTTTCCCCCCTCTTTACAGTCCCAGCGACCAGGGTGAGTGTGTGTTTGTGTATGCCTCTGCTGTTCCCTGCTTTTCTGCCAGTAGGTCCATTTTATCCCCCATCAGAGAGGCTGATTGTGAAAAAGAGGGGGGCTTTAAAGTGTAAACCACATAAAAAAACAAAGGGCTTAGGCAAATCAGATAGCTTCAACAACAACAAACACACATCCACTAATCTGCTTAGGGAAATTAATGAACAGGAGAAGAGAACACCCCAACATCCGCATCTCTCGCTCCTGCAAATGGATGGAAGGAGGGATGCGAGGATAACGATCCCGCGACCGCCGGGAGGAGTTAGTGCAGCGGATCAGGCGGAAGGTGAGAACGCTGCTGTTTGCGTGCGCGCGTGTGTGTGCGGAGGGTGGGATTAGTGGCAAGCTCCCACCAGAATCAAACAGGACTCTGCCAAAGGCATCTCTTCCCTCCCAGCCCAAACTTCAAAAACTCCACCCTAAGCTGGAAGTAGGTGTCTGTAATCCACTCTGCGGAGGAAAATCTATGCGGCAGGCGCGCTGCTCATCCTTTCATCCTCACGCTCGTTCGGTCTTGCTCACTTTTCTCGTTCTCACTCTCCCGCATGTCCTGGGAACATAAACTTTTGCACTGTGCCCTCTCTGGGATAGCAGTGCGCATTGCTCTGATGATTTAATTGTGGATAGCTTGGCAACGGTACATTATAAGGACTGAAGAATGACCACAACTCACGACATTTGTTAAAATATCATTATTTTAATAGCTGCCATTCTAGCTACTGTTGATGTTTTCATATGTAATGACATACAAATGTCAGATGATTGTTAAAATATATGGCTTGATTAACACCAACAGTAAAAATTCTACATAATCTTGCGTTCACCCAAAATTTAAAGATGGTTTGCCGCCCAATATGTCATTTAAATGTTAATTTTTAATACTGTTATGAGTGCAGAAAAGTTTTGTAGATGGTAGCATGTAATTATTCATCCACATTGTGAATATTTCTCTAGTTTTAAATGGGATGGTTCACCAAAAGTATGAAAATCCTGTCATCATATGTGACCCAGGACCACAAAACCAGTGTAAATTTTTCGAAATTGAGATTTATACATCATCTGAAAGCTGAATAAATTAGCTTTCCATTGAGGCAACTATTTGAAATTGTGGATAGCATGGCACGGTACATTATAGAGAGTGAAGAATGACCATAACTCACGTTATTTGTTAAAATATCATTATTTTAATAGCTGCCATTCTAGCTACTGTTGATGTTTTCATATGTAATGTCGGATGATTGTTAAAATATATGGCTTTATTAACATAATAATCTTGTGTTCACTCAAAATTTAAAGATTTTTGCTGGCCAATATGTTATTTAAATGTTAATTTTTAATACTGTTATGAGTGCAGAAAAGTTTTGTAGATGGTAGCACGTAATTATTCATCCACATTGGGGTGGTTCACCAAAAGTATGAAAATCCTGTCATCAAATGTGACCCAGGACCACAAAACCAGTCATAAGTGTAAATTTTTTCGAAATTGAGATTTATACATCATCTAAAGGCTGAATAAATAAGCTTTCCATTGAGGCAACTATTTAAAAAAATCTGGAATGTGGGTGTATAAAAATACATAAAAGTGAAAATTGCCTTTAAAGTTGCCCAAATGAAGTTCTTAGCAATACATATTACTAATCAAAAATTAAATTTTGATATATTTATGGTAGGACATTTACAAAATATCATCATGGAACATGATCTTTACTTAATATCCTAATGAGTTTTGTCATAAAAGAAAAATTGATCATTTTGACTCATACAATGTATTTTTGGCTGTTAGTACTTAAGACCAGGGTCACATATATGTGGTTCTGTTCAATGTTTTTTGACCATACATTGAAAGTCAAAAGATCTTCTTTTGCATTCCACAGAAAACAAGAAAAGGGGGCGTAAATTATGACAAAAATTTAATTTTAGGGTAAAATGTCCCTTTAGAAATAAAGAAATATAACTAAGGTGGCTGAATAATGATATATGTTACCATCTACAAAACTTCTTGCACTCATAACAGTATTAAAGATTCCCATTCAAAAGAAATATCGGGCAGCCAAACTACATTAATACTTAAACATCTTTAACTTCTGTTCTTTTTACACAGGTCTGTCTCCGCACATCTCACGGTTGTCCTCAGTGAAAGTGTGGTGGATCGATGGCTTTTTTAATGGCTCTGTGGTTGAGCGATGCTGAGGCTTACCGTCAGAGTGCAGGACAATCATTCTGTGCTCCTCTATTTCATGACTCCTATCCCACTTGATGGAATTTATTTTCACTTTTATGCTCCCATTTCATTTTAAGTTGAACGTTACATAATAGGATGTGGATTTTAAAGGTTATGAAGGAGTTGGAGCTTTCCGCAAAGGACAGGAGACATCCACAGACAAATAAGGCAAATCAAAACTTTCTCCTTTTATATAAGTATTCAAAGTTTTTTATTTTTCAAGCAAGAACAGAAGAAACTAAATCTCATTTGACACATTCTATATATTTTTATATTTGAGCAAATCACAACCTTGGCGTCATCATCACACGGAGTCAGTCCCAGTCATGTTTCATATTTATGTTGCATAGCCAGAGGATATTTATCCACAGGAGCGCGGGGACCGGCAAGCGCTCGCGCTCAAAGAGCTGTTAACAGGGGCTACTTACTAATTGCGGCGTCCCATGGAAGAGCAAGCAAACCTAAAGCGCTAACGTGCGTAATTACGCTGTAATCGCTGGTAATTATAGTTCTAAAGCTAGCACACCTCTCAGCAGCCTGCGGGCAGGTGTATTCCATGCCTCCCCCAACTCTAGATCAAGAGCCTAGATAGGTCTTGCACGGAGAAAAGGGATTAGTTTTCCGCAGCAGCGTTCGTGGAGAGTCTCTGGTACCCGCTTGTCAGATTTGTTGTGGTTTTTGTTCATTTTTCAGATGCGATTTTTCACACACCGAAAGCATAAACATGTAGAGAAAACAGGAATGTTGAGGAACTCCTCCATGAGGGGAAACAGGTTAGCGCTGACAGCAGCTCCGACAAATCTCGGCACAAAAAGTGCTTTTTGTGGCTATTTGTGTCACTCGTGCGTATGTATGTGCGTGTGTGTCCGTATGACGGCTCTTTGTGTGTGTCCTCTGGTGTTTGGGAGCTAAACTGCCGTGCTGTGCTGGTCTCATTAGTGAGCCCCCACTGGGGTGCTTCATGAAGACATATGGGCAGGGAGAGAGCCCTCTGCCAGACTGCATCCTCTGAGCCTGTCAGCTAGTATCTCAGCCCAGCCTAATCCCTGCTTTAATTTACTCCAGTCCACCAGGCAAGCAGCGACCAACACCGGCCTCTGGGGTGCCTTCACTTCAGCCGCCGGTGACAAGGAATATGTAAAGGCCCAATTTCTCATCCGGCAGGGTGACACGACGCAGTTCCGCCTGGGAACGCACCCCCGGAATCGTGCCATCTCTTACAGTCAGTCATCTAGTCGCCAGGCCCTTGCTGAGCGCTCTACAGAGGACTTTTTATTAACATGTTGATCGGAGGAGCCATTAAAGTGGAAATGGTGAGGCCGGGAGGATGCGCTTATTGATTTGCAGAGTAACAAAGCCAGAGGAGACTCACGCAGGAAGATTTTTTTTTTTTCCCCCTCCCCTGCTCTCACTCGCTGCAACTTTCTCTCGCTCTCTCTCTCCCTCTTTTTTTTTTAAGAGCGACTTTGATATACTTATATGGAGTGAATCAAAAGTTCTTTTTTCTCCTCCTCCTAAATCCAATTCACCCCTTATTTTCCTCAGTCTACTAATTTTCAGCAGGAATGTGCCGATAGGGAGCCACTGTTGACGGACTAAAGTAATTGCTATCAGCCTGTCATTAGACTCCGGGGGCTCCTCTCTCTTTCTCTATCTCGCTCTCCCTCGTTCTCTCTCACCCCACAGGGTTGAGCTCGGTCTTGCTTACAAATAAGACACTTAGGAGAGGAGAGGAATGCATTCCATGATGGATTGGATTTTTTACGGTCAGAGCAGCTCTCCACTGCCTTTTCACTTGCTTTCTCATCCTCGCTACCATTCTCTCTCCTCTCAGTCCATCTCTCTCTCTCTCTCTCTCTCTCTCTCTCTCTCCGCGCCTTTCAGAGTATCATTTGCAATTTAATGCTCACCTGGGGTGAGCCCTGACAATAGCCTCCACCGTGAAATGCTCTCGGTCTTGGCCGCATGGCTAATGAAGTTGATGTTGAGCTATTTAGGTCATTGTCCCTCTACAATAACTACTTAATGCAGCTCAGAGGGAGTGGATTGTTGGAGCGGGTAAAGATTCTATTAAGTCCTTTCAAAAGCCTCCCCATTCCTCTGTCCCCGGAATACTGGACCGACTATTTCTAGGGTTGAATTTCACTTTGGGAAAGGTCTGTCATTAAAGACTAGTAGTAATAAGGAACTGTGCTATTTAGGGAGATCAGAGTAATGTACTGAATATAAAATATATATCACATTTTTAAAAAAGATTTTGTTTATGTATTTTATCTAAATCATTCCGGCTGCATTAGGTGTCAAGACCAAAATATCAATTAAAAAAAATCAAAACGTCTGCACCTGTCTGTCTTTTTTAAATCTTGAATGAACATTTTTTAATTTGCAAACTTTTGTAATATAAATGTTATAAAACTAAATGCATTGTTCAATGTGCAAACTTTTTTGTAATTTATATAAATTATGTAAATTTTAAAAGTATTTATTTATATAAAACTATCTACATGAATAAATGTAAATGGTTTTAAAGATATTCAAGAAAGCGGATTCACATCTAATCAAATAAAACGTATTTACTATATAAATTGATTAGCAACTCTTTTCCATTTGCTGAAAAAAAAGGTCTGGCTCTTTTGAACAATGGTAACATTTGTTGATGTATTTTATAAAATATTTTGGTTTACAATAAGGAGTTATTTGTTAACATCAGTTAATGTATTAACTAACATGAACAAATGGACAATACATTTATTACACTCTTTATTAATCTTTGTTATTATTAGTTAATAAAAATAAAGTTGTTCATTGTTCGTTCATGTTAGTTCACAGTGCATGTTAACAAACAACTTCTGATTTTAATAATGCATTAGTAAATGCTGAAAATAATATTAACTGAAATTAATAAATGCTGTAGAAGTATTGTTCATTCTTAGTTCATGTTAACTAAAGTAGTTGACTAATGTTAAATAATTAAACCTTACTGTAAAGTTGTACCAATATTTTACAATATGTGAACCTATTTTTTATTTTATTTTTTTAAAATTGAGACTTGATGACATCATCTGAAAGCTAAATAAATAAGCTTTCCACTGAGTTATATAATCTGAGTGTACAAAATAATCAAAAATGTCCAAATGAAGTTCTTAGCAATGCATATTACTTATTAAAAATTAAGTTTTAATTTATTTTAATGGTAGGGAATTTACAAAATATCTTCATGGAACATGATCTTTACTTAATATCCTAATGATTTTTGGCATAAAAGAAAAATCGATAATTTTGACCCATGCAGTGTATTGTTGGCTATTGCTACAAATATACCCATGCTACTTATGACTGGTTTTGTGGTCCAGGGTCACATATTTCAATTATTTATTTTACAAAACTATTACACTATTATAACAGAACATAATATAAATGTTAACCTAAATAATGAACTGGAGTTAAATGTCACTGAAGTTGTGAGGTTTATGAAGGACAAGTGTTTGCCTCTGTGTGTGTGATTGAGATTGGGGGAGGTCTCCACTGGATAGCACAAGTTATGAATACTGTGTTGTTGTGCTTGTGTTTAGCAAGCTGTTGGAGTTTTTAAACAAGCCCATATGGTGGAAGCTACTGAGCGGGAGAGAGAAAGAAGGGGAGAGAGAGAGCTTGTGGGGTTAAGGGGGGCAAGCAGGACTGGGACAGCACCCAGGCAGTATAGAGAGGGATTGAGGAAGGGAGCTCTTAAGCCTCCTTTCAGAAGCAGAGAAAGCCCTCCATCTGGCCGTGTCTTTACCCGGCCCAGCCTCAGCTCCACTCCCTGCAGGCTCACTGGCTCCTCTCAAGCAGAAGTAACTGCATCAATAGTGTAGAGCCTTTGCCACTCGAGAGTATTACATTTCTTTTCATGCTTGACTTAATCAAAAGTGGGGAAGTGAAATTTACACCTTTTTGATGTTCTTTTTCTCCCAACAGACGGAGAAGGACCATCTTAACCCATTTGATCTTCACAAGCACCCCACTAAACGGCCCAATATGCCCAACAGACGGAAGCAGGCTGGCTGCCAGTAGCCTGGTTTAGAATACGGGTCAGCCTCAGAGTGACCCATGTGGAGGAGCAGTCACCCCAAAGAATGCTCCAGAAGGTTCCCAAAGCCACATAAAACTGGGCCAAGCTCCTCACTGATGATACAACATCCCTCCGTCAGGGAGCACTTCTTGATCGCATGCAAATACACACAAAATTGGGGGAAAATGTAGGAATGTGCAATAACTGATGCATGGTTTAAATAGATTAAAAAACACTAAAAACTTTAAAAAGCATTAAAAAATGCTAAAAGATAACCTATGATCTTATTAAAGTATCTTTAAAATACATATCCATTATACTAATACAATAATTTTGAAAAATATGGTACCAATATCTCATGCTTCCCCCTCAAAAATGCCATAAACATCATATTTCTGATGATTACATACACTAACATTGCAAACACTGTTTAGCATATGGCAGTGTTTAGGTAAGGTATACATCGTGCTGTTTGGGAGGGCCTGATCCCCGCATGTGTGGGCTGTAATGCGTCAGGCTGTTTGGGTCTGGGATGCTGGTCTGCTCCTAGCATGGAAGAGGTTGCTTCCAGTTGCTAGTGGCGCGACAGTTGCTCCAGGATCTCAGTTTTAATGAGTTGCCACTGCTTGGAGCCTTTAGCTCACACAAGGCTTACCGAGAAGCCAGCATCTGATTGGGGCCTACCGTTAGACCCTGCCCAGTGTGTCTGTGTAAGAGAGAGCATCTGACTTAGTGGGGATGAGTATCAGTGCTTCTTGCCACACCAGTGCGTACACACGTGCGCGCGCCACCGGGCCCTGCCGAGATCTGTTTACACCTCTTAATGAAGCCTGAGCCAGCAGAGTAGCTTGGCCCTTTCCCATCGTTCCCCATCACCGCAAGATACATACGCACACATGCTCCTCCTCGGAAAAACACACAGTTTAAAGCAGGCTTTATTTCCCAAGTCTCCTCACACGGACCGCGGGTCATCCATCCGACAGCTTTTTTTAGCCCCTCTTCGGTTAGCATCTCAGCGCAGCTTTTGCTCTCGCAGTTGTGGGCGAGATACACGCGTAAACAAGCCAAAAAATGTTGGCCTGCGATAATTAAATGCTTGTGCCTCTGCGGAAAACAACTTTTTTTTTTTTCCTTCTGCCGTTTCTGTCGAATTTAAATTACCATTAGGAGCGCGTCCGTTGCAGAGCAGGGGTGAAGAGGGGGGTTCTGGTGTGTCACTTTGTGTTGGCCTGAAAAGAAGGGGCCCCTGTCAAGGGTGCCAAAGCCCCGCAGAGGAACTTGTCTGGGATCGTGATGTCCCGACAGCTCCTCTCTGACAAGATACATAGTTTCCATTCACGGACATACGGCTTATTGGTTACTATAGTTTCCCTAATGCTCAACTGAAGGCGCTGCCTAATCTCCTCAGAATGGGTTAAAAGGGGCCGATGTTTCGAGCCTTCAAAACCACATGTTGAGAGTCAAGGGAGCAGTAAGCACAAAGAGTGTCTCTTCTGGCTTTGATGTGCCGTATCTGGGCTAGAGAGAGGGGAGAAAAGGGTAAGGAACGAAGTTGGCCCCTACACACACGGGTTAGACAGAGGTTTACAATGGCTGTGGCTGAAGCAGGGGGTCAGTGGGACAAAAGAGAGAGCGGGAGAGAATGGGACTGAGAGAAAGAGAGAGAGATTGCACACTAATACTACTCACACGCGAAGGGCTTAGAGCTCTCAGTAGAGCAGAGGTACATTAAACAAGATTACATCTGACTGAGCGTGTTTTCTTGCCCAACATGACACACACTTTCGCTCTCTTTCTCTCTTTTGCGCGCACACACACACACACACTTTTGCTCTCACACAAACACATTTTCTCATTCTCTCTCATATGCATGCATACGCACACACACACACACATACAAAGGCTCTTAAACATTAACAAGCAACAGTTTTCATCGTATTTTCACAGGTTTAATATATAATGCAGCTGTTTGGATGGAGAGGATTCAGTAAAACTCTTTCAGGGTATAGGTGTTTCTTAAGCTTCAGGCACTTTTATGTCCCAGGTGTTAATTTTTATATTAATAAACACATTTCAGTGAGATATTTGATGTTTGAAGAAACCAAACAAAACTCAAGGTAAATATATTGTACAGTATATTTTTATGGTGTGCCATTTTTCAATCAAGGTATAATTTTGTCAAATTGTGTAAAAGATAAATATTTAATTGTGTATTTAGAATACATAAAATGAAATGAAAACTAGCCTTAGAAAGCAGTATGTAATTTTATGTAAATATGAATAAATAAATAAATAAATAAATAAATAAATAAATACTGATATGTAAAATTCCGCTACAGTGTGATTTGTAGTGGAATTAACATTAACTTCCAGAAAATAAATAAATAAATAATAAAGTGGTCACGCTTTATTTTAAGGTCCAATTCTCTGTATTAACAAACCATTAACTACAACTTTTGATTTAAAAAAACTCCTAATTTGCTGCTTGTTAATAGTTAGTGAGGTAGTTTAGGTATTGCGTAGGATTTGGGATGCAGAATCTCATCATGCAGAATATGTGCTTTATAAGTACTAATAAATATGCATGCTGATAAGTAGCTAGTTAACAGTTAACACTAAAGTGTTACCAAAAAAGTCTTAACTTCTAGAAAAGAAAAACAAAAAAACTTTTATATAGTTAGTAGATAAATTACATAAACTAGCAAGAGTGTTAAAAGTGTGCTTTAATATGCGAGCATACTCTCGTATGTTGTCCTAAAGTCAACTTGAACAAAAGTGTCCATGGTTAAAGAAACATCCCTAAAGTAATGAAACAAGTCAAAAACAACAAATGAAGAGTTCAGATGCAAAAGCCTCTAAGTGCCATCTGAAATTTTCATCTAAAATGAGCATTTTTATCTGTCTCCTGTGTTTAGGTTCAGTAATTTCACTCTAATGGCAATGTATAGGTCCTTTTCTATGCAATTAAATTGAAATAACTGAACATAAATACAGGAGCCTGATAAAAATGCTCATTTTAGATGAAAATTTCAGATGGCACGTCAGAACTCTTCAAATGTAACTGTCGTGCATAACATCTCTCTAAAGTCAATGAAGTGCACTACATCTCAATGCTAACTCCTCACACTTTTTAATTTGTTCTTTTCTTCTTTATAGTTTTTCCTGATTATCATATTGCAAGGAAACTGGGGATGATAGTGATCCTCTCCAGCTGCCTCATGTAGATCTTATGTTTATAAATGCAGAAGCATTTGTGTAGACTATTGTGTAGAAACAACCTGTGAACATATGCTATATGTTGCACCCTTTCGCTTGAACCCAAGTCTTCCACTTGAGAGGTTACGTGTCTTTTGCAGTTCGACATATTATCCGTCCACATGCCATGTTGTTTTAATCCAGAGAACACAGAGCACTCAGCCAGTCAAAAGGCGCACTTGCTCTCTAAATTTCTCAGCAGCCAATGGTACGGCTTCCCTACTGATTGTGTGGTTTATGGCAGATTTTAAATCAATTAAGTATGTAATTTGTAACAACTGCTGGAGCTGGTTTAGACCCTAAACAATAGGGCTCGGATAACTGGCCTTTAGTACGCTCTCAATGGGCTTACATTGGACTGAATTAGCTCGCATATTAATGACCAGACACAGAGCTTCAGCCATTCACTCAGCCCAAATCTGCTTATGCAAATAGGCCATGAATTCAGTTCAAAGTAGTGTCTTTAAAAGACACGCCCCCCCTCCCCGCCATCTCTCCGCACAAGGGTTCCCCCCGAGGAGAAACTGACATGAGAAAAGTTAGAACACTTGTCCTCCACTCTCTCGCTCTCTCTCTCCGTGTCTCTGTGCATGATCCAGCTATCTGTGCTCTGTGTGGGTATTGTTGAATTGGTTTATATGTGAATGTGAGGTCCTTGTGACAGGGGGTGAGATTATTCAGCCAATTGTGACAGTGTGTTCCAAATGTGGTATTCAGCGGTGGGGGGGTAAGTCGAGCCCAACCAAGTTCATGCCCCTGCTTGAGGGAGCGAAAAAGAGAGAAAGAAAATTGGCAAAAGAAAGAAAGAAATAGAGGCATGAGGGTTCGGCATCCCCCCATACATTTGTTAAGGACCTGAAGTCTTTGTTCTCTTCAGGATGGGTTTAAAAGGCCCTGTCATATTGATGCGATTGAAACGATATCTGCGTCCACAATAGCAGCTGTCTATTTCTAAGGACAACTCAAAGCTCTATTGTTCCTTTTATTAGAAATGTTGTTTGGATACATGCACATATGCAGAATTAGAACGAGTTGTTGTAAGACGTTCAGCTGTAGAATACTGAACATGATTCAAAGCTATTACACAGTCAAGAGTTATGACGCCATTATTCTGATATAGACAATAAAGCTCCTATTGTGTTAATAACATTGGTTACTCCTGCTTATTTATGGACTTTCAGATCCACTCTACTATTATTTCAGTTAGCTCACTTGTGCAATTACTAGCTTAAATGATTCAACTGCATATCCCAAACATTCATATGTGGACTTTTTTTGCTGTTGGAAAGAGATTTAGATTCAATGCAAAAAGGAAAATTATATATTTAACACATGCTTATGCAGATCAAAGATTTGAATGTGTGAACTCATAAGAAGGAATAAAATGATCCATCACATGAAATACACTCTCACTTTTGAATATTAAAAAAAGGAAAAAAGTTGTATGTGTATATATACACTACTTTTCAAAAGTTTGGGGTTGGTAAGATTTTAAATGTTTCTGAAAGAAGTCTCTCATGCTCACCAAGGCTGCATTTATTCAAAAATATAGTGTAAACCACAATATGGTGGAATATTATGTCTTTGCTATTTATTTTTTTCTTTAGTGCCAGGATTCTTCAGGTATCATTCTAAAATGATGAAGGAAATACTCCATCATTATAAAATCATATTTAATGTTAGTGGAGATGATCTTACCAGTGTGGCTTGCATTATCTGGGTATACAGATATGGTGGCTTGTAGTGCTGGGCAATATACACTCTTAAAAGTAAAGGTGCTTCATGATGCCATAGAAGAACCTTTTTGTCTAAATGGTTCCATAAAGAACCCTTAACATCTGAAGAACCTTGCTGTTTCACAAAAGGTTCTTTGTGATGAAAGAAGGTTTTTCAGATTATAAAAAGGTAAGAGATGGTTCTTTATGAACTTTTGACTGAATGGTTCTTTGTGGAACCAAAAATGGTTCTTCTATGGCATCGCTGTGAAGAACCTTTTAAAGCACCTTTATTTTTAAGAGTGTACCTGTTCAAATGTAGCAGTTCAAACCGGAAAAGACAAACAGAAAGAGGAGAAAATACTGTAGCAGGCAGAGCAAACTCACTGTTCACGATGCCCGAAATATAGGAAGAAAACCCTAGGGGTGAAGGGTTTATGTGTATGTATCTCTGAGGTAAGACTGACTGTCTTCAGAAAAGTTGGATGGTATTTTCTTACCTTTGTATAATGGATATTAATATAGTATTCAAAGCACAGCTCTTCTTTGTTTACAGCGGTAACCAAGGAAACACTAAATTGGCACTGTTCCATAAGCGCCACCTGCTGTCAGTGAGTTAGTTTGCGTTCTCATTCAGCCTGGCTGCCATTTCAGTTTTTCAATGCATGTTTTATGTAGCATAATATCACAATTTTAAGGATAGACCACTCTGTTTTTGGATACATTTTGAAATTATACAATCTAATTGACATCAAAAACTGCTCAAGCTGATTAAAATGCAGTGATCCTGCAACAATTTCATATGAAGGCACAGTCAGAAAAAAAAAACGTGCTACATTTTTGGTCAAACTGCCCAGCACTAGTGGCTTGCAAGAAATATTCAGTTAAGCCTTTTTCTAACAATTTTCTCTAATAAGAAAAAAATTCTGAAATCCCTTTTTTTTTTTTTTTTTTTTTTTTTTTTTGTGGCTTGTGTATCTATGCACTTAAGAGTTTGTTGTGTTTGTGTATCTGCAGTGGCATACCTGCTGCAGTACTTCTGTGCCATCACAACAGTGACTGCATCTAGAAGATGGGACACAATGCTTTTCCTCTCACACTCTTTCCCTCTTTCTTCTTTCTCTCTTGTGCTCTCAACAACTATGAGTGCTTTAAAGTAACTAGAAAGCAAAAGATACATAGAGACAGAGAGAGAATGCTTTAGTGGATGACAGGTCTTCCTTGGCCGTGAAATTCCCCCCACGATAATTTGTCTTTGTGTTGACGGCCTGGTAGCTCCACGCGACGTGGCTACAAAGGAAGGGGGGCAGACCTGTACTCATCAGCCACCATTTCACTAGCCCTCTTGACACTGAGCCCCCTTACCCCCCTTCTGCAGAACCCCCTCTCCAGGTCACCTCTTCCCAGCAGGAGCTGTCGCTTCTTTGCAAGCATAACCAAATAATAGGGCTTGTCACTGGCCTTGTCCTTTGTGGTATTTTTTAGCAGTAAGAAAAATGCAAAGACTCCATTGTAGTCATTAATTTTCCCATCCTTTTCCTCCAGCTCTCTGCAGTCTTCCAAAATGACAAGAGCGGGAATCCCTCTCTTTCATCCAGACAATTGAAATTCTGCTTTCTAAAGTTGCTCTCTTTGTGATTGTTTGCTATTGAGAGAGAGCACATAATGAATAACCTTCAGTGTGTGTATGTGTATTTATTTACATGTCATTATGTCTGTGACTAGACAGTTTATACCAAAAATAGTGCATAATTTCCTTGTAACAGTTTCAGTATGTCAACGTGGATTTCGGCAGAGTACGTGGGAGGTCATTTTCAGCAGACAGATCTATTTTAAGTCATCCATCAAGGCCCGAGACAGCCATCTTGAGAGTGTGTCATTCTTTCTGTGCCATGTTGTCAGGTTAATTATTTGTTGTGTAATTAGCTCTCAATGTGTCAGAATGTGTCAGACAATGTGGCCAGCTCAGCCCGATTTGATGGAGAGCTACAGGAAGTTGTCACAAGGAAGAGAGAGGAGGTGACAAAAGAGAGCCTGAAGCCCCTGGTCTGATGTAAGAGCAATGATGGCTCATCACCTTGTATAGAAGAGTATTGCAACTTTGTTGCAACATCACAGAAATTAGGTGGCAGCTTTTACCACTGGTTTAAAAAAAACAAAACAAAACAAATATATATATAATATAAGCTCTAAATAACACACAACATTGGATTGGCAGGAAAACGAATTAAAAGGAATTCAATTAATTAAAAAAAAATTTCAGCAGGTGGAGGCATTCTGGGAAATAAAGTGTTCTTCCACCTTGGTCTTCAAATAGACCAATTCAGTGTTGCCAAACAGTGATGACGGTTTTTGTGGGCGGCGCTTATCTGGTTGCAGAAAATGACCATTTTCAAGTAGCAGTCTGTGGAGCCACTGAATAAAAGAATAAAAAAAGGTCAATTTAAAGGTAAATCCTCAGCTCTGGCTTTTTTCCCAAGAACTGACAAACTCACTTTTGTTAAATTGTTATAAAAAGTCCGAACTAGCAAACTTTGCAATAATTATATTATTATTATTTGTTTGCGATAAAGCATTTGTGAGAAAAAAGTCAGAATTGTGAGATAAAATATATAAATGTTATGTAAAACGTTAATAGTAATAGGTTTAAATATTGTCATGTTGTAATTGTAGGGCTAAAACAATGCATCCCCTACAAACAGCATATGTGGGTATTATGTAGACATATTGTTTAAATCAAATTTATGCTTTAAAAAAAAGAGTAATCTCAGCAGTTTTCATCCACAGTCTGTCTATTTAAATGCCTGCATTTAATTTCAAATGGCATCTTTGACGACATTCTCTAAAAATTATTTGCATTCCGATTCTGGCATCAAAAGGCACAAAAATAGTTTGTTTGTTTTTTTTTTCTCTTATTCCATGGATTTTACCCGTTTCACTCCACTTATTATCAGTGTTTTTCTGCCACCACTATGCACTCGCAGCTGCAAGCGACGTAACTGTGACGTCTACTGCAAATTGGTCTTTATCAAACATTTAAACTTTCAAACAAGAGTTTGTCTTGCAAACATTCAACGTTTGTCTCAACATACTTTCCTAGTTAAAAAAAAAAAAAAAAGTTATTTGAATTTCAGTTTATTTTAATCTTGTTACCTGTCAAATTCAAAATTCTATTCCACATACCAGTTTTAACCTTGATTCGAATTCTGGAATTTAATTGGAATTTTAAAACATTTTTAATTCATGTTATACACAAATCTGTGTTATAAGTCCCCATGTACTTGTTTGCATGTTTTATGTGTGGGTTCTGCAAGAATGTGCAGCACAATGAAAAAGTGCATTCAGTCACAGACTATCCATGCTTAGCTGCGAACACCATATGTCCAGGTTTCCAAGCTGATATCTTATTCTGAACAGGGATACAGTACAAGGTTACAAGGAAAGGCAGTCCCATCTGACTGTGGAGATCATCAATAGGCAGTTAAAGCTCACACAGGGCCAGGTTCTGGCTATTCAAATCTTGCTTAAGCTAACAGGAATTAAATAATCATCTGTCCCTCTAGAAAATATACTGCATTTGAGAGAGAGAGAGAGAAGCCAGCATGGTCAAACAGGTATCCTGATTCTATTTATTATTGCCTCAGTTGTGGTTTCTGGACCCAATGCAAAGACATTTTCAGCATTGAGTTTCACCAACGCAAGAATACTTAATACAATTTGGTGGCTTAATTTTGAGAAGTTACTGAATATGACAACATGCATGGTTCAAAGATATCTACAGGTGCACTAATGTAGATTGCATGCCAAAACACACACATGCAAACACGTCTGGTCAGCTATCCTTGTAGGGACTCTCTATAGGCGTATTGGTCTTTATACTGTGCAAACCATATTTTTTATCGCCCTACACCAACCCTACAACTAAACCTACCCATCACAGGAAACTTTCTGCATTTTTACTTTCTCAAAAAAAAACGCATTCTGTATGATTGTATGAAGTTTTTGCACCCATGGGGACCTCAGTTTAGGTCCCCACCATGTGTCCCCATGAGTGTGTGTGTATTCAGGCTTAAGTCCCCACCAGGATATATAAACCAAGCACACACACACACACACACACACACGTTGATGATTCCGCTAACCTAATGAATTTGCCAATTAATCAGTCTCGACCTTCCCCTACTCTTAAGTGCTTGTTAATATAAGCCTGTGACATCCTGACCTCTCTCAAGGGCCATTAGCACCATCTTCATCCTGTTACATTAAATAAATATTCTCCTCTGACCACACTGATACCAGAAATAAATCATAACATGCATATCAGCCTCTTGATTTTTCACTCGTCTGCATGTGTGTTTGTATGCATCCCGGTCAAGTGCTTAGACGGTAAACAAAGCCGCATGACCGCAGACCTATGCCTCCAGTGTTTAAATTCTTCTAAAGCAGACTTCGTTTGGAAACTTCTATACATAGCGTTTCTTATCGCCATCGCCGGAGGGGAAAAAAATCATTTCCAGCGTGTGCATAGTGGGCGCAGATGTGGAAAAACATCACACCGATCTGGATGAATCTCGGAGGCTCTGTGTTTATTCAGCTTCCTCTCCGAGGGCGAGTCATATCAGAGACGGCGCATCTCTGCCGCCCGCCTGCCGTTTTACGTTTCCTCTTTACTTCATTTCACCCACTCCAACTTTTCATTCTCTGACAGATTGCAGGACCCCATTTAACCATTTTATTCATCTGTGCCTGCAGGCGGGGGGAGCCGTTACAGTCAATAAAAACTGAAAAAGCTTGGCAGCGGCGCACGCTCTCTCTCTTTCTGTTGAGCCTGAAATGGGCGAATGTTATGATTGGTTAATGGTTTCCCAGGCTGTCGTGGTTCAGGGAGAATTAAATACTGCATCTGCTTTCCAAGGCGTTAATCTCCGAGTCTCACATTCCGTCTGTTCCGATGTGCACGCAGGAGATAATGTTTAAAAGGACCTGGGAAGAGCCAGGCAGGCCGCCCCGATATTGCCTCTATAATTACATAATTAACTTTTTGTCTCTAATCGTTATGGAGGTAATGGTGCCGCTAAAACAGGGCTCCTGCCACGCACAGAAAACCAAATCAAAAATCAATAATCCATAGAATGCCATTAGAAGTCATAAGAGAGTCGTGTTTGCTTTTTTTCCCCTCTCTTTTTCACTCTTCATCCCTTCATCTGAGCTAAATTAAGCTCATTTGAGCACGTAGCCTTATCTCCAGAGGAGAACATCAACATCTGGGACTGGAAGACTGAAGAAAAGAACAGCAGCAACCAGGTGCAGAGAGAGAGAGAGAGAGAGAGAGAGCAAGTGGGTAAACGGAGGCCGCAAACGGCTCAATAAATTACCTCTGGCCTCTCTTGCCGCCCATTGTCGGCCGATTGACCTGCTGCAAATGAATTCCATTTCTCCTCTGGTCCCTCCTTACTTCTAATTTACATTGTGATCATATACGTCTGAAAAATGATATCGTAAAAAAGATGAATGTATTAATTACCTCCTCTCTTATCTCCCCTTCCCCCCTCCTTCTGTTCTCCTCCTCCGAGAGCCCGAACGGTGTGTAAGTATGTCACTTATTTCATCGTGACAGCTGTAATGTATTCACAAAAGTGCATCATAAATACAGAGGGCCCAGGTTGGTCACCCCACGTCTGCTTCACACACTTCCAGCTCTCTCTCGCTCACACATACAATCTACAAACATTTCCTCAAGTCAAATTACCCCTTTTGGAGTCGGACGGAAATTAGGTTCTTGACCTGGTCAGTGAGGCGTAGTTATATTTCAATTCCATTTTCATGCACGGCGGAGGAATGAGGGGTGACGTGGATTTTAGAGTTGAGCCTTAACACACCTGGGCGGTGAGACCGAACCTGTGTGAATGTTATAAATAAGGCTGTCATGAGAGAGAGTGATGATTATCTCAGAGAATCGCAGTGTAAATCACACCAGATGTACATCCGATTCAGATGAAGGGTGGACCGGTTTTAATGTGATGTAAGACATCACATCACATCATGTGAAGAGAAAAGAAAGGAGAATGAGACAGACATAATGTAATGGTACAATACATAACCAAATGTGATTTCAGAAAACAAGTCACAGACAAGTTAAGTTGCACACAGTTCAGGAAAAAGGCCTTTTTTTTTTTTTTTAGAATGGACTCATTAAACCGATCAAAACTGACTAAAGACTAGGACTGTTATAAAATGTATATTTCAAATAAATGCTGTTCTTTTTAACAGTTCTGAAGGAAAAGCATCATGATTTCCAAATAAGCAGCACTTTTTTTCAACATTGGTAATAGAAATTTTTTCTTGAGCACCAATTCAGCATATCAGAATGATTTCTGAAGGATCATGTGACACTGAAGACTGGAGTAATGCCTTGTGAAAATTCAGCTTTGCCATCACAGGAATAAATTACATTTTAAAATAGAAAACTTATTTTAATTGTAAAAATATTTTACAATATTACTGTTTTACTATTTTATATCTCAAATAAATAAATAAATGCAGCCTTGGGGAGCATAAAAAACAAAAATCTTTGTATATAAAAGAATATAGTCATTCCGTGTCAACTCAACCAGAGTTCCCTGGCTGATTTTTTTTTTGTTTTGTTTTTGATTTTGTTAAGATTTTTATTCTGTAGTAAGATAAACATGTATAGTGATGAAAGCCAAAATATTAAATGTCACAGATGTATATTTACTGAGTAATACACTATTTTGTAAAGGAGGTCAAAATGACAATGTTCACCTGAGATTTGGAGCCAATTTACAGGGGTGTAAAAATGACTTTAGAAAGCTGGCAGCATCTTTATTTTATTTTTACACAGAAATTGGTAGGTCTATTAGTAAAATATGTTAAATTCAGCAATCTTTGTTGCATTATATGCCAACGGTGACAACTGAAAAATGACTTCTTGTGTCTTTTGCCTCAACTCAAACTCCTCTAACTCAAAAAGTATTAAATATATCTTAAGATATTGCTTAGATTTTGTTCAACAAACTCTTTCAGTATCTTCATATTCAAGGCCCTCAATGATTCAGTCCCAGACATATGAAGATCTTAATGCGGCTCCATGAGTAAATTGGTTACATTTTCAGTGCTCAAAAACCAAATGTGGGTCACTTTGCATATAGCTGATATACTTTTTTCTTTTAAAGAGGAATATATAAAGAACAAACAATGTTAAAACTAGACATGGATCTAATTTTTCTCTACCAGCTCAATTGCATAGAACACACCTGTCTGAGTGTCATAATGCTATTTTTTGCTAAGTTGCTAAGTTGTCATGCCTGTAACTGTAAAGTATTCTTTACAGTTGATATCTTAATATCCTTCAAGATTCTCATTCTTAATAAACTTTTCTTTTAGAATCTTCATTTTCAAGGCCCTATAGATATGCCACAGATGTAAATTTACTTCTGTGGTATTTAATATTTTAGCTTTCAAGAAAAAATATTAACAGAATCAAAATTTTGAGCCTGGGAGGTTTCCGAAATTAGTTTGTTTTGACATAAAATGACCCTGTAAGGTAAGAACAGAGTAAGAATATATTTAAAAGAAATTCACACTTTGTGACAACTCGCAGTGTTTCAGTAAAGTCTCATCTGGCTTCTGCATTAGGGCAAAGCACAGATACCAGAGACTGATACTTGTCTGTTTGAAACTGACACCAGTCCAGTAGGTTAAGAATGAGATAACCATACTATCATCACAAGCTGCAAACACATGTTTGTCTGGTTCACTTTCTGAAAACTTTTCAGTCAGTTTATCATTCTAATGCCCATTCACTCTCACTGTAGATCTTTAAAGCATGGCATCTTCGTCAGGCAGAAGGAACATCACCATCAGGGACTCTCAGGTGTGTGTTAATGATTATTATGGTGTACAGATATTTATATTTCGGGTTTATAAACTGAGAGGAAAGAGCTATTCGAAATGACTTTTTGTCCACACATGCTGATTCCTACCAAAATGACACTTTTCACATAGGTTCTGACACATGCCCTCGACCCCAAAACCTCACACCAGCTCTCTCCCTTTGAGGCTCGGCTGATACCGAACCCTATCCTCATCAATCCTCTGAGACCGGGCCTGTCCTATCTCCCCAGGGGAGGACACCTGGCCTGGGCGGAGGAGGGTGCGGATTGAGGGATGTGAGGTGATTAATGCAGGCTGTTTAGGGTGCTGTCAGGGTAGGGGGAAAGGGTGCAGAGCTGGGCCTGATGGATGGGGGCTGAAGCACAAGCTGATAAGACATGGCCCATGAATCTGTTCCACATCAACACTCACTTTGATCACTGACAGAATCCCAGAGATGGGTCTATGCATCTGTCCAAACAGACAAAACACACGCACACAAACACATACATATACACTGACTGGCTGTATAGCTGTGTGAATGTCTCTGTCCCAGTCAACTTTCTATCTTGCTCATTTCGTCTCTTCTTTTCTTTTTTCATTCCATCCATTTTTCATCTGCTATTTGGGTTCTCATATATTTAGTGGCAATAATGAAGAGCGAGATATAGCGAGAAGCTGTATTTGGCCAGTGTGTGAACCGTGGCAGTGCGCTTTGGCCAGTGCCAGATTCAGCAGATAAGAGATGATCCATGAAAGCTGATAGGTTCACTGACAGCAGGACAGGGGCCTTGGCCTCCACCAAGAGGAGGCATTACAGGGGCCCACGCAGCTGTCAGGACCAAATTGTCTTACACATTCATAAACACACACACACCTCTAATATCTGCCATCCAGCTACCCCAAACAGTCTGAAGCCCTCTCTGTCTGTCTCTATCTGTCTGTTTCACTCAGTCACCCAACACCACACAGTTGTGTGTTACAGTATCTCCGGCTAAAATCTAAATAAAGTTCGTGCTGTTGGTTTCCTTTCTCCTTTTCTTTGATTCTGAATGGTACAGTGTACGAATGCATAGAGCATATCAGAAATGCTTATTCAAATACATTTTTCACAGTATATTGACAGAATGTGTGATTGCATTTAATTAATTTATGCTGCCTTCCAGATTCTACATCAGTGGTTCAAACGTAATGTTATGAAGCTACAAGAATACTTTTTGTGCACAGAGAAAACCAAAATAAGTAGTTTTGTAGCTTCATAACATTACGGTTAAACCACTGATGTCACACGGACTATTTTACCGATGTCCTTACTAACTTTCCGTGCCTTGAACGTGTCAGTTGCATTGCTGTCAATGCAGGGTCAGAAAGCTCTCGGATTACATCAAAAATATCTTCATTTGCGTTCCGAGGATGAACGAAAGGTCTTGAACGATGAGGGTGAGTAATTAATGATAGAATTTTCATTTTTAGGTCAACTATCCCTTTAAGGCTTGTTTACATCATGGACAATAAATAGAAGGTAAAAACTATAAAAATTCTTAGGTTCCACAACATTGAAAATACTAGGTGGAAAAAGCATAAATAAGCTGTCTGAGGTAGATCAATTGAATCATTTTTAATTGACTTTCTGTTAACAGTCACTCCCCTCTGATTTTTTTAAAATTTATAATGAGAAGAACACATTGAAATCTTAATCTTGAGCTTATGAACACATGCTCCCCTGCCATCATTTGTGTGCAAGGGAAAGCAGTTGATTTTAAATTCTCCAAGTGGACGTATATTATGAAACAAGACTGTAAAACTATAAAACAGAGATGTTCATCTCCTGAAGAACAGCAAAGCGTTCTTTTCTAATTTCATATTCTCTAAAGAAATGACTGCCCATACTAAAGAGAAAGAGGAAAAAAAAAAAAAAAAAAAAAAAGTTGAGAGCGGAAAAGTCCCTGAGGGAAAAGGAGAAAGGAATAATAAGCTATTTAATTTACACTTTAAATTATTTTATGCTGAACAGATACACTGTGGGTCCTTACTGGTATTTAAATGATTACCAAATTATATTAATCCTTTTTCAGAGAACATTTTCCAGCTGCAGATTTGCGGCTCTAAATGAGGACTTCTTTTAAGTCAAATTACGGAGGCGTAACACTCTGAATTTCATTTACAAGTTAACTGTTCCATTTATCCACAATTAAGACTTTTCTATGATTTTTAAATCTCCTTAAATAAAACAGCCAGCGCTTACAAATAGACGTCCTTGCTGTAGGCGCAATATCACAACTGAGGTCTGATTGTTTACTCACATCTTCAATTTTGCATGAGACCTTGTGTTTTAACCAGTAAGTCGCACAGGTAGATCCATGGAGCAGGTTGTCTGTTCTGCCCTTGATCTCATTAGACCTTTCCAGCCCCTCTGTCTCTCTCAAGTTCACATCTATGGTGTTTGCCGCTAAGATCTGACTTTAAAATAAAAGCATATCAGTTGGAGAGCTCTGACCTTTTAATGAAAATGTCAGTGTTCCTGTTCCTGTGAGTGTCTGGGCTGTGTCTTTCAGCGGCTGAGCTTTACCTCAATGGCTGCTCAGTGGACAGACACATGACCAGGGCTAATGGTACTATAAATCTTTTCTGCTTTGTTGGGATCAAGAAGACTACAAAAGATCAGACTAAACAAATAAATGGCTTTGGATCATTTCTGTCAGTCACGTTTGGCTGTTCCTGCAGAAAAACAGCATGTTGTAATTTTGCATTTGGCTTTAATTGACGATAAGGTTTGACAGCCCAGTGTGGTCTTTGTGGATGGCTCTCAGATCAAAGCGCGTCTCTAATATACAGTCCAATTCCAGTGACTTCATTCTACAGTGGCACAACAGCACAGTAGCACTCACATTAATCAAATCACACCATTCAGATTATTCTAATGGGCTTGGACCGCAGTTCCCCTCGCTTCAAACGCGTCAGGCTTAGGCTGCGGCCTGCTTAGACGTTGACATTTTAAAGGCAAGCGAGAGTGAGGGAGCGACACGAATGAGAGAGCGTATGAAAAGCCTCACAAATGACTAATGTCTTTCTCAGCAGATGCCACGGTCAGACATAAACGTGATAAAAACTGTGATTCCTACGAGCGCAGCAGCGTGCAGAATGAAACCCAACTGCTAATGTGCCGTTGGAATGACAGACTCCATAGAGTGGAGCGGAAACCTTCCATCCTGCCACAGACAATTGAGCTGTGGGAGAGTAAAAGACAGAACAGACTGCAGCAAATCAGGCATATCTGCTCTGTGTCTTATAAAGCCAAGGGAATTATGGGTAATGAAGGGTGATCATTGGCCTACAGTCAGTCATTCTCTAAATGCGAAGAAATCAGTCTACTTTTATTACTGTTCTGTACTGACGTAAGCAGAGAAGCCCAATACCTTAGGAATAATGACTTTAAAACAAATAGCAAATTATAGAAAACAAATGCACAACAACACTGTAAAAAAAAAAGTAAGTGTTTGTGCTGCCTTAAAATTTTAAATGTAGTCAGCGTGAAATATTAGGTTGTGCTACGTGAAAACACGGATATTTGAGTTTAATAAATAAGGCAGCACAAACACTTACTTTTTTAAGTTAAAACAACTTTTTTTTTTACAGTGAAGCATAAAATGTTGCATAAAGCAGTATTTTCAATAAACATCTAAAATTGGTAACATTTTTTAGCTTTTTTAAAATCCTTTTTTTTTTTTTTTGCTTTAATAGCTTTTTATTTTTACTTAAAATTAAGAAATAAAATAATAAAATAATGATTAAATATAATAAAAAATATTAATTATAAATAATTTAATTGTATAATATTTTATTTATTGAAGAATGTATGTCTGATTTTGGAAACTAATTAGAATACAGTTACATCTAAAAATGGGCTGGTAACACTTTACCATAAGGTGTTATTAATTAATGTATTAACTAACCCTAACTCTAACAAATAATGAACAATACATTTACTGCAGTATTTATTAATCTTTGTTAATGTTAGTTAATAAAAAAAAAAAAAAAAACAGTTGTTCTTTGTTAGTTCTTGTTCGTTCACAGTCCATTAACTAATGTTAACAAACACAATTTTGATTTTAATAATGCATTAGTAAATTCTGAAATTAATATTAACTAAGATTAATAAATGTGGAAGTATTGTTCATTCTTAGTTCAGGTTAACTAACGTAGTTAGCTAATGTTAACTAATGAAACTTGTAAAGTGTTACCAATGTTTTTTTTTTTTTTCATTTTTCTTTTTTAGTTTCGACACTTCTGGTTTCAGCTCCCTTCACATCTGGATGCACTCAGATATGAAGATTATGTTTACTGTTATTATTTTTATCAATTATTTTATTGCTTTTAACTGTATTATTAGATATTCTATTAGATATCTAAAGCTGTGTGTATTAAACTGTTTTTATATGTTGATGTATATATGATATGTTATGCACTGTGACACTTGATTGTTCACCTTTGGGACAATGTAAACACAGAATTAGCCACCTCAGTGCTTACAAAAGTGTCATGTTACTTCTCCAGCCCCCATGTTGTACATTTTTTACGACTATTAAAGCCCTCTGCCGTCACCATGTCATGCTGACAGGCCCAGGACAGTTCTCACCAACCACTAAAGGCCAAAAGGTCATAGACTCCATTCATTTTTAATTGGCCTAGAATCATTTCATATTCATATTTTGACAGAATGAAGATAGGATGCTGTCATAGTAAATTTGAGGTGATGTCAAAGTGCAATATAAGTACAATAGTAAAGGGTCACCCAACCCCCAACACACTCACACTCCCCCCATTCAGAGTGTGCAACGTTTAGATTTTATGAAATCTAAACATTCCAAAAATCAGCCCTTGATATAAAAGCATTACTGTTATTCTCTTTATCAGCTGGGCAGCAGTCGTTCTGTGCTCAGAGGGTACGTGGATGTGAAGGGCTGACAGTGTATAATTTACCATTTGTCCAGGTCAGCGTGTAAAATCAGAGACATAGACTCTGACAGGCTGGAGGCCCCTGTGGAGCCCCTGCTGAAACTCCATCAAAACCCTCTGAGCGCTTGCACACAGCTGTGGTGTGCACTCAGATTGCACATAAGCATTTTGACCTGGACATTGGTCTTTCCTGCTAGTCACAACAAAAGTACCAAAATATAAAAAGAGAATGTACTATTAGTCCACAATTAGTTAATGCATTTGGGATCATGAACTACATTCTAAAAAATAAAAAGAATGAAATATGGACAAACCCAGCAACTGGGTTGTTTTGACCCAGTGGTTGGCTTAAATGTTTAACCAAACCTTCTGGGTAGTTGTAAATTAAAAATCAGACACATAATCAGTTTAAAAAAGTTTATTATTTAATAATTATTTATTCAACTTTTTAATAAATGTTCATTTATTGAACATAACAATAAATGGACATTTCCAACCTATTTTGGGTTCATTTTTAACCCTTTAACTGCCACCGTCCCCTCTGTGAGATGCCTAAGTTCACTTCACCATATTACAAATAAATCCTAATCTACTCATGACAAACTATATATCGTTGGGAAGGTCTAAGACTCCTAAATAGTTATTTTACCACTGTTTTGTGTTACAAATTATGTAGGAAAAGTAATAGATTAATATATGACAAGAGTGCACATTAAAAATCTACATCATAACAGGAGTTCTGACCTTTGCCACAAAAAGTCTTTTCCCTATCACGCTTTAGAAATCTTAAGAAATTATATATCAACTGAAAACTTAAAATCTCAAAATTCATGCTTTGAAAACCATTTTAAAATCAGACATTGCATTATCATGGAAATTGTACATCAAAATCATATTACAAAATATTTTTGTTCATGAATGATAAAAATTTAACTTTGGATAGTGCATTTTCATGTCTCTGTTCAAGGTGGGAGTGACAGTTAAAGGGTTAAGCAAGTAATACAGTCATTTTTAAGCAATAGTTGAGTTAAATAAAACTACCCAGAAGGTTGGGTTAAACATTTAACCCAACCACTGGGTCAAAACAACCCAATTGCTGGGTTTTTCCATCTTTCACCCAGCGCTGGGTTGTATTTAACCCAGCATTTTTAGAGTGTAACAATAAACAACATAATAATGTGTACGATTTTTATATATTTACAGAAATACATTACATTTTAAAATATATTAAAATAGACAGTTATTTTAAAATTGCTATTTTTACTGTATGTTTGATAAAAAAAAAATGCAGCCTTTGTGATCATAAGTCTGTCATTAAAAAAAAAAACTAAAAACTTAAAAGATTAGCAAAAGTGTCATTTAATAGTTAATGACACTAAAAGGTAATGATACTTAATGCATTCATTAATAAAAAAGAATATAACTTTTTTTTTTTTTTTTACTTTTATTTTAATTATTATACTATGCTATACTTCTTATAATGAGGTGAGATGTGAACCAGACAGCTACAGACTAGAGACCTGTAGGAAAGTCCCTGTAAGGCAAGTCTGTTCATTTGGCGGCCATATTTGTAACGCCCTCGGGCAGCTATTTCCAGCGATGGAAGTACAGATCTAGCAACTTGAAAGGGAAATAACTGAAATCTCTGTTGGGCAAGATTACATTTCAAAAACATACTTGAAAAATGGACTTAGATCAGACAACACTGATATTATGAAATATACTTCATAAGAATCAATGTATAATAAATACTTCTGAATTGATCTAAATATTGCACTGTACCGTTGCACTAATTTTAGAAGTGCTACTGTACAGTTCCTCCTAATTATGGCCCCTCTGGGAGCTACACCCACCCCTCTCCCCAAAGCCGGGCGGCAGGGGAACCCCACCCGGTGTTGCAGAGGTCTAGGGGAATGAGACTTGCGTCATGCCCCGTGTGTCCAGGGCCGAGGCCCAGGGGAGAGAGACACATATCCTCTATACAGACAATAGAGCTGGAACACTGTCAGGAGGAGTCACAGCAGGACTGTACCAGACTGTGTGTGCGTGTACACATGAAACTCTTTGTTTCACTGTATATTAGTGCAACTGCCGCTGTGTGTGTATGCTTATATGTGTAACACACTTGTGTATGTGTGCTCAGCAGAACCAGTGGGCAGGAAACCCTAACAGTGAGCCCGTTACCCCCTGCTTGCACTGACAGGATACACAGCCTGCCAAGCCCGCACAGTAGGTGAGCAGCCATTATGCTAAAGCTAGGAAGTACAGAAACACACAATCCAAAAAAAGTGACCACCCTTCAGAGAGTTTATACTGAAGCATGTGTTAAACTAATGAATCACTTCTATTTTAAGAAAACTAAGCCTTTTTTGCAGAAGCTAAAATGTTGTAAAATTGGATCGAGAGCATCTGTCATATTTTCTGGTTTGTCTTTGTAGTAAGGTGTGTGTGACACTGACTGTAGCCCCTGTGGCTTTTGCAAGGCGACTTAAGATAAGAGCTCCCTGACTGACTCAAACACAATGCCCACTGTGGCAGAGGAAGGGGGGGAGAAAAGAGTCTTTTAAACCCACCATGTCTGCTGTTGTCAGCACAAGTTCAACATGATTAGATAAAAGACTGTTTTCACTCACTTTGTGTACCAGTGTGGATACACTCATAGAGATATGACTGGTATAACAGATCTAGCTTACTGTAGGATACAGAGCAACTTCAGGAAAGGCCCTTCCAAAAAGATGTTAGCAAAGAGTACAAGCGATGGTCACTCCTGTGTGGGCAAATCTAAATTTTGAGACATTATTTTAGTCAGAAAACATTCTAATATGCTAATTTGGTGCTCAATAGACATTTCTCATTATCAAAGTTGAAAACGGTTGTGGAAATTTAAATTTCAGTTCTAGTTTAAAATCATCAATATCAAAATTAAAAGTAGTAGTAGTATTTAATGGATCTGAGCTAACATGACTTAGCAATGTTAGCAGTTATATGTTCAATAAATAATGTTAACAAAGATTAATAAATACTGTAACAAATGTATTGATCACTGTTAGTTAAAGTTAACTAATAGGACCTTGTTGTAAAGTGTTAGCTTTTTCCTTAAAAAAAATCTCACTCTAAATAATGTAAATATGAGTAAACGTACACTTTTGCATCCCCTTTTTCCTGGACACAGCCTGGCCAGGATTTCTATATTGCCCAAAATATCCAGGTTTTGGCTTTGTTTTCCTGTTTTCATACTTGCTGAACATAATGATCGAAAAGTAGTTTGACCAATAACACGTAGGCATTGTACATCATCGACCAATCGTGGCGCGTGAGAAAGTGGGATCTACACAGAAAGTGATGTAAATACGCTTACATATTAGGTGTGTTCGGCTTGAAGCTGCACAGACTGATCGGTGTTTGACAAAGTACTGCAAGAGCGATTAGAAAGCATAAGGAGCGCTCTGCTCTCTATAGTTCTCACGGTACTTTGATGCAAGTTTGAAAACAGGAAAACAAAGTCAAAACCTGGATATTTTAAGCAATATAGAAATCTTGGCCAGGACATGTTTTTCACTCTTGTTTTTGGTTTTTGATGCTTCCTGAATTTGGTCTTTAGTAAAAGTCTATGATTATAGCGTTCCGAAGTTTGGGAACCCCTTGCAGAATCTGTGAAAATGTGAATAATTTTAACAAAATAATACAAAATGCATGTTATTTTTTATTTAGTACTGTCCTGAGTAAGACAGTGTGCATAAAAGAAAAAAAAATAGCTAAAATTATTCAAATAATCCCCTTTAAAAGTTTGGGAACCCTCGGTTCTTAATACTGTGTATTACAGTCTTAATACTGAATGTTTTTTTGTTTTGTGATAGTTGTTCATGAGTCCCTTGTTTGTTCTGAACAGTTAAACTGAGCACTGTTCTTCAGAAAAATCCTCCAGGTCCTGCAGATTCTTCAGTTTTCCAGCATCTTTTGCATATTTGAACCCTTTCCAGCAGTGACTATAATTTTGAGATCCATCTTTTTACACTGAGAACAATTGAGGAACTCAAACACAGCTATTAAAAAAAGATTCAAACACTAACTAATTCAGTACAATTTACCTTGATCTTCAGATTTATGGCTCTTAATGCATTGTGTTTCCTTCTAGAGCATCACCATCTTTTTTAATAGTTGTGAGTCCCTCAACTGTTCTCAGTGTAAAAAGATGGACCTCAAAATAATACAGTCACTGCATCTCTCTTATTTTGTTAAAAATGTTCACATTTTCTCAGATTCTGCAAAGGGTTCCCAGCATGCCACTGTATATACTTTTTAGGTACTAATATGTACTCTTTAGGTATTAATATGTAACTTTAAGGTACTAATATGCATCTTTTAGGGCTAAATAAGGTACTCAAATGTACCTTTTGAAAAGGTACTGCCCCAGTGACAGCTTTTGTGCCATTTTTCTGAGTGTACGCTAGCGTTGTGCAAGTAAAAGACCAAAAACCCCTGACCTGGAGACATATCTATCTTCATTTCAAAGCCTTCTCTGAGACTATAATACACTGACATTTACATTTGCACATTGATTACTATGATAAATCCAACTTAGCAATAGGAAATGCAGAGAAATGTAGCTCATTAAGTTTCTGTTGTAGGAAAACATTAGTATGTTTCTCATGTAACACACTATGTTAGACAGTTTTGAAAACTGTGAACTATTGTGTGTACGGTGTGTGTGTGTGTGTGTGTGTGTGTGTGTGAGAGAGAGACAGAGAGGGTATGTGGTGCCCCGCAATAGAACAGCTGCTGCTGGCTGTTGACAGACAGTGTGTCCCTCAGACAGAAGAGCTTGTACTTGTTGTGTTAACACTAACCCTACACAATAATCTGGCCCTTGTAAAGCAGGTATCGCCCGCACAATAACATCATTGTCAAACATGCTAATGAACACGGGGAGGGGCCCTGAATAAATTTAGACAGGAGAGAGGGAGAGAGGGAATGAGGTATAGAGAGAGCGATGGAAGGAGGGAGGAACAGAGGGTGAGGGGAGGGGGTTGAAGGGCATTGTGGGTTGTTGTTTCGCATCACTGAACACTGGAGAGTTGTCTTATATCCTCACAATACAAATTAGCCTGAGCCAAAAAGAGCGAGAGACTAAAGCAGGCGACAAATGTGAAGTTTTAAACCGCCTGCACAATAGTTGCTCTACCCTCTCTCTCTCACACACAGACACACACTTCAGCACTAAAACGGGGCGAGAGAGAAAGTGGCAGTGTTGGTCTTTCTCTAATGAAGCAAGCCAAGATTCAAGTCAATAGAGCAATTCATTAACAAATCAAAGTCCCAGGGGTGCGAGTGCGTTTGAGGGAGCCCTCCTCCAGATCGGCTGTCCATATGCCTGGGGTCAGAGTGCCCTCCCGCTTCACACACACACACCATTCAGCGTACACACACAAAACCGTTAGGGTCGCCCGTTATCTGTCGACTCGAACACAAACACAACAGAATTTCCATATGGTCCATGAAAATAGATACGCTGCGGTTTGCTTTTACTTCCCACGACCCTTAACTAAACACACACACATATACACAAACACACACGCCCCTGACGCCACGTCGAGCGCTGTTAGTCATAAGCGAGAGGGAGGGATGTTTGCTGATGTGTCAGCTCCGTTTTTAACGCTCTAGCTGTCACCTCAATTGGTGAAATCACTTGTTTTTCCTTCTGCGTTCTTCGGCAAAACTTCGTCTACCTCAGGAAACATATTCTGCATTCTCGCTCCTTCGTTTTCTCAACATCTCTACTCTCTGTCTCCATCCTTTCACTAAGAGGCAGCATGGCTGTCAGGCCATACGAACGTGAGGGTGGTACTGATGCGTATGTGTGTGTGCGTGTTAAAGGCACATTGAGGCAGGATGAGTTGCTGAAGAGGATTTAGAGTGGAGGGCCCTTCACACTACTCTTTCAAATCCTCACAAATAAAGCTCTTTACAGCCTGAAAGTGGCCCCTCGGCCCTCTCCAGGCTCAGCCCACTCAAAGGCCCAACATGATTGTCATGGATATTACACCACGCAGGCAACAACAGAACGCGGAGACAAGTGTCGATCGAGAGACAAAACCCGAGCAGACTTTTCCGCCAGGCAGGCCAGGGAATGTTGACGGGCCGGTGAAAAGGTTGTTTAACCTTTTGAAAGTGAATGGAGAGACCCTGAAACAAATGCAGTGTGATAGACCCTATACCCACAGGGACACTCCAGAAACACTAAACCCTGTAAGAGAGACAGGGGAAAAGAGACGGATGAAAACACGATTGGATAACAAACGGTGTGTGTGCCAGATCCTATCGACTGAAATTCTTCCCATTTAGGAGCTTCAGTGTGAGGAAGAGGCGCCGATGGATTTGAATGTCTGTCGACCTGTAAGAGCGCTGCTGTTCTGAAGGCCCAGCCTGAGTCTTTTCTTTTTATTCCATTTTTAACAAAAGTTTCAGTTCAATGATTATAAATATATTTGCGTGCAAAATAATTTTCCTCACACCTTAAAAATGCATGTGTATACATGTTAGTCATTATTTTCAAAAATGTTTTTCAAGCTATGTAAATATTAATTTAAGGATATCATTGTGACCTGAACTAACCTTGCCATAAAAGGTTAAATTCATTATTTTAAGAGAATTACCAACCCTGACAAAGTCATGAGGATCATCTCCAAGATGATTTAATTAATGAATTATTGATTATCGTATTAATTTACGATTTAATTAATTATAGCAATTACTATAAAAACATTGTGCAAGTTTCAGAACTCAAAACCTTCATGTTAGTCTATAATCAGCCTATTTTGAAGTCAATCTGCCAAAACAACAGGTTGTGGAATGTGCCACTTCATGATGTAATAGTGTGGCTAAACACTGTCTCTGCAGAACAAGATCAATGCCTGCTTCTACATTGCTGCCTGTTTGGCCCCGCCCACCAATTTGTACATGAAGTAGGGAAATAACAATAGAGACAAACACAGGCCTAAGCAAGACAAACACAGGTCTGAGCAGAAACCAAACAATAAAAATGGCTCCGAAGATGTTGGTGCCAAAAGCCACGTGGGCAATGCACTGACATACAGGGCTGTTGTGTTATGGGCTTCCCGAGTTCGAATCCCACCGATTTGTGTATGAAGTAGGGAAATAACAAGAGAGACAAAAACAGGTCTATGAAGAAACCAAACAATAAAGATGGCTCCAAAGATGCTGGCGCCAAAAGCCATGTGGGCAATCCGCTGACATACAGCACTGTTGTGTTATGGGCTTCCCGAGTTCGAATCCCACCGATTTGTGTATGAAGTAGGGAAATAACAAGAGAGACAAACACAGGTATATGTAGAAACCAAACAATAAAGATGGCTCCAAAAACGCTGGCGCCAAAAGCCATGTAGGCAATGCGCCGACATGGAGCGCTGTTGTGTTACGGGCGTCCCGAGTTCGAATCCCACCGATTTGTGTATGAAGTAGGGAAATAACAAGAGAGACAAACACAGGTCTATGTAGAAACCAAACAATAAGATGGCTCCAAAGATGCTGGCGCCAAAAGCCATGTGGGCAATCCGCTGACATACAGCACTGTTGTGTTATGGGCTTCCCGAGTTCGAATCCCACCGATTTGTGTATGAAGTAGGGAAATAACAAGAGAGACAAACACAGGTCTATGCAGAAACCAAACAATAATGATGGCTCCAAAGTTGATTGCGCCAAAAGCCATGTGGGCAATGCACCGACATACAGCGCTGTTGTGTTATGGGTGTCCCGAATTCAAATCCCACTGATCTGTGCATGAAGTAGGGAAATAACAAGAGAGACAGACACAGGTCTATGCAGAAACCAAACAATAAAGATGGCTCTGAAGACGTTGGTGGCGAAAGCCATGTTGGCAATGCACTGACATACAGCGCGGTTGTGTTACGGATGTCCCGAGTTCAAATCCCACCGATTTGTGCATGAAGCAGGGAAATAACAAGAGAGTCAAACACAGGTCTATGCAGAAACCAAACAATAATGATGGCTCCAAAGATGCTGGCGCCAAAAGCCATGTGGGAAATGCACCGACATACAGCGCTGTTGTGTTATGGGTGTCCCGAATTCAAATCCCACTGATCTGTGCATGAAGTAGGGAAATAACAAGAGAGACAGACACAGGTCTATGCAGAAACCAAACAATAAAGATGGCTCTGAAGACGTTGGTGGCGAAAGCCATGTTGGCAATGCACTGACATACAGCGCGGTTGTGTTACGGATGTCCCGAGTTCAAATCCCACCGATTTGTGCATGAAGCAGGGAAATAACAAGAGAGTCAAACACAGGTCTATGCAGAAACCAAACAATAATGATGGCTCCAAAGATGCTGGCGCCAAAAGCCATGTGGGAAATGCACCGACATACAGCGCTGTTGTGTTATGGGTGTCCCGAATTCAAATCCCACTGATCTGTGCATGAAGTAGGGAAATAACAAGAGAGACAGACACAGGTCTATGCAGAAACCAAACAAAAAAGATGGCTCTGAAGATGTTGGTGGCGAAAGCCATGTTGGCAATGCACTGACATACAGCGCTGCTGTGTTACGGATGTCCCGAGTTCAAATCCCACCGTTTTGTGCATGAAGCAGGGAAATAACAAGAGAGACAAACACAGGTCTAAGCAGAAACCAAACAATAAAGATGGCTCCGAAGATGTTGGTGCTGCAAGCCATGTGGGCAATGCGCCGACACAAGTTATAGAAAAACACAGTCTTCCTTCACATCACCTTCCTTCTGATCCCAGCATTAGAAAGAGTGGATGAACTTTATTTTTAATTAAAGTTCTGTACCACACCGGTAAGTTCTGTACTATGTTCACTTTATATTACCTCAGATTTGGCCACTTTCTTAGCAGATCAGGCTGGGAGACCAGCTGGAACAGCCAGCTAAAACCAGCTTGACCAGCCTGGCTAGGCTGGGAGACCAGCTAAAACTAGCTACTTCCAGCTAAAACCAGCCAACCATCTTAGCCTGTTTTCTTCAGCAGGGAATGCTGTGCCAACTAGATTTGATACCGACAGTGATGTTACACTACACAAGTGTGAGTTTCGTAGTCACCATTGCTTTGTCTGTTATTATAGATCATTTGATATGTATTGAGTATTTAGGGGTTCTTAACCTAGTAGCATCCATCTATGAAAAACTGCAAAACTGTTTATTTCCGAGACTACAATCAGCCACGCCTATTCAAACAGAGCATTCTGATGAGGGGGTTAAAAACAGGACAAAAAAAAAAGCTTCTAATTTATGATGTTTTTTGATGTAAAAATCTTGGACATCAGAGAACAGTGCAAAAAAACAAAAAACAAAGGCAGTTCATAACTCCTTTGAACTTATGCACAGTAACATATAAAAACAGGAAATTCAACTCCTACATACTTTACAGGTCTAAAACAAACCTAACCGCAGCAAGTTTTAGAAAACTTATCCCACACCTCTCCTCTCGTCTTTACTCAGTCTGAGGTGACAAAATAAAAAAAAAAAGTCATTTAAAATGGTAATGACAGAATGCAAATGATTTCACTTTGTAATTAAACTTTGCTGTAAAACAGATATTGCTGCGGTTGATTTGGAAAGTGGGGCATGTGACAATTACCGAGCGGTTAATTGCGAAGCTGCTCAGCATTGCTAATTGTTCCGTGAGGATGGGTGGAATGAGTTCTTGGCAGAGGCACTCTATCAACATGACCAGAGCTGTGCAGAAGCACTTCAGCTCAGACGAGTCACCTGAGAACAGCCACTCACCCCCTCCTTCTACCTGACCAATGGGCCAGAACCAAGCAGTCTGCCTTCGCATGGTACTTCACTAACTGTGGGTTATAGCCGAGAATGAATACAAGTCAAGAGAGTAGGGTGAGCGAAGGAAGGTCAAATAAGTGGAACAGCACAGGAAAACTATAATAATATCAAGAACCATTTTCTTTACTGTATAGGATCACAAGTCAAATATTGGTGTTCTCATTTTAATCATGTCACAGCATTTTGATATATATATAATATTTTTAACATGAAAGCTTAACATAAGCTTGTTTGGATACTTTATTTTTACAGGTTTATTTAGAAAATGTATCTGTGACATGATTATCATACATTTTATTCCTTATAACTTAACTAGAAGTAACTGTTGCTTCAAAAGCAGCCTGTGACTGAATAAAGATGCTGATTCAAACTCTAAAGACAAGTAAACAAAGTCAGTGATGCGGCATGTTTGTTTATAGGGAGGTTATACAAAAATGGGTAAAAATTAAATTTAGCAAATACTGGATCTGTTGTGGGTGTCTTGCTTCCCTTTGACTTACATTGTTTTCAAAACTCACAGCTAGGGATGAAGTGCAAAAGGTCATTTAGTGTAATGTACTTTCTTGAGGTGGAGGCCCTGTTGCAGGCAGCGCATGCAGGAGTTTGGGAGGAGTTCAACTGTGTTTGGAATGTGCTGCGCTCAGCTTGTCCCGTCTACTCGGGCACTGTGAGCTAGTGCAGACACAACTGCCGTTTAATGTTACTGAGAGTTTCAGAAGAGTGTGTGTCTGTTTGTGTGAGGTGCATTGAGATGTTCTTGTCTGGGAGAAAAATGCTCTAGCCACGGCAACTGCCAATTACACCTGCAGCTAGACGACAGAGAGAGAATGGAATAGTAATGCACTTGTGTGTCATTAATGGGGTTGGTGCTGTCATCTGAAAATGTAATTGGTGAGGTTGCTCTAGCTCTATGGAGTCATTATCGCATCGTTGGATGTCATGTGTCTGTGTGACATAATTTGGGGGAAAATGTCAGTTTCAACTACTTTCAGTATTCTGGAATTTTATATATATACGACTAATCAAGCTGTATTGAAACCCCTGTCATTATATCATTCCATACTATATATATGCTATACTACACACCTTTGAACTGAATAAGGAAAGGTAATGAGGAACGAAAGATTGGGGTAGAGAAGAAATACAGATGGTCAATGCATGTGGCAGGCTTGTTTGATGATGTTGAGTTGTAATTATGCAGGTGGCAACATTGCTGGTTGACAGAGCAGATGACAAAGGCCAATGCGTCACTCTAATCAAAAAACAAACTGCAAAAGAGTGTGTGAGCCTGACAGGTGTATCATTATCAGCATACCTCTACGGGCCTGTAGGAGGAGGAGCGCTTACATTTAGCATATACATAAAGATTTGCACACAGATATGCACATACACCAACATACACTGCTGAATCTTCAACACCAGTGCACAAGAAATCATATTTTATTTGCAAATTCACTGCCTATATTGAATGTGAATAAATTGGTCATCTGCCACAAGGTAATGAAAAAAAAACATCTTTCTGTTTAGCTGTCGTCATGGTCTACACACAAACATAACAAACAACATGACCAGTGTTCTGATTCACAAACAAAGACAATGATCCAGATCTTTTTAGTGAATAACAATCATACACCACAACCACTGTGGTCTGATTTCCGAACAAATGACTGTCATGATGTGGTTCTTTTTAGCGAATCAAAGCCACACAGAGTGACCACTCTAGGGCATTTGATGAACAGCTGACTCTTATGAGCTGGCTCTTTTTATTAAACCATAAATAAACACCACAACCAGTGTATTCTTATTCATAAAGAACAAATGACTCTTATGATCCAGTTCTTTTCAGTAAATCAAAAACATACACCACAATGAGTGTGGTCTGATTCATGAATTAATGACTCTTATGATCTGCTTATTTTCAGTTAATCAGAAACATACACCACAACCAGTGAAGTCTGATTCACGAACAAATGATTCTCATGATTCAGTTTAGTGAATCAAAAACATACACTGTGACTAGTGTGGTAAAAATGACAAATTAATGAATCTTATGATTATTTATTTATATATTTTCTTTTCTTATTTTTAATGAATTAAAAACATGTGTCACAATCATTGTAGTCTTATTCACAAACAAATAACTGATGATCTGGTTCTTTTTAGTAAATCAAAAAAATACACCTCGACCATCATAGTCAAATTCACTAACAAATGACTCTTGTCAGCTGGTACTTATATGAATAGTAATGAATAGTTTAAAATAATTCAAATACACCTTTACATACACCTTGCAGAATCTGCAAAATGTTAAATATTTTACCAAAATAAGAGGGATCGTACAAAATGCATGTTATTCTTTTATTTAGTACTGACCTGAATAAGACATTTCACATAAAGGATGTTTACATATACTCCACAGAAGAAAATAACAGCTGATGTTCTAAAAATGACCCTGTTCAAAAGTTTGCATACACTTGATTCTTAATACTGTGTTGTTACTTGAATGATCCACAGCTGTATTTTGTTGTTGTTTTTGTTTAGTGATAGTCCCTTGTTTGTTCCTTGTTTGATCCTTTCCAACAATGACTGTATGATTTTGAGATCCATTTTTTCACACTGAGGACAACTGAGTGACTCATTTGCAACTATTACAGAAGATTTAAACTCTCACTGATGCTTCAGAAGTAAATACAATGCATTAAGAGCTGGGGGTGAAAACTTCTTGAATTTGAAAATCAGGGTAAATTGGACTTATTTTGTCTTCTGGAAAACATGTAAATATCTTCTGTAGATTCTGAAGAGCAGTACTAAAAGGAAAAAATATGATATATAGGCAAAAAAAAAGTACACTTCATTCGGTTCAAAAGTTTACACCCCTGGCTCTTAATGCATCGTTTCCTTCTACTGCAGGAATGAAAGAAAACCGCCTGGTTTTAGAGCTAAGAAAGAGAGAAAATGACAGTATTAGTTGGGCTGCAGTGACTGCCTTCTGACCGGGCCTAACAAGCAGCCTGACAGGCTGCAGCTGGGGCCTGCTTAACAACGCTGAGGGTGCGTGTGTATTTGTGTGTAAGACATTAGAGCTCTATGCTATAACTGTCTCATTAGCATGCACTGGCCCACCTCCACTTCCCCTTTCTAGACAGGCCAACATGGCTCAGGCCAATCAGGGGGGCCGGAATCGAGCACACAAGAATGCGATTGGTACATCTGGCCCCTGTGGAGGGGAGAGGTGTCACATTAAGGGCGATGATGAGACAGAGGTCAAATGTAATGGTGACCTCAGGAGCAGGAGCAGTGATGGTCTTGTTATTAGCTCATGACAATGAAGCACAACCCTGCCATCAACGCTTTAATAAGACATGTCATGTATACGCTAGACAAGAGGCTAGTCACCAAAACCCCCTCAGGCTCTTAACGAAAACCCTTAAATTAAAGCAGTACCTGTCTGCACCTCAGAGAACTGCTATGCTAATATGACACAAGTTGGTGGTTTCCTAATTGTGTGAAATATATTGTACAGAATTAATTCAATTAGAAGTCAATTCATTTGATAAATTTTAAGATTTGATTTTCATCTAACAATGAAATGATGATGTTCATCTAACAATTTTCATATATATATATATATATATATATATATATATATATATATATATAATATATATATATATTTTAGGGCTGTCAATCGCATACAAAATAAAAGTTTGAGTTTGCCTAATATATGTGTGTGTACTGTGTTATTATTATGTATATTTGAATACAAACACATTCATGTATATATTTAAGAAATATTTACAAGTATATGTATTTATTATAATTTTTATATAATTTCTATATATAAATATAGAATATATATTATATATAAATACAAATATTTTGTACATAAATAACATATTTCTCTTAAATTGATACATTAATTTGTGTATTTATATATACATAATAATTACACACACTACACACACATTTATTAGGCAAACTCACACTTTTATTTTGTATGCGATTTATGGTCGTTGAACTAATAAGGATTATGGGTCCCACTTTATAGGTGGTCCTAACTACTATGTGCTTACATCAAAAAATAAGTTATTGTGTTCATATTGCATTGCAAAACACTTTTGCTGCTATTGAGGTGGGGTACGGATAAGGTTAAGGACAGGTTTGGTGATATGGGTAGGTTTAAGAGTGAGTTAAGGTGAAAGGGATAGGTCAACAGTGTAATGATACAATCATGTAAAAACATCTGCAGTTGAGGTCAAAAGTTTACATACACCTTGCAGAAACTGCAAATGATCATACAAAATGCATGCTATTTTTTATTTAGTACTGACCTGAATAAGACATTTCACATAAAATATGTTTACATATAGAGAAAATAATAGTTGAATTTATAAAAAATGATCCTGTTCAAAAGTTTACATCCTCTTGATTCTTAATACTGAGGACAACTGAGGGACTCATATTCAGCTATTACAGAAGGTTCAAACAATCACTGATGCTCCAGAAAAAAAAAACTATGCATTAAGATCCAGGGGTGTAAACTTTTGAACAGAATGAAGATGTGTACATTTTTCTTATTCTGCCTAAATATCATATTTTTTTTTACATGTAGAACTGCCCTTCAGAAGCTACAGAAGATACCTACATGTTTCCCAGAAGACACAGTAAGTTCGATTTATACGGATCTTCAAATTCAAAAAGTTTTCACCCCCGATTGGCATTTTACCTGTCCAGGACAAACAATGAACTCATGAAAAATTATAACTAAAAAAACACAGCTGTGAATCATTCAGGTAACAACAGTATTAAGAATAAAGTGTAAGTAAGTGTAACTGTTTTCTCCTGTGGACTATATGTAAACGTCTTTTATGTGAAATATCTTGGTCAGTACTAAATAAACAACATGCATTTTGTATGATCCCTCTTATTTTGATAAAATAATTAACATTTTGTAGATTCAGGCCACCTATTATAAAGTGGGACCGGATTATGTTTAAAAAAATAAATAATTAAGTAAATTTTGTCTGTGACAGCCGTTTACGATAAAGTTTATTGTGCATTAGTTTAGTACGGACACTATGCCAAACACTAAGCTAAGTGCTAAAGAAGGCTCCAGTATTTTTTTACGTTTATGCGAAGGAAAAAAATACACAAGATGTGTGACTGTTACAATTTCATTATGATGACCAGGGGTTAAAGAATTTTAGCAAAAACAAACATTTGAAGGTTAACTGAATTTATTTTTATTACATTTTACATTTATTTTCATTATACATAGTTACCGTAACCTTCTACCTTGTTAGACTGTCAAACATCTCACGATTCAGCTATTGTGCAGAAATCTAAGTAAATACAGTTATTTAATGTAAGCTTTACTTTCTTTTCCTGTTAATGTACGTGAGACTTTAAATAAGAGCCATTCTCTGTAGGGGTGTGGGAAAGGCAGCCTATCTATTTCCCGTCATCTATTAATGCCTATTTCTGTGCAAAAAACACACGTATAGACACGCACACACACACACACATCCAACCCTTCAAAATATACCCAGAAGTTTATGATGAACAAGTATGAGAGTGGTAAAAAATGAGATGACTATGATGAGTGAGGGAAAACAACAGAGCCAAACTGCCCATCTTTTAATCAAACACATAGCCGTTCACATAGAGAACAACCTCCAAGCCAAGGTCAAGGGGAGTTATCAGACAGTGGCCCGAGCAGACACGTCAGCTTGACTGATGTTATCATTGTGGGTGATATTAGTGCAGTATTTGGCGAAAATCTAATTGAAAGGAATTATCAGATAATCCCATCTGCAGCAAACACCGCAGTACTAAACACAGAGCATGTGAGGTGAGAGTTTTCCTTGTAAAATACGTAATAAAAATCAGGACATCTTACCTGCTGTTAAAAAGAATTAAAGCAAACCATTCTATGATGAATCAAAACACATTAGATAGAGTTCAAAAACTGCAATAAAGTTGTGTGTGAAAACTAAAATAATAGAAATTACAAAACAACAGACATATAAAGTAACAGCCGAACTAAAACTGCTATGCAGATTTCAGTATTTTTTAGACATGGCATGACAAAAATATCCTCTAAATTCATATCCTGCCATTCTGCATGGCATTTCATTGAATGGTTACAAACCTATTGTTGCCTTAATCTAAATAGAAGCGCCTCCTTTACCCTTCCTTTAGGGATAAGATGCACTGGCAGAAAATAGTGTCAGTCAAAGTGAAGGTTGCCTCCTGACAACCAAGAATAGTTTATTCAAATTAAGCAGGTGGATGGGGGGCAGGGGGGCAGAGAGAGAATTATGGTTTTGAATACCAAACTAGATATTCTTTAAGCACAGATAGACTGCATTCATTTTTAAAAAAGACATTAAACAGTAAGTTCAAATTATTTTCTATGCTAATGCTGTCAGCTGAGATATGTAGCTCAGATTATTGCTTTTGCGCTTGTCATGTAGCACATGCTTTTTGTCCAGAGTTTCCTAATTGTGGGTACGGTGTCCTTGATGCAATCTGGGCTTAAACCACAGTCATGCTTAGAAGATTTAGAACAGAGTGAAGAAGCGGATGATCTCGTCTTGACATCAAGCCATACAACATGTTGATGGATTTAAGGTGAGTGCAGATGATCGTCTTGATGATCCACGGCAGCTCACCCCCGGTGTGGGCAGATGCTCTAGACAGACACTGATGGATGAAGTGAGAACAGACTCAGTGAACAAAGTGTAAATGTGGATCAGTACTGGCTGGAGAAGGCTGAATTTAAGTCTTGTGGATAGCTGAACTAGAAGGTAACAGTTTGTTCTAGGACAGTGTTTTCTTTGAACAGTGTATATGAGCTCACTGAAGGCTGTTTTGAAAACTTGACAAGTTTCCATTTCATTTTGCAATTACGGTGCTCCAGGTGTTAAGGAAAGAGTTGAATCCCCAAATTAACACAACCACTTCAGGAACATTCTTGCTTTGAAGAACGACAGTAGAGCTTTTATATTTTTTTAGTGAAGACAGATGCTAATGCTTCAGGCTAAAAAGCTATTCAAGCTAGATATTTATATTGCAGTTCAGCAACGACAACAATAAATAATATGAAGTCGGAATTTTAAAATGTTTGGATGCCAAGGACCTCCAAACACGATAATCCCTTTAAGACCCATTTTATGAATAAAGACCCATTTATACTGCGTGGGGAAAAGCGTGATATTATAAATAGTTGACTTTTATATTGTTACTGTACTGAAGCCAAAGCAAATTATTGAAATATTATCTGGAGAATATTGACTTTGTATTAAGTTCCTTTTTTCTACCCACTTTCACAGATGCGTGAACCAGCAGAGAATCATTTTCGATTAAATTTACATTTATTTGTATAAAGCTTTTCACAATAAATATCGTTCCAAAGTGTTTTTCCTGTTAACTTCGCACGCATAACAGAACAAAGAATCTGCAGAGATCTGTGGAGATTTTAAATAAATTAAAAAAAAAAAAAATGGTTTCAGAAAAATCCCCTTTGCCCAGGATTTGTTTTCTTTAGTTAATCAAATTAGCATGCATATTAATTGTCAGAAAATAACAATGATTTTGACAGTTTACCTTGTTTTTATTGAACATTTTAAGTATTAGATAAAGTAATTTTGATATTATTATATATTAACTTACACTGCCATTCAATGACATTTTTTTTTTTAATATACATTAAAATATAATTTATTCCTGAGATCAAAGCTGAATTTTCAGCATCATTACTCCAGTCTTCATTGTCACATGATTCTTCAGAAATCATTCTAACATGCTGATTTATTTTCAATGTTGGAAGCATTTGTGCTTTATCTATCTATCTATCTATCTATCTATCTATTTATTTATTTATTAACTGGTGATACCTTTTTCAGGATTCTGTGATTAATAAAAAAAGTTTTAAAGAACAGCATTTATTCAAAATAGAAATCTTATCTAACAATATACATGCCTGTTCAAAGGTTTGGGGTCAGTAATTTTTTCTTTTTTCTTTGTTCTTTCTTTCTTTTTTTTGAAAGAAATTAATATTTGTATTAGGCAAAGATGCATTAAATTGATATAAAGTGTAAAGACTTATATTCTTAGAAAATACTATTATGTTGTATAAATACTATTATTTTAAACTTGTCGTTCATCAAAGAATTCTGAAAAAGTATCAAAGGTTCAAAAAAAAAAATAAATAAATAAATAAATACAAATTAAGCAGCACAACTGTTTTCAATATTGATGATAAATATAATAAATCAGCATATTAGAATGATTTCTAATAATGGCTGATGAAAATTCAGCTTTGCATCACAGGAATAAATTAAATTTAAAAATATATTAAAATAGAAAACCATTATTTTAAACTGCAATAATATTTCACAATAGTACTGATTTTTCTATATTTTTGATCAAGTAAATGCAGTATTGATGAGCATAAGAGAAATTCTTAAATTCTTAAATCTGTAACATTTGAATGGTAGTGTATATTTATTTATTTATTATTATTAAATATACACAATTATTTATTTATTTTTTATTGATTGATTTTTTTTTTTTTTTTTTTCTTGAATCACATACTCCAATGCACATTTGTTACATTTAATGCTTTGTGTTTCTTTTTCTCACTTGTTTTGTTTTCCTCTGGAAGTATACTGGGTTACATTTGGTGGGATGCAGTGTGTGCGAGTATGAGCCAGTCTCTAGTGTCCTTGGAAACAGCCCTTAATTAACCACCCTGGTATTCCAAGCGCACCCTCATCAGTAGCCAAGCTCCATATGGTCACTGCAGCAGCACCACAACACCAATCAGCTGAGGAAACATTGTATCAAAACACATCAGGATGACATAAAGCAGAGCAAATTATTATCTAGTGGTTCCTGTCTTGGGCAGTTGATCATCTCCAGAAAAGCCTAACATTATATTCCCCACTGTCACTGTAACATTCGTCCCACTGCCTCTAATACTAGAGCCTGCTCACACTCAGCCTGTCTCTGAGTCACGGAGCAAAGCTAGACTCTCTTTCCTCTCCGTCTCACCCTTCATCTGCTTTCTGTGTCTCTTTCCAGGAGGTTTGCAGTAGCAGCTCCTTATACCCCTCGGTCTGTTATTTTTATCTGTGCGCTTGTACCAGGATGTTGTGTACCAGTACTCGGGACTAACACACACACATTTCCATGTGCACTAAGGGAGTGTTTTTTAGGAAGTCAGAGTTGATGTGGTCAGAATGACCCCACAGCGGTTGGCTAATGAGCGAACTGGAGTCAAACCAACATTCTCCAAATATACACACCTTCCTACTGCTGTCCTCACACACGCAGGTCAAGCGCAGAACAACACACACACTTTAAGACACATTTACCTCCTCTGTCCTGTGCGCACCCACACAAGTCACGTACGCCACAGGTCCCGACACACACGCATACATGCATCTACACACTCCCACAGAATTATGAAAGTCAGCACAACAGTGCCATGCACACGTCTTTGATGTAAGTCTAGTTTAAGGATAGGCCGTCTCTGAGGAGAGTAAAGGCTGATTGCTAACATGTCTGATACAATAATGAACTGTGGTCACATGATTTACAGGAATCACAAGAAGATGCAGGATTTACAAAATAGGAAGGATGTTAGGTTGTGGTGATTAGTGTCCGTTAATGTATGGTAATAAATCCAAATATAAATAACTTAGAAATCTAAACAGTAAAAAAGACATATCAGATGTATTTTGAAATAGATTTTAAAATCTATAAAATGGCTGAAATATATCACTAATATAATATTATATATTATATACATTGTAATTCAAAAGTTTGGGATCAGTAAGATTTTGAATGTTTTTAAAGACATCTTTTGTCCTCATCAAGGCTGCATTTATTTGATCACAAATACAGAAAAACAGTAATATTGTTACATTTTATTGCAATTTAAAATACCGGTTTTATATTTGAATGTACTTTAAAATATACTTTATTCCAAAGATGAATTTTTAGCATCATTACTCCAGTCTTCATTGTCACACGATCCTTCAAAAATCATTCTAATATGCTGATTTACTATCAATGTTGTGATGCTTCATATTTTTTTGGAACTTGTGATACTTTTTTAGGATTTTTATTTTTTTTTTTAAATAAAAAATGTAAAAGAACAGCATTTATTCAAAATAGAAATCTTTTCTAACAATGTAAGTCTTTACTATCACTTCGTATCAATTTAACACATCCTTGCGGAATAAAGGTATTTATTTAATCTCTTTTAAGTAAAAAAATAAATAAATAAATTACTGACCCCAAAGTTTTGAACAATAGTGTATATTGTTACAAAAGATTTCTATTTTAAATAAATTTTGTTCTTTTTAACTTTTTATTCATCAAAGACTCCTGGAAAATGTATCACAGGTTGCAAAAAAATAAAAAGCATGAAAAAGCAACCAACATTTTTCCAACAATAATAAATCAGCATATTAGAATGATTTCTGAAGGATCATGTGACAATAAAGACTGGAGTTTTGATGCTGAAAATGCAGCTTTGCATAACAGAAATAAATTATAGTTTAAAGTATATTTAAAAAAGAAAACCATTATTTTAAATTTACAATTGTACTGTTTTTCTGTATTTTGATGCAGCCTTGATTAGAATAAGAGACTTAAAAAAAAAAAAAAAAAAAAAAATTACAAATTTCAAACTTTTGAAAGGCAGTGAATGGTGTTGATTTAGTTACTTATATTTCTTTATAATAATATAAATAATGTTACAAAATTTTTCACCTAAATATATGTATGTTGTCCAAAATATATGTTAAAAATATAGATATTTTAAATTTCCTCAAAATGAATTTTCAGATATGCTTTCAAATATACAAAATTGGCCAAAAATATATATTGCTAATGTAGTTTTAAATTATGGCTGTCAAACGATTAATTGCAATTAATCGCATCCAAAATAAAATTTTGTGTTTACATAATATATGTCTGTGTACTGTATATATTTATTATGTGCATAAATAGACACACATACATGTATATAACTTATTTTTTCTTAAATATGCGTGTGTGTGCATTTACATATACATAATAAATATACACAGTGCACACACATATATTATGTAAACACAAACTTTTATCCTGGATGCGATTAATCGCGATTAATCATCTGGCATCCCTATTTTAACTGCATTTTTAGTTACTTATATTATACCGGATATTTATATTTACCATCTAAATAGTGAGCTATATATATATATATATATATATATTCTTTTTTTTTTTTTTTTTTACAAATTTTGGAAGTTGAACGTTTAAACGAAATAGTGTATTTTTAATGACCAGTACTGTGTATCTGTTTGTGAGATGGGAGAGAGGGAATCTGGCTTTTATCAGGCTGGTAAATATATGATTTCATACAACTATTCAGATGTTTCCAAATGAGATGTATGTGATTTGTAATCCGATTCAAAGTACTTGTTTTGAGCTATTTGTAATTCAGGCCCTCCAAATGTAAATGTGTTGTTGTCCAAAGAAACTTTGAGGTGGTAATGGAGGTACACACACACACACACACACACACACACACACACAGACATACCTACTTGTTCTCATACAACACGCAAACACACACAAACCAGTCTCCAGAGGTCTCTCCAGCACTCACACACAGAACCATAGGGGGGGGGTCAGGTCAGTTGAGGTCGTCCCTGTCCAAACAAATAAGAGCTATTCTTCCACCACACCAAGCCTCTGAGCTTTCCACTAGCAGTGCGATTCCCACAGGGACACAGAGAAAGACGGACAGAGAGAAAGAGGCCTGGAGAGAACTCAAGAGAGCTGAAGAGGAGCAACAGGAAAACGAAGAGAGAAGAAAACAGGAAAGAGAGGGCCAGAGATGCACTAATCTGCTGTGGATAGAGTGATGTGTCCATGGTTTCTGTAAATGCTAGGCCTTGTGTTTGTGTCTCTTGCCATAACAACTGTTAAATGCGGTCGTCTCCTCGCTACACAAAGCTGGACCGAGCGCAGCAGCTCTGTGGTTCTCCGATGCATTGTTCCCTGCAGACTTTCCTGGAGCCTCGCTGACAAACAGCAGAAAACGGATGCATTTAAAAACCCTTAGATGACACACAGCTCACTAAACAATGGCCTGGAGAGTCATGGGGACATGGAATTATACAAAATATACCCATAATGGAAGAATGGGGAGCCAAAAGAAAAATGAACTTGGTTAACACTTTTTTTCCTCTACATTTTGTGTTGTGTCATATTTTTCCACACCGTACAAATGGGCCCATTGGGGCAGCCATATTCGATCAAGAGGACTAGGAGTGGTAAATAATGTGGTCTGCTGGAACCATCTCGCTGGCGACACAATCAAAACAAGTCTATTGCCCAAGCAAATAAAAAGAGAACGTGAAGTGTTTGTGTAGCACTGCCATTAGTTTGATTATTCACATCTAGCACATCTTGATTGGCACAGTAGACACTGAGAATGCACAATAGCTCCAGATGTTTATACCTTCAAATTATCTTTATTTAGCTGCGTTTACATATACATCATAGTCTTGTGGTGCTTTAGACAAGTTGTGGTGTGCAAATGCACTGAAAAACATCAACAAAACAATTAGGGCTAGCAGTGAATGTTCCACACATCAGCACATTTGTGTGACCTCAAGCCATAATACTGAAGTGCGTTTTCCTTTCCCACGTGCGCGTGTCTGCGCGTCCGCTCTCATATATCCTTCACCGGCAGTCGGAGTCTTTAAGTCCTTTGGCCTAATTAAGCAAACTAAAGCATGTTTTGAAGATGAAAAGAGCAGACTACTGACCTTCATATAAAGTAAAGCTAAGCGAGCACGCTGGACCAGACCTGTCTGTCAGTCAGAAAGAAGGAAAAAGACTGAAAGAACGAGCTCAATACAGAAGAGACACCAGATCCCCCTCATAATTGGTTTCATTTAAAAAGGCCATTCCCTCTATCAACCTAAGATTTGCTGCTGCTAGTCATGCTAATTCAGTATTGATAATGGAGCCAAGGGGGCCAATATTTCTGCAAAAAAAAAAAAAAAAAGAGTAGGGTCACTCCCAAGAATCGGTGCCTTTTTCCACATGGAAAAATTGAAAAATAAAATAAGTTTAATCACTTTTTAAATATCTATAAAATAAAGACACCTTAAAATGAAAACAAACTCTATTGTGCCTTCTTAGGCTATATCTTTTATTATTTTATGACTATTTTTTGACCTCATGTTTTGGTATTTTTTATCCATCCTGATACCGACACAATCATTACTAGACACTTAGAACTCATATGCCACTGAACAACCAAAGCATTAGCTTAATAGCTTAATAATATACCAAGGGTGACCTTTAAAATGTTGGAATTTTACACAGACAATCTTTAAAAACAGGGTCAGACCTAATCAATGTCACCCACATGTCAAAACCTGTTATTCTAAAAAGTAACAGGTTGACAGTAATATGTTTGATGATTACAAACAAATTTTCTAATTGATAGCTAGCAGTCAGGTTCACAAAAACACATACTGTACACTTTGAAAGGATTTTACTTGTAGATATTTATTATATTAAATGTAAGAAATAATCATTTAAATTTACATTTTAAAAATGGTAACAGGATTGACATTGCATGATCCCCCTCAGTCAAGCCTCATAAATCATCAAAAATAGAGCATTATAGAGGGGTAAGGTAAACATGCTTATGTTTTAAGTGGTGGAATCCTGGTTGAGAGATGATGTAACCTCCAAGAAATGATGTCACTTGAATGTACATTATTTTACAATATGATTTTTGATTTTTGATGAGGGTAACAGGGCTGACATGAAATCAGGGGACAGCAATAAAATGATTTATATTTTATAGAAAAAATGCATACTTAAGCCAAAAAAATTGCGTAACAATAAGACTACATTTAGAACTATATGCAAATGTGATTTTTATATCATTTTGCCTTTATTTTGCAAATTAAAAGTTCTGCTAAAAAAAGAAAAATAATAGCAGGTCAATAAGGGACAGGCCAAAAACCCCTTACCAGCATAAATGCTATTTAATTAATTAATTGACTTTTTTAATGTAATATTGATTAATGCATACATAGTATTGTTATGTTTTTAAATGCATTTATTTGTTGTATATTAAATCTATGTTTGATTATTTCTTAGGGACAGAAATTTTGTGGAATGACCAAAGTAATAAACCATTTAGCAAAATAAAACACTTCTGTTTCAGGTATTAACATCAACAAACTATGGAGACCTGAGTGACTGAAGCACAAGTATAAAGCACAAACAAGTTAAAAAAATATTTATCTCATCCACAAACATGACATTCTGAGTGGACGCTTGTTGTTATTTCAGTCTATTTTGCTTGAAATGAATGTTAATATCTACTGAACATAGGCCAGCTAATGCCGTTTTTGCTTCTGCAAGTTAGCAACTATTAAAACATTACATATTATAATGCTTAAGGAATGACTGCAACACTAGTCTGATGACAAAACTTTAAGAATTAGTTCTCCTCAAAATGAAAATTTGCTGCAGATGTACTCACTCTCAGACCATCCAAGATGTAGATGAGTTTGTTTCTTCATGGGAACAGATTTGGAGAAACTGAGCATTGCATTACTCAAAAATGGATCGTCTGCAGTGAATGGGTGCCGTCAGAATGAGAGTTCAAACAGATAAAAACATTACAATAATTCACACGACTCCAGTCTATCAGTTAACGTCTTGTAAAGTGAAAAGCTAAACGTTGGTAACAAACAAATCCATCATGTTGCTTCCAGCTAAAAAACAAACTCTCAACACAGCACCCATTCACCGCAGAGGATCCATTAGTCTAAATCTGTTCTGATGAAGAAACAAAACTCTTCTACATCTTGAAAGACCTGAAAGTACATTTTCAGCTAATTTTCATTTTTTTGGTAAACTATTCCTTTAATGCAAACTAAAACATGCACAATATTTAGTATATAGTATACTGAGCAATATTTAATTGTATATTGCTCATGGCTAAGCAACTGATTATCTGGATTCATAGCTCCACAGTCTCTACCTATCCCGATGCAGGTTTTACTGTACTCCAGCTGTAACTGCATCCTTGACATATTTGTCACCAATGCCTAGGTTTTTCGTTACTAAAAGATGCCTTCCGGACTCAGTTCTGTTCCAAACTGTATCTAGAAGATTATGTCAAGCATCTTTACTGCTGTCCCTTGGGGGGTGATATACCTCGACAACATTGTGGTACATGGCCCAACGTCCGCCCTCCACAACGACTGCCTGCACCTGGTGCCTGCTTGACATGTTTACCAAACACAACCTTATCCAGAACAAGTGCGTCTTCTCTAAACCTGCCATCGAGTGTGTCTGATTTCTGAGAGCCTCAGGCCACTACACTCAGGAGTGGAGGCTGTACAGCGCCTCCTGGAGCCCACCTGCCCAATTCAGCCTTTTAGAGATGACCTATCAATGTTTCTTCCCACAGCACTATTGTGTGTTACTGACAACTTGCACAGGCTACAGACACTGTGACATGAATATGTTTAAAGGGCATAAGAGCCAGCTTATATAACATGGTTATAAAAACAAAAATAAATATTGTAAATATTCAAAAATGTTGAACTTTCTATGCATGACAGTGCATCACGGTTTACACAGAATGTTTTTTGATCAAATGACTGTGTGACACAGAAGGCTGCTGAAATAGCTGGTTAAAATGTAGCTTTGCCATCATAGGAATAAAATATATTTTATAATATATGAAAATAGAAAACAGTTATTTTAAATTATAATAATATGTTACATTATTCCTGTTTTTACTGTATATTTGATCAAATAAATGCAGCCTCGATGAGCATATATAACATGAGGCCTATATATAACATTTTTTAACAAAATCATTAATTTAATGTTATTAATTAATATTTTAAATTATGATTATGATTTTTGAATACATTACTAAAAAGGACAAAACATTTGTGTCACACCACTAACATATTATGTTGATCTCACTGTATTTCAGAAGCTTTCAGAGCAGTTTTTATTTGTGAAATCAAAAAGATGATTTTAGGCTCCTCTCCGGTGTTTTAGAAGGATAAATAAACAGACACAGCCTATCCAAGACTGCCATTTCTCTAGACGGCATACATGAATCTTTTTCACTCTTCTATACTGCTAAAAGCAAAGAAAATTAGTCGTGTGTTTAGTATTCATTAGGCAGTTATTAGAATAAATGCATCACAGTCCCAGTGTGATTTATCTGCATGTTAAATGCTACGCCACAAAGCAGAGAAGGGCGCATTCATTATGGCTCAGGGCAATTCTCTCTCAAATAAAAACATTTCATTCCAACTGGAAAGCAAATAAATGCTATACCTCTGCGTGAAGGAGCTCTTTTCATTGCTACGTCCTCACAGCCCTTTCAGCCTTCAAATAAATAAGAACAGAAGAACATAATTCAAGGCTGCTTATATACTGATGTCTCATCCTGTCTGTGTTTGTGTGCTTGTTTGATACTTCAAAGAGCCACGGTCTTCCCCTCGACTGTCCACCGCTTGATGCTTTGACGTCATGTCATTGTTGCGTAAACTTTGAGCTGAATTCCGAGTACGTTTCCTTTGTCTCTGATGAAGCGCATGACCTCATCAGCCGTTTTAAAGAGCAATCAAAACCAGAAGAACTGCTAATCTGTGTGTAATTTCGTATTATTGTACACACAGTCATGCCAACCCTTTGTCGGGGATGCTGTCGTGTAATAATACTGTTACTTCTCATTTATCACACGCTTTCATCTCCCGCTGGTGCAGCGAATGACCTTAGCTCTGTTCTCATTTTAAACCATATTCCTACATAATGAAAAGGTAAACTGCCCTGAACTCGCTGTTGTCGTTTGTCATGACAACACAGCTCTCGGAGATACGAGAGCGATCTCTTTTATGAAAGACTTTAGAACCTTGACCAAGGTCAGATGTCTTGTGTACTTTGATTAGTATGCAAAGGTTTAAAGTTCACAATGCAGCGCTGAGGTCATCATGTTCAGCCAACTCTAAAAGGAAGCGTTAAAAGAGAGCGGGAAGGAGGGAGGGAAAGAGACCCTGCTTTGTTAATCTAAACGACGGTTTCGCTGGCACGCCTGCCCCCTCGAACCGCAGCGCAAGATTTATCCCTTTACTTTATAATCAAGTATTTGTTTATAGTTCACACATAAAAACAATCATAATAATAATGCTTGATGAATAGCCCCGCATGCTGATATTTATTCGCTCGTAAAAACTCGGAGGAAAGTCGTTGACGGCTCCGTGTGGCGGAAGGTCATCGACACGGGGTGAGAAACGGGCGTCTGCCTTGGAGAGTCAGATCGCTTGGGCTGCTTTGAATAGCTGATGAACCTGTCAAGCTCAAAGTCTTGTTAAAATTTTAATAAACATCTCAGAGGCCTATCAAATGGAGGTGAGTTATGCAGGCACCTCCCAGCCCATCTGCAACCGAATGGCACGATTGTGTTTGACAGCACGCGCTGAAAACCTCTCCATCTGCGTAAAAGATTATACCCATTCACGTTAACTACAGGATCTATCCCGCTCACGTCAGCCACAATTTATTAAACAGAGAATATTACTGGAGCAATTTTAATACAGAACCTCCCCTAGCATACAGCCAGCACATAAATATATCTGCATTATATGCAGATTCACTAGCCCACCAGCTCAGTAGAGAGAGAGAGAAAAAAAAAATACACTTCTCGCTACCGAAAAGAGAAAAAATCATCATCCCTCGCATAAAGAAACTCAGAAATAAACAAATATTTTGGAATACACTTACAAATGTAACGCACGAGCTCGATTAGATTGATCGCGACTGTCATTGGAACAAAGCCGTGTGAGAGCTCGGAGATAATGTGATTGCCTGTTTTGTGTTATGGTGGGAGATCTGAAATAGTCTGTTAAACTGACAAGCTCCATCTCTTTGCTTCTTTATCTCTGCCATTCAAAACAATTAAATAAATAAATACGGCTCTGAAGACTTTTATATTCATCAGATCCACGAACACAGGGGTGTTTGTCAAACGCAACTACACAAGCTCGATCAGAACAGGAAAAAAGTGTGGATTTTTGACATGTAAATTCCAAACACCAAACAAAACAGGGATGAAAGCCGAAGATGGAGAGACTTTGCTGGGGTTTTGTCTTTGTTCAGCGCTGAGCAAAGCCTAAGCGCAATCTTGTATCTGCTCACTCTGTGCTTGTTTACTGCAGAGTGATAATGTTTGACGAGCTTTGATGGAAGTTTCCACTTTACAGTGTATCAGAACAACAGACCATTAATTAAAGGGACAGTTCACCCAAAAATGACAATCCTGTCATCATTTACTCACCCTCATGTCGCTCCTCTATTTTTCTGAGGAACATGAAAGAAGATACTTACAAAATTACTCACTGTTTTTTGTCCATACAATAAAAGCTGGTGGGGTCCAGAGTTGTTTTGCTTTCATTACACAGACAAAAACACTTAAAGGAGACATCGGATGCCCATTTTCCACAAGCTGTTTTGATTTAGGGTCTTTGTGAAATCTCTGCAACATACTTTGGTTAAAATTCTTCAATGGTCGTGTAAAACAACACTTTTTTACCTTGTCATGCCCATTTTAGTGCATGTCTCTTTAAATGATAATGAGCTGCTGCTCACTCTGCCCCTCTCTTCTGTTTTTTTTTTTTTTTTGTATTCTGTGACGTGTTACCATCGAATCCACTGCATCCTCAGTGGCTCTGATGTCGGGAGAAAATTAAGACACTTATGTTCACTTTCACATTCGACTACAAAACACCTGCATTGTTTACGAGAGACTGTTGTTGCTACATCCGCTCAGACGCGGAGAAAATGCTGGATAGCATACTGGCTGAGAGCTGGAATATGCTAATATGGTACAGTCCGTCAGCGGCCATGGGCGGGGCCTGAGCAATATGATGTCATACTGCTCAGAAAATCAAAACAGCTTGATAATTAGCCAGTGCGAGCCACTGCTTTCAGCAGGCCAGGAGGGGTTAATTGCCTCAGACCGGTAGCACCGAGCTCAAAATCAAGCTGCGTTTCCACTGTCGAGCCAGAAGCTCCACAATGTCCTTTACTCGCCTCTTTGTAACAATGTCACACAACACCATTATTTCACCAACAAAGAGAAGTTTTATAAGAAAACGAATCAAAAATAAATCATTGAAACTAGCGAGATCACAAAATGAACTTGATAAATAGATAGATTTATCTGCATTTTTTTGTTTAGCCTACTTAAAGATTTAAATCCAAAAACATTGATGTTTTAGCAGTTTTACAATAATAAGAGATACATTGATCATAATGAATTAATTTGTCAGGACAGAAAATTAGTCACACATAGCCTAAATAAAGTGCCATTTGCCATTACATTCATTACAGTGGCTCTGATGTCAGTAGAAAACGAAGAATCTTATGTTTACTTTTACATCCAGCTACAAAACACCTGATTTGCTTATGAGACATTGTTGTCACTACAGCAGCTCAAGCACGGAGAAAATGTACAACTGGCTGAGGGCTAAATTTGCAAATACAGAACAAGAACAAGTCTGTCAGTGGTTGTGGGCGGGGCTTGAGCAGTATGACATCACACTGCTCAGAACATCAAAACGGCTTGATAATTGAGACTGTTTAGTTTTTTGGGGAGGTATTAAAAAAGGAGGGAATGGATTTTTATCGTTGTGGGGTGGTTGTGTGCACACACAAGTGAATTTTGCATCCTATGTCTTAATTTTTGGGTGAACTATCGCTTTAAGAATCCATCTCTGTCGCAGTATGACCAGAAGGATGTTCAATCATAAATGCACTCTCTTGTTTTAATAGATGTGATGACTCTATTTGATTGTATACACTCTTTCGTGCACTAACGTGACTAACAAGACGATGGCCTATTGAACAGTAGAAACGAACATATGCCCTCCATGTTGCTAAGGAACGCATACACGCACATCTGCGCACACATTCAATATTTGAAGGCACGTTCGACGTGCTCTGCTCGGGTCAAGCCGTCTCGCTCTCCTAAGTAATTTATAATGTGCTTTACTCCAAGGTATTGCACAATCTCATTATCATTAGAATTTTGCATATTTAACAACAGTTTTTAATTAGATGGTATTGTATTATTCATGCCCATAATTTGAAGCTGCAGAACCTCTTAAAACGAAACAGCAGATGAAAAGAAAGAGGGCATGACAATGGAGCACAGCTTGTTGATGTGTTTTCAGAAATGGAAGGGTTGACTCAATGGTGTTTAGCTGGAGACCTACTGACACTTCTCACCGGTAACCGCTCTTTTCTGATAGCTGGCTCATATCGCATTGTGTATCCTTCTGCTAAATTCACAGCGCTGGGATTTATCTGCTCGCATCTCTATGTGTGTAGGTGTGTGTGTGCTTGGCTCATGTGTAAAGCATGTGTGTGTGTGTGTGTGCTGGGGCCATGGCTCCTTGATGTATTATTAAAACTGGAAATGCACTCTTGGGATAGCATCTAGTTATGTGCTTTCATTTAGTGAATAAACCAAGCGTTGTTTTCATCTTTCCTGGTGATTGTTAATGGCTTGCCTGATGAGAGGTGTGTGTGCGTGTGTGTATGTACTCATCTAGGTCTCTTATTAAAGGGTCCAAATAGCCAGGCTGCTGATTTTGTTTTGGGTTTTCAATTAGTCATTTTACTGAGCACATCTGTCGCTGGCACAGTACCAGTCACTGAGCATGCTCATTACAGAATACAGAAGTAAACACAGACTGACAGAACAAGAGAGAGAGATGGAAACTGTGACAGACTGAATTCCCTGTAAAATAAAACTAAAAAGATGCCGAAAACCTTGTTATTCAGTGATTATTGGTGTTGAATCAATGGTTCCACTGTTGTAATGTATAACCTTAGTGCAACATCAATAAAGAATTTTTTTCAATAAACATAATTTTTGGTGAGTGAGTAAAAAACTTTATTTTTTAGAATTTTTCACTCAGATTTTGCTAGCAAGTTTCACAACTAATTAAAAAGAAACAGCAAACAAAATTTTAACTAAATGTGAAATCTTAAGTAGAAAGACTAAAATATTATTTTCTTGTAAAACAATAGCCTGATTCGGTTGGTAATTGTTTCTCATGGGGATGCAAGTGATTTTTAACATTTAAAGAGGATAGTCTGAGATTTTATTGCCATCCGAATCCAGAATGTCAGTGTTTATCTCTCACAACCAGTGCAAAACTCCCCAAATGAATTACCTACTGTTTTTTTGGCAAACACCAAGGTCATGTGGCAATTTAATTGCTGTCCGAATCCACATTTTCGAGTTTACAAAAAGAAATCCATTTTGAAGAATCCATGTTTAAATTCTTTTTGACCAATGCCGAGCACCGTACGGTAACTTTTGTACTTTGCTGTAATTTGCATGCATATTAATAACTGAAATAAATAAATAAATAAATAAACAAATAAATAAATAAAAATACTGAAATGCTGGAAAGCATAGAAATATAAACCAAGAAGCTTTATGTTTACCTTATGTAAATAAGAGGTTGCATTAACTAAACCCCCTGAGTTTTATCACTGAAGTGCCATGTAAATGTATTTTTACAGACATCAATATGAGAAACAGTTACTCACAGAAATAATAGGGCTATACTGCAATAATATTCACAACTTTGAAAATCATTGTGCCATTGTCAGTTTGACTTACATAGGAATACTCTCTATATATATATTTCAATTTGTCACAATTAATTAAGTTTTTTTTTTTTTTTTTTAAAGCTGCATATACTCAAATTGATGCACACTTAATAAAAGCACACTTTACACAATAAAAATATTTTAAAAAAATTTATCAGACTGACGTTTGCGTGACCATCATTCATTAGAGTAAAGCAGAGAGAAACATGTATAAACTCAGTGGCACAGAAGTCTCATATGCCCACCAAGTTGCATTTATTTTATCAAAAACAGAAAAAAACTGTAATATTTTGAAATATTATTGCAATTTAAAATAACTACCTTCTTTTTTAATCTATTTTAATTTTTAATTTATTCATGAGATGGCAAAGATGAATTTTCAGAAGTCATTTACTCCAGTCTTCATTTGCTACTTAAGAAACATTTCTCATTACTATTAAACATTTTTTAAAATTATTCTTTAATATATAGAAAGTTGCTTATAATATAAAGTTGCTTATATTATGATGTGTCCTTGTTGAATAAAGTATTCATTTCTTAAAAAATAAATTAATAAAAACAAAATAAATTCTTACTGATTCTGACATTATTATTATTATTATTTTATTTTATAATTTTTTAGGGGGTCCCAAATTGTTTCAAACCTTGGGTGTGTCCTTCATTGCCTTCTCTTTTAATATCTCAGCACTACACCCTTTAGTTACTATCATTAGAGAAACAATAGGGAAAAGGATTGCATTAGCCTAAGCAGAAAAAAAACAGGAGGCACGACACCACTTTTACAGCTAGTGCTACTTCACTGCAGTCAGCACTTTCCTGACAGAGGTTTGCAACGTCCAATAGCTCAATCGCTCGAGCCGAATGTGTCACGCTTTGGGGAGAAGGGCGAGTACGACGCCGTCCGAACGACAGCCGAGCTTTGATTATTGAAGTTCAGGGGAGGTTCAGTGCGCAGCAACGTTTCTGCCTGATCCAAAGGAGGTTTCCCTAGGGATGTTAATAAAACATTTTGCTCATTGTGGAAAGTAATGACCAACAATGTAAACTTGTGACTCGACAACAGATGTTGGCATGCTCGGTGGAAACAAGGTGCTGTAAAATTAATTTGGTCTAAATAATTTACTGCATGCATTACGTGCTCAAGGAAGTAGACAAGGATGATTGGTGGGCGACGACGACAATGAGAGACACACACACAGCAAGAGAAACTATTCAATTAAACCAGATGAGGTCTGTTAGGAAAACAGGCAAAGGGAATGATCAAATATGCTCTAAAAACATCACACAATCACACAAATGCCGACAGAGGACCCGCTGTGATTTATATTTAATTGGGCTTTATTATTTAATAGTGTCACTTCAAAGCGAGCAGCGGGAAACTTGCTGAAGATGTTTTCCAAATTAAATTAAATCAAATTAATAACTGACAAACATGCCAGTGATTTGGGTGCAAAACATGCAAGTGTTTGTTGTTGTTTGATTTCTCCCTCTCTCTCGCCTCCAAGACGAGGAAAAGAAGAAAAAAGTGTGACACTAAAAACATTCTCACGAATTCAATCTCTGTGTATTGAATGGGCAGAGCAAAAAAAAAAAAAATCATGATGTACTTGGACAGAAAAACAGTCACAACATCATTTTTGTTTACTGTTACAGGTTATATTTAGAATCCATTACACAAGACAGATCTCCAACATGACAAATTACACCTGACCTTTATTATACACGCTTACAAACCGACATGGCCCTTTGCCGTGTTTTTCTTGTTCAGTGACAATGTTTCCCTGCGTGTCTGACGTCAGCAGCACGCTTGCAGACAGCAACACCGCTGCCAGGTCAGTTACCTCAGCAGGGGTACAGTAGCACTTCAAATGCGGACTAGCGATTGGCCTGGATATCCTTCTCTGTTCCTCTCACCTCCCTCCAATAAATATCCCAAAACAGCACGTAGCAACACCACCGCATGCTCGAAAAATAACACCATCAAACATGGGATATAAATATATTTCCTCTCTCTCTTTCTCTCTGTCAGAGTGTGTGTGTGTGTGTGTGTGTGTGAGAGAGAGAGAGAGAGAGAGAGGGGATGTTGATGATGTTAGTGGTATAAAGGTTACCAGTGTATTGTGTACTGACCTGGAGAAAAGCTCAGCTAAGTGTGAAGTGTGTGGTGCAGGAAGGGGAATCACTCTTTAACCCAAACACATGATGGATTGTGACACTTAACATCAGGGCATCCTGACAGCAGCTGTGTGTGTGTGTGTGTGTCCTGAGACATCTTACAGCTACAATTATTACTTTACAAGAAAGCAAGGAAGCAAGACAGAAATAAAAACAGATAGATAGATCAGATAGACAACACTGTGATCGAATATATTATCAAATTTTACATACACTATCAGTCAAACATTTTTGAACAGTAAGATTTTTAATGTTTTTTTTTCTTTTTAAGAAGCCTCTTCTGCCCACCAAGCCTGCATTTATTTGATCCAAAGTACAGCAAAAACAGTACAATTTTGAATTTTTTTTTACTATTTAAAACAACTGATTCCATTTGAATATGTTTTAAAATGTAATTTATTCCTGCGATTTCAAAGCTGAATTTTTAGCATCATTACTCCAGTCACATGATCCTTCAGAAATCATTCTAACATTCTGATTTGCTGGTCAAAAAATAAATTAAATAAATAAATAAATAAATAAAATTATTATTATTATTATTATTATTATTATTATTATTATTATTATTATTATTAATTATTCAGAAGTTCAGAAGAACAGCATTTATCTGAAACATAAATCTTTTGTAACATTATAAATGTTCACTTTTAATTAATTTAAATCACCCTTGCTAAATTATCAATTTCTTTCCCATAAATAAATAAATATATAAATATATATATATATATATATATATATATATATATATATATATATATATATACTGACTTCAAGCCTTAGAATGGTATAGTGTGTAATATTACAAAAGCTTTTTATTTCAGATAAATGCTGATCTTTGGATCTTTCTATTCATCAAAGAATCCTAAAAACTGTCCTCAATTGTTTTAAATATTGATGATAATAATAATAATAACAACAATAATAATAATAAATGTTTCTTGAACAGCAAATCAGCATAATAGAATGATTTCTGAAGGATCATGCGACTGGAGTGCTGAAAATTTAGCTTTGATCACTGGAATAAATGATATTTTAAAATATATTCAAATAGAAAACAGATTTGTACTGTTTTGTACAATTTTCAAAATAGTACTGTTTTTGCTGTACTTTGGATCAAATAAATGCAGGATTGGTGTGCAGAAGAGTCTTATTTAAAAAAAAAAAAAACCACTAAACAATATTACTGTTCAAAAACGTTGACTGGTAGTGTATAAACATTTCTAACTAAAAAAAGAAAAATCAAAGAACAATCTGAAGTTTTAAAATGCCTTCTACAATTGAAACGTGGCATCAACTTGAGCGGCTGACTAATGTTAAAGCATTTACTTGTTACAACTACTTTCCATTTGTTTGTCTCCAAACATTACCGATCTAAATAAATGTTGAACATCATGTGGAAACACCCATTTTCACAGGGTAAACACAAACATCTGACCCGGCATCTGTCCGTCAACACATAGTCACTGCTCCATGTTAGATTGCCGGTAACGAAGACAAACAACAGGCCATATGCTTTGGGTTGTGCTGGGTGCCATCCTCTCTCCCCTCTGCCTCACTCCGAGGGACACCAAAGTTCAAAATTTGCTAACTCAATTGTGGTTCACCACGACCATTAAGTGTACGCTTCACCACCAGCTCCTCACATACAAACACATTTACGTCAATGCTACTTTTCCTACGGCTGGATCTCTGCTGACAGTTCCATACGTCTCCCATTAAAAGGAGCAGACGCTGGGGCCTGTGCTGCGGGACAACATGAGGGATTGAGAAACTTCTGAGTCATGAAATACACTGGTGATGAAATAACGGCTACAAATTGTGTCAGTGGAAAACATTATCTGTTGAAGGGTTCAAGTGAAATTGTTTCGGTATGTTTAGGTAACACAACAAATGATGCCCTGTTTTTTTTTTTGTTTTTTTTTTCTTGAACTGGAAAACTATGGAATCATGTTTCCACCCTAAAACTATTGTGAGAAATCACAGTTGCTTTTTAGTTTTTAGGATTCCATAAACTTTATTTTTGGTCATTGTAGTGTTATATCTCATAAAGTCACAACTGAAGTTGCAAATGTTGCACTTTTCCCACACATTTTGAATGTATGAATGTCACGCATCACATACAAAATATCAAACCAAGTGGCGTTTTTAAAGATTTTCAAGCCGAACATCTTACTAAAAGGTTTAGGTTTTAATTAATAAAATAACGGATAGAATGTTCAAAATGAAGACGTAAAAGCATAGAAACACTTTCTATTGCTTATATCTAATGCACTGATATGCACACATTTGCAAGTGTTCAAATACTTTTGAGGACACTGTATCTCAAGTTTTGTTTTGTTTTTTAATATTGCACAAAGCATCTTTTGATTGACAGACTCTGGACCATAGCAGAGCAATGCAATGACGAAACCATTTGACATAGAGTGACAGTTAAATTCTGGCAGATCTTCCTCAGAAGTCCGACCAGAGCTAGTCTCACTGCAGCATCTCTACTTTTTCTCACAGTGAATAACAGGACGAATGAGTCCATGTCTCTCCCAGAGGAATAAGGGTAAAGGATTGTTTATGTTTCAGCTGAAGCCAGTCCTTACTTGTGTCTCTGTTTTGGTCTGTGTCTGCCCTCATGTTCAACATGGCTGTGATTACGAGCCTGGCTCTGGAGGGTGAATACTAAACCGCTGCCTGTTAAGCAGCCACCACTGATGTAGTCCACTTGTTTGTCTGTACTTAGCAGCTCATCACAGCTGTAGTCCCTCCAAATGTAACAGGAGAAGCCCTCATCCATCATAAAGAACATTCTTTCTTCTCTCTGTTTCGCTCTCTTTTTTGTTCAAGTGCCGTCATGAGAGAGAGTGTCAACAAACAGTCACAGGGTCGTGGCGGAGGGTAATAGCACGTTACTTCAGGGGTCTTTCCTTCCTCACCCTCTATGATTTTCCTCTTTCAGCTGTCTCCTCTGTCCACTCCTTCACTGTAAAAGACTACAAATCTTTTGATTCTCTTTTAGCCTTTCACATTCCATCTACCTCTGTTCCTCAACTTCTTATTAACAATGACTTTTTCTATTCAAAGATGTGTGTGAACATGCTTAGGTATACTTTTTGTCCCCAAAAGTGAGCTAAATCTGACAAGACATTAATTTAAAGACATCCCCATTTGTAAAAACTATATGTGACCCTGGACAATAAAACCAGTCATAAGGTTCAATTTTTTGAAATCGAGATTTATACATCATCTGAAAGCTGAATAAATAAGCATTCCATTGGTGTATGGTTTGTTAGGATAGGACAATATTTGGGCTATTAGAATAGAACTATTTTAAAATCTGGAATCTGAGGTTGCGAAAAAAAACAAAATATTGAGAAAATAGCCTTTAAAGTTCTTAGCAAAGCATGTTACTAATCAAAAATTAAGTTTTGATATATTTATGGATATATTTACTTAATATCCCAATGTTTTTTGGCAAAAAAAAAAAAAAAAACGATAATTTTGACCCATACAATGTATTTTACATGCTACAAATATACCCGTGCTACTTCAGACTGGTTTTGTGGTCCAGGGTCACATATATACAGTAATGAATGTTTTTTTTTTTCACTCCTGAATTAAAATGTCCTGATAATTTACTCATGTCATCCAAGATGTTCTTTTCTTTCTTCAGTTGAAAAGAAATTAAGGTTTTTGAGGAAAAAATTCCAGGATTTTTCTTCATATTGTGGACTTCAGTGGGGATCAGCGGGTTGAATGTCCAAATGGCAGTTTCAGTGCAGCTTCAAAGGGCTCTACACGATCCCAGCCGAGGGATAAGGGTCTTATTGAGTGAAACGATCAGTCATTTTCTAAAAAAAAAAAAAAAAACATTCATTTAGATGCTTTTTAGCCACAAATGCTCATCTTGCACTAGCTCTGCGATGCGCATCTGCAACTTCAGGCACCATGTTGGAAAGGTCACGCACGGTTAGTTATTTCGTCTGTGTACTCCGGTTCAAAAAGGTAGGGTAGGGCGAAAAACTCCATCTCATTTTCTCCTCCAACTTCAAAATCGTTGATTTTTTTTTAAATTTTTTGTAAAGGCCGTTTGACTTTCTTTGCCCATTCGCTTTGTAAACACTGGGTTGATACTTTTCGTTTGTAACAAACTAGTGCAAGATGAGCATTTGTGGTTTAAAAGTATATAAATGTTTATTTTTTTTTAGAGAAAGGCAGATCGCTTTGTTAGATAAGACCCTTATTCCTCTGCTGGGATCGTGTAGAGCCCTTTGAAACTGCATTGAAACTGCAATTTGGACCTTCAACCCGCTGGCTCCTGTTGAAGTCCACTATATGGAGAAAAATTCTGGAATGTTTTCCTCAAAAACCTTAATTACTTTTCGACTGAAGAAAGAAAGACATGAACATCTTGGATGGCATAGGGGTTAGTAAATTATCAGGAAATTTTAATTCAGTAGTGAACTAATTCCTTAATAAACCTAAAAAATCCAATCTTCAGTGTGACATGATTCTTTAGAATTCAGTCTAATATGCTGATGTGGTGCTCAAGTAACATTTCTTATTATTATAAATGTTGAAAACAGTGTGCTTAATATTTTGTGGAAAAGTGATTGTATTAGTATGTCCTAAATATGTCTGGACATAATGTGGATTAGAGGTATTTTTATAGTTTCAGTATGGTGGAGCTCTATCCACACCATCTGTAGATGCTCTCAGCCATCAGCAGAGGTTAACAACTGCATACTGTCACAGCATCTCCATACACATCATACAGCCATTACTCTAAAGGCATACATCTTATGCTTTATGCCTTAGATTAACCTTTGACCTTTCGAGGAGGTGGAAAAAAAATGGAGATACATGAAAAAAAGCTCTCGATTCACTTTCTCCGTTTCCTTCTGGATTCACTCACACGACAAGCTGTAAAAGTTTGACTTTGATTTTGGATACATGACAATACATGGAAGGCCAGTGTAGGCCAATACTGTTTTATTGCACCATGACTAACATTACTTCTACTGAGCTAGTTAGCTATCGTCACGTTGTCAGTAGGAATTTATGATCATTTTTGTCTCTGAACAGATTTATCACGCTTTATTAAAGGTAGAGGTCTTCATTCTGTGTCTACTGTTTTTTTTTACCCCTATAAGTCAAACATTTTATTGAAATAATTCAATATTACTAGACAACTGCTGTGCAGTAATTCACACAGATTGTCCGTGGCAGTTGGTCATTGAGAGAAAACGCATGCACATAAACACACAGACTCTCATACACTCAGCAATGTTCTCTACAGGGATTTCACTGATTGCAGAATATCAGAAATAACGCTGTGAGGCCGAATCAACTCCCAGACTGAGTCTCTAGCTTTTCATACTTTCTGATTTTTATGCCTGTGGTGACAAAAGTGCAAACACAGAGTGGAAAAATGAAAGCAGGAACCCTTCATTCTCTGGGGAATCCAGTCAAATCAGTGTCAGTGAAACCAGACACTTTCAGATTCAGGATTGTGTGTGTGAAACACTACATGTCTGTATCGTCTGCGTAGAGAGCTTACGAATGCCTCTTGTTGTACTTTCTAATGGTATTTGACATATATAGCCATTTTAATTATTTTCATTATTTCGTATTCTTGCTCAAGGCCAAAAGTAGTTTGACTACAAATTGTTTCAGCTTGAAAACAGCAAACCAACTGGGGTTTAAAGTTGAGTTTGCATGTGAACGACATGATGTGTCAATAGTGAAGCACATGCCTGCGTATACAAGCGAACTTAACGTCCCACATCATTCGCAAACAAATGCTTCCAACATCTGAAACCAACAAACGTTCGTCAGTCTGCCACAAGCGAGCTGAATCCTAATGTGCAAGAAGCCCGTTTCAGACCACAGCCCAAAGTTTATCACACGTACACACACGTTTAGGCAAAAGGTCCTGACACACACGTGTGAGGCCTAACACTCTCTCAATAACATCTAGCATTCCTCCGCAACCCAATTCATCGTGTTATAAGATACAGGATCACAGAAAAGAAGATAACCGAAACGAAAAAGAACACGAGAGAGATAGAAAACTAGACCGAATTGTGGGTGACAGCACAAGACGTTTTTGGGGGTTTGTGAGTGTCAGCCCATTAAAGATGTGAGGCTGGCATCCGTCTTTATTGGAAACATCTGTGCAAAGGAATGTTCTTCTCTGGTAAAACATTCCAAATACTGTCCCAGAGCCAGAGACTTTGGTGTTAGTCTAATTTAAGCAGCATGTTGGGTAGAGCTCTTCAAGCTTTGATCACATGAGGATCGTTCGCTACAAATTGAACAAACCCCAAGCTGCAGTCCTGAAGGATCACAACCGTGGATTTGCCAAATTAAATGCTCGGTTGAACGCGGTCCGCACATGAAAAGGAAAGTTGCTGTGACGAATCAGATTGCGGGGTTTTCACCTAGCCAACAGGTCCTTTCTTTATTATTACTTTTAAACTTAATCCATGCCTGGGCGGCAGCTCTGTAAAGAGAAGTCGCTGAGGGATGAAGGATCATGTGCTGAAGAGAAACATGCAGAAATCACCTGTCTGTCTAACACTAAACATACTGGGCCAAACCCCTCGAGCAACAGTGTACAGGTAAAACTATCTGTTTGAGTTTCCTTTCAATAATTCTTTCAGTGCTTCCCTGTAGTTTTCCTTTCCGAATATTTCCGAGTTCATATATAAAACAGTTTAATCTCAATTTGTGTTCAGGCCCAGCATGCATCCCTCACTGTTCCAAAACACAATGTGCTGCTACACAAAGAGCAGGTTCCTTTCTCTCGGGTGGACAGCTCACTTCGCGTTTGGCAGTGTGTGTGATTTTTTGGCCTGCTTGTTGTGCCACGGGTTCCAATTCCCATCTGTTAAATCGAAACATGCTGGACAGGAAGGAGTGCTGAATATTTTTCTCTGTAGATGCCCACATGTCCTAATGGAAATCTGAATTACGTAAAACTTTTGACTGCGATAGTGTTTTGCACGTGTGTGACCATTAAGTTTATATAAAACAGATACGGAGACATTTACCCTTACAAAATAAAATCAGCTTGCAAGACTGTAATGGAGTAGGAACAAGTAATGCTGTACTCTAGGGTATATTATACTCTAGGGTCTCAAATGCATTTACAAACATACACACTGCCATCTTAATTAAAATTAGATTAAAACTGTACTATTGTGAAATATTATTACACTTTAAAGCAGGCCTAACTGTATCCCATTATCATATATTTTAAAATGTAATTCATTTCTATGATGCAAAGGTGAATTTTCAACAGCCATTACTCCAGTCTACGCTGGTGCTCAAGACACATTTCTTATTATCACAGTTTCCAATGTTTGTACTACTTAACATTTCTGTGGAAACTGATTTTTTTTTTTTTTTAACAACATTTATTTGAAATATTTTGTAACATTATAAATGTCTTTACTCAGTGTCGCTTTGATCAGTTTAATCAATTTAAGGCACCTTTGGCACATGGGTGAAAAAAAAAAAAAAAAAATCTCACTGATGCCAAACTTTTAAACAGTAGAGTAAATTCGATATGACCATCCTGATTTCCAAAGTGCCAGACATGTTTAAACAGTCATACTTTCAAACAGTAAATAAATTGGAGACTTTGTTTTGTTTAACAAGGCTTTTTCTTTTACTTTAATATTTCAAGTATATCTCAAAGCTGTATCTCTAGTCTATGCCATTTCAGCATTCCTTTAAATACAGGGCCTATTCCAAAATATAATACATCCATGTTGAACATTCCAGCTACACATATTGGACATGAACAGGGTGAAAGCAGTTGGTTCCCATCCAGTTCATCAGAACTTGGCTTGGCGCTTTTATACAGTAACAGATTTCCAATATTATGCTTTTCAGAATGTGCCAAGCAGATCTCAGCAAGCTTGACATTTTCCTTCATATTCAGCTGCCAGTCGTAGATTGAAGCACCTTGCCAACTCCTAGCGAACGGCCATTATTGATGAGCCCAAACACAACGTTTGGACGCCGGGGTAAAAGTAAGAAAGGCCTAAAATCTGTGTTTCTGAATTAGCAACCAAACACTGTCAGAGGCACACCACACAACTTTATGACCACGCCAGCAGCAATAAACACAGTACAAATGTGAACTGTCAGCTAAGCATTTGCAAATGCTATGTCTTTACTTTAATTACGTCCCAGTCATGGTCATGCAAACTCTCGCTGGAAGTCAGTTTAATTGAAGGCTTGGACGTGCGCACTGTTGTTTACTGAACATAAAATGCCTCCCGAAGACACGTCGGGCAAGTGTTAGTGTTTAAACACAGACATTGCTGTCAGCCACACTAAGAAACACTGAGTAGGATGATAATTGAAGGGACATAAAGTAAAGCAAAGACAAAGAGATGAGATGAGAGTGCAGAGTTTACGACCTGGATCAACAATTGCTGGCCTTAGTGTAAACACAGCCGATCTGCAAAAACACTGAGGACAGTTGCCACTATAGAAATTTCCACAGTGATAAGGACTGCGGGTTTGCTTAAGGACAACGCCCAAGACCAAACACTCGGTCTGAGGCAGCTGTTAAAATGGCCGCCAGTCCAAAGGCGCCACAGAGGGGAACCAGAACAAACTAGCTCGACAGATTTGGACTTCCATGAATTTACTAAATTACCATTGACATTCACATCAAAATGCTTCACCAAACCAATGCTGTAGAGCTACACTGTTTTTAGTAACATTAGTTGCAGCCCTTGGTTTCATGGATTTGGCTTAAACTTAGAGTTTACTAGTTTAGCTAATAAATCAATAATCAGGTATACATTTATATATCAAGATATTAGTGTTTTTTTGTTTTTCTGTAAAGCTGCCTAAAAAATGTACATTCCCTAGGGCGGGGCGATTTTTCAGTCAGTCACTATCAATAATTATCACAATAAATGGTAAAATCTTTATTTCTTTCAAGTTGAAAGGCGTTTTTTTGCTCCTAAGCGAACGTTTTAAAACCCAGACAGCTAACTGTGGTTTTAAACTACTCTTTAAGATCAGAACATTACAAACACTTCACGTTTTTTAATTCTTTACACTTTTCCAGTAATGTTACCTTAACAAAACAAATATCTTAATAGAAAAATTAATTTCTTAACTTCTGCATGTTCTAATGAGTGATATTGTTACAAATCATGAAACAGGTTTGCATTGCCTAACTTGATGTGATGATGTGTATATTCAGCACAATTTGCAACAGTAATATGATCATATGAAAACAGTAGTCGTAATACGTTAGAAATGAAATACGTTGAAAATAATTTTAGTGAAAAATTGTCTTCCTTCTTTCAGACGAATCCAATCAGAGAAATTAAAAATTGTTCTGGCTCTTCCAAGCTTTATAATGGTGCTGGGCGGGTGTTTCTCTTCAACAGTCCAAAACAAGCCCAATAAAGTGCATCCATCCATAATGAAAAAATGCCTCACATGGCTCCAGGACATGAATAAAGGCCTCCTGTAGCGAATCAATGCGGTTTTTTTTTTAAATTATATATTTAGAACATAATAATCAATTTTCTCTAGCTTGCGCTAACTGTTGTACATGGAAGCCATTCCAGGCGAATGACTTAGAACGTATGCGTTGCGCATGCACTGCTGAGTCTTGAGAAAATCAACGTTTGTTTACAGGAGCAAGGGAAGCAAAGTTTCCTTACTTTAGCAAAGCAAAACCAGTCTCCTCCTGGCTTCTATCGAAATCCTCCAAAATTCTTCTTTCAAGTCCTTGTTTTATACTTTTAATTCATGAGCGTTGTTTTTTTTGCTCTCTTTAAATGGCGCATACGCAATGGAAACATCTTGCATCATCCGCCCAAGCTAGACCTAAATGTGGTTATTACGTTTTAAATAGTGGATATTTTTCTTACAAAAACACATCGATTTGCTACAGGAGGTCTTTATTCACCCCCACTTTTTATTTTGAATGGATACACTTTATTGGACTTATTTTGGACTGTTGAAAAGAAACACCCGCCCAGTACCATTATAAAGCATGAAAGGGCCAGAACAATTTTTAATATAACTTTGATTGCATTCATCTGAAAGAAGGAAGTCATATACACCTAGGATGCCTTGAGGGTGAGTAAATCATGGGCTAATTTTTATTTTTGGGTAAACTAACCCTTTAAGCTGATCCTTAGTTTATCGTGAGCTGTTTTAATCTGGTCCTTAACGGAACTGGTTGCTCAACCATCTTAGGACTAGCTACGGACCAACTAAAGACCAGCTTAAACCAGCTCGAACCAGCTGCTATGCTTCAAAACATAGCTAACAAGCATACACTGTTTTTTTTATTTTGTTGTGTATTGTGCTATATCAATGTAACTGTTTTGACATTAATATGCAAATAGATGCTCATTTATATGTGGGGCTAGAAAGAAACAGATTCCTATTCACAGCAAACACACATACACAAAAACATATTTAATGCAAACAAGTTCAGTAACAAATCCACTTACCTTTGAAAGCTGCAGTTGCACATTTGGAGTCATTAATTAACTCGTTTGACAAGCACAGATTTGTTGTCTTGTCTTACAATGCCTAACAGCAAAATCAATCATTTTCTCTGTCTTTGCCTTGAGGCACTAATGAGTAATTGACATTTCTCTAAAGTTGAGAAACACTCAATCCTCAAATGTTCTCATCCTCTGCCCCATCCCTCTCTCTCTCTTTCACTCGCTCCCATCTATCACCAGTAGTGCTTATTACAAACGCATGATGCGCTCCGTTTAGTTGAGAATGCTAGAGGAGTACTGGTACCATGATGCAATATCTCTTTACATACCTTCAAGCTAAGCTGAATTAATAATGAATACACAATGTATTTCCTTAAAATTCAAAATGAAACTAAGAATAATCTGTGTTTATCTAGTTAATATCTAATACTTTTCTCATAAGCAAAGCAGCATCAGGAGTTTTAAAACCAGGCAAACCCAACAGGTCATCGTGATCCAAGGCCTGTTGTAAAGCTGGGTCTTTGAGTCCTGGCCGCTAATAGGTTTGTGTTGACGTATAAGTGGAATTCTTGCTACGACGCCGGTACGCTGAGATCAGGCATTGGACTGTTATCGATGTGCCTATCAGGGCCAGACTGTAGGGTCCAATTTCAACATGAGCTTCTCATGTGGACTGAGCGCGGGGAGCTCGGCCGGGAGGGGATTAGCCAGGAGGCCACGCTGAGCGATGCAGAACATTTGAGAACGCTGAAGCGGGAGAGGGGGTGTGAGACAGAAAGAGGACATGTGACCTTGGGGAATAGACAAGGGTGGAAAACTAGACAGGTCATTACATTAATCTGTGGCCACATGGCATTGCAGGCATTTGTTTAAGGAATAATAATGAGAATGAAGGAATATGAGACGCTGGCAAAAAGAGCAGGATTACGGTATTCTGATGTACAGTGAATAAACGTATTCATTAATATGACCTACCATATTAATCACAGAGCGAATGTGACCTCCCATCTCTCTTTTTGAACTGTATGGCTCAGTTGTGCTACCTGACAACATTTACACCCATTTTACTTACAGATGCTTTGTAATCCAAGCATTTTGCTATCAAACGTACAAAATAACAATTACGTCAACACACACGCACCCACTTCTACATCACTTCAACCCTCCACCCAGTCAGAACAGGCTGTCGCTTCAATCAGCCTGGGGTCAAGGGTCAGCAGGGTCAAATACCTGACCCCCTCTGTCAGAATGATGGGCTATGGTCAGTGTCTCATGCTTCTCCCTGATCTTCACATGCAGTCCTTACAATATATTTTATTTTTAAATGAACAGAAGAATATGTACAGAAGTTCCATTTCGGATGAATAAATTAGGATTAAATACCATATTATTGGTCAGATTATGCTAAAATAAAATAAAATAATAAAATAAAACATGGATGCACAGAGAGAGGCTTACACAGCACTCTCTTTTTTTCAAGATGAAAACGAACAACGTGCCCAGTTTGTTTACTCATGTTAACAAGATAATCTGCAAGTCGGTAGCAATTTTTACAGCTCTGTTTTCACAGCCTCTGGAGCAGTAAAGCGCTCAGGTAAAAGACAGAGTGATTTGTTTTTAATGAAGAACAGAGACGGGGGACAGCATCCTGGGGATCCCTAATGAAAGGCTACACCGCACTTTGAAGAGTTTTACGGCTTGCACAGCTTTGAGTAAATCCAAACTAAATACTTATTATTTGAAAAGGTATTAAAAGGGCAGACTCTGTAATGTGAAGGGGTCTGGTGGTGATTAGCGAACAGGACGGGAATCACGGTTAGGAATTTCATTTGAAACCTCTGGCTCTTTTGGAATTCCCTCACCTGTTGGACTCAATCCTGCGGCACTGCTTAAACTTCACGAGACAAAATAATCCCATATCTGAGTTGCTACAAACATTATCAGCTTATTGTAAAACAGAAGGCATATGAGAATACGCAGTGTACATATATATATATATATATATATATATATATTCCAAAACATGCTCTCTTAAAGTCTTTAAAGCGGTGTTTAAAAAGTTCAAAGAGTTGAATGGAAGTTCTTGGAAGTCCGCTTTACTGCATCAAACTACATTCCTCCATGTCAGGATCATCTTTGACTAAGAGCTGTTGACCTCTGCAGATGGAAGCCTGAAATGCCATTGTGTTTTAGCTCAGGAAGATCTTAACATGGACAGGAAGGAGATTGACATATCCTGTTGGACTGCTGATACAACTTCTTTGATTAATGAGACAGCCAATGACATTTATCATGCCACAGATACATAATCCAGGTTGCTTCAAATGCAATATGAATTGTTACATAGAACAGGTATGTCTTAATTTACAGACAAATACCGGTAGTGCAATTACTGATTTATGTGCTTTGGTTAAACTAGGAATATCAGAAGCTAAACTGAAGACAGCTGGAAGACAGCTCAGAGGTCAGGAGCTGAGCATTCTTTCAAAGAGAGTGCGAGAGGCAGATGGGATATTGTTAGGTCATTTGTAGGTTTGTGTATGAGTGAAAGGCTTTCGTCCAACCATGAAACCATCAGCACACCTGTCACCTGATCAAAGACCAGCAGCTCAGCCAGCAAGCACATACTAATCTGTGTGTTTATGTTTGGGAAATGCATGAGTGTGTTAGAGCGAACAAAAGGATACAGAGAAGGAAAAAGAGAGATGTCGCAAGCATAACAATTTGTTTTCTTGTCTCATTCACTATAGTCACTATAATAATAGTGCTTCAAATGCTCCAACAAATACCAAAAATGATCCAAAAAAAAAATATATTTATTATCGTTATTCATTATAAATATTTATAACTCAGTAAGTATTAGATTATTGTTTTTTAATTTTACAATTACAATAATTTAATTAGAAATTAAATCAGTAATGCAACAAAAAATAAAATAAAAATAAATAAATAAATAAAAACAAACATACATACACTACCAGTCAAAAGTTTATGAACAGTAAGAATTTTAATGTTTTTTAAAGAATTCTCTTCTGCTCACCAAGCCTGTGTTTATTTGATCTCAAATACAGCAAAAGCTAATGATAATATAATGATTTATAATGTTTCTTTTTCAAATAATTGCTATTCTTCTGAACGTTCTGTTTATCAAAGAAACCTGAAAAACTTCTACTCAGCTGTTTTCAACATAATAAGAATAATTTAAAAAAAAAAGTTTTTGGAGCTGTAAATCAGAATATTGAATAATTTCTAAAGGATCATGTGACTGGAGTAATGATGCTAAAAATTCAGCTTTAAAATCACAGGAATAAATTACATATTAAAATATATTCCAATAGAAAACAGTTATTTTAAATAGTATGTCATATTTCAAAATGTTGCTGTTTTTGCTGTATTTCAGATCAAATAATGCAGGCTTGGTATGCAAAACAGACTTCTTTAAAAAACATTACAAATCTTACTGTTCAAAAACTTTTGACAGGTAGTGTATATACGTTTAGTGATTCTTATTTCTCCCTGAGAAATTCTTCCTTCAATATCTGGTTAATCCTTTTCTTTCTCTGTCATGACAGATTGTTGATTTTTTAATGCTTCTATTTGTTTTCTTCTTGTGTTTTCTTTCTTTTTCTTTCCCTGTGCCCTCTCCTTTCCTCCTTATTCTGAGAGTTGAGCGTTCTCATTGCTGCTCTCTGATTTAGAACGGAGCTTCAGAAAGCTTGTCAAGTTCAAATCAAAATGCAGAATGAATGCTGAACTGCTGAACACATGCTACGTGTGTGTGTTTGTGCGTACGGCCTGTGCGACGAGGAGGCATCGCTCTTTTCCCGCTCTCTTTTTGTCAGCTCCAGGGGTTTCCGTCTGTTGTCACAGAGATGCGTGGGTGATGTCAGCATGTTCTGTACTGCCATTTGGTTCAAATGCAGCCCATAATGATCGTGTTTTGTTCTCTTCATGTGCAGATTTTCTCCAAACTCTACTGCATAAAATAACTCCTGTTTCACCTGTTATCAAACAGAGACACTTGAAAACTCTGAACTCAGCTAAATCAAAACCCACTTTAATACACACACACACACACACACATAAAAATGAGACAAGAACAATAAGATAATTTGCAGTTTATCACACTTTATGCACACTTAAAAGTGCCATATCATATTGTTTAATCTTTTTTTATCTTGAGTCCCACATTTTATGTTATTTGAGGGGTAAATTTAGTGTTAGATGAATATTTTCTAACTTCTAACTGACCCTTACAATTAGAGAGGCCATTTTTGCTGCTGTACCTTTAAGATTCCTATGTAAGCTGCCTCTTCTATATTTACATACAAGTCTTAAAGGAGTAGTCCACTTCCAGAACAAAAATGTACAGATAATGTACTCACCCCCTTGTCTTCCAAAACACTCATGTCTTTCTTCAGTCATTAAGAAATTATGTTTTTTGAGGAAAACATTTCAGGATTTCTCTCCATATAATGTATATCTATGGTTTCCCGAGCTGAACTTCCAAAATGCAGTTTAAATGTAGCTTCAAAGGGCTCTAAACAATCCCAGCAGAGGAAGAAGGGTCTTATCTAGTGAAACGATCAGTTATTTTCTAAAAAAAAAAAAATAAAAAAAAAAGTTACAATTTATATACTTTTTAACCGCAAACGCTCATCTTGGTCTAGTTTTGTGTCAACTGTGTGTATTCCTGTTTATGACGGTTAGGGCATGTCGAAAAACTTCCATCTCTAACTTCAAAATCATCCTACATCGCTGCGGAAGTACGACCCAGTGTTTACAAAATGAACATGCAAAGACGATCAAACGCCCTTTACAAAAAATAAAGGTAACACAGTGATATAAGATGATTTTGAAGTTGGAGGAGAAAATGAGATGGGAGTCATAAACATAAACTGTCATAAACAGGAATACACAGGGTTCACGCAAAATTAGACCAAGATGAGCGTTTGCGGTTAAAAAGTATATAAATTGTAATTTATTTTAGAAATGAACCGATCGTTTTGCAAGATAAGACCCTTCTTCCTTGGCTGGGATCATTTAGAGCCCTTTGAAGCTGCATTTAAACTGCATTTTGGAAGTTCAGGGGCACCACACATATCCATTATATGGAGAGAAATCCTGAAATGTTTTCCTCAAAAAACATAATTTCTTTATGACCTGAAAAAGAAAGACATGAACATCTTGAATGACAAGCGGGTGAGTTCATTATCTGTAAATTGTTGTTCTAGAAGTGAACTTCTCCTTTAAAGGTACAGCAGTATCTTAAAGGGATAGTTCACACAAAAATTCTCTCTCGTGTCATTCAAAAACTATATAAGTTTCTCTCATTCTGAGGAACATAAAATATGTTTGTTTGTTTTTTTTAACCTATGTGTGTGTAAATGTGTTAATATTTTGATATCAAATATCGATAATAAGAAAGAAAAGTCATACAGGTTTGGAAAAATACAAGAGTGAGTAAATAATTTGAAATAAATTTTCATTTTGGTGTAAACTACCTCCTTTTTAATGGTATCAGCAATATAACAGTATCTTATTTTTCTGTAGTTTAGAAATAATACGCTCAATTTTGCTTGTTCTGGCTAGTTATGGAGTGACTATGTCTAAAATTATGTCTAAAATCTCATTTGTGACCCTGGACCACAAAACCAGTCATAAGGGTCATTTTTTTAAAATTGAGATTTATACATTATTGTTAGGATATGACAATATTTGGCCAAGATACAACTATTTGAATATCTAGAATCTGAGGGTGCAAAAAAAAAAAATCTAAATATTAAGAAAATCGCCTTTAAACTTGTCCAAATGAAGATCTTTGCAATGCATATTACTAATCAAAGATTAAGTTTTGTATATTTACGGTAGGAAATTTACAAAATATTTTCATGGAACATGATCTTTACTAAATCCTAATGATTCTGGACACAAAGAAAAATTGGTAACTTTGACCAATACAATGTATTTTTGGCAACCGCTACAAACATACACCTGCTACTTATGACTGGTTTTGTGGTCCAGGGTCACATTTAATCTCAGGTAACACTTCAGCATAGAGACCAATTCTCACAATGAACTAGTTGCTTATTATCATGCCTATTATTAAAATATAGGCTGTTTATTAGTTCTTATAAAGCGCATATTCTCCATGACCACATTCTACATTCCTAATCCTGCTCAATACCTAAACTTAACAACTACCTTACTAACTATTAATAAGCAGCAAAATAGGAATTTACTGAGGCAAAAGTTGTAGTTAATGGTTTGTTAAAAGCGAGAATTGGACCTTAAAATAAAGTGTGACCAAGTCACATATAGATCACACAGGCATATAGTACATATTCATACACTTAAACTCCAGATGTTAGCAGAGAAAGATTTGTAGTGTACAAATACACAATCCAGCCTAAATGCCACAGCATATGCATTTTAAACAAATTAATGAGCCATATACAGTGGTAAAAGCTCTCGGATACCCTATAAGATCACATATCTAATATCAAACATTTGCAAAACAATATTTACCTCAGTCTTATTGATTAGCAGTAATCGCATGAGGAACATTTTCCACAGAGAATCAGAGATCAATATTACTGTCAATCTTCATCTCGTCCCTCCTCGCTCCCCTTACACACACAAACACATTGACTATTACACAACGTCCCCTTGCCATTTCAACTCAAATAACCCAAACAATAAGGCTATGACCTGTATTTGACAGTCCTCATATACTCAAACCGCAAACAATTAGCTGTCAATTCAAAACTCGTTTCGGCTAACAACGCTATCGTCTTTCAGCTATGCATTCCTTCGATCATTCACATGATATCTGTATAATCTTTCTAAAGATGCCAGATAGTGCGCTGCTATTTTGTTCATGAGTTAGCAGATTAGCGGTGGCTAGCACTAAGAGGTCAGTATCGAGGCATACCCAACACCACCTGTTCTAACCAATCAAACAGAGGCCTAAGGGGCAATTATGACATTTAGCCCTGCGGATTATAATTTCAAATAAGTGTTTAGAGCATTCTCCAACGATCAAGTGAGAGCTGGAAAGAATCAATAAGAATAGACTGGAGATAATCCATAGGAGAGGGAGACACACACTCGAGTGGCTGCGGGTGTGTGTATGGAGTGGATCAATAGCTTGTGTTAAGTAGTGGAGAGGAGGTCTCATTGATGAACTAATGCTTGTTCGGACTATGTCTTCCTCTCTCTCTTTATAGATCTCTCGCTTCACTGGGTCAAGCCGAAGGGCCAGGTGGTGCAGTAGACACACACACACATACACAGATGGCCTCAGACTCTACCACCTTCCAATCTGCCTTCCCATCATGCTCTCTGAGCCCCAGTATGACATTCTTGGAGGTTAAATACTGCCACGCCCCCCTTTAACCTCCTCAGCACCTGATTGGACACACACATGCTCATCACTACCGGAGCAGTAGAGCGCTGCCTCTGGCCTGGAAAAAAGAAAAAAAAATGTTTTCTGTTTCTAAAATATTACTCGATACACCTCACGCTTTTCATTACAAAAGGTGTTTTTTGTAACACGGAATAGGTGAAAGAGTGTTTTCGGCATCACGCAGCAAGTCTCTTCTTCACCTGCTCACTTTATTCTCTCCGTTTCTGAAAACAACAACTCCTGGATCCATCGTTCTCCTGTATCTCCTCAAAAGACGGCGTGATGCCTTCAGCCAACTCAGCTGCTAGGGAAACAAACCCTGTTGTGCCTAAACAAACTAAAAGCATTGTGAAGCGTCTTCATAGTCAGCCACAGACACAAACATAACACATCATCCTGGAAACATTCCCCTCAGAGGTGTATTTCCCTGGAGCTCACTCCGCCAAGAATGGCAAAGACGGCTAAGGAGGGATAGTATGAGAGCGAAAGCGTGCGAGAGACAGAATATTAAGAGAGTATCTAATGTAAAGGTACAGAAACAGACATGGCACATATAGATAGGTGTGTGTGTGTGTGTGTGTGTGTACGTGTGTCTTCATCTTCCTGCCGAGTCGTCACCTTCCTTCCTCAGTTCAGCGCCTTGTTACTCCTGCCACTTGACGCCTCCTCGTGCTGCACTGCCTATGAATAATATACGAGCGTGCCACACTACAGAAGATAAAAGAGCACGCTATGTACCCTGGGTCAGAGAGAAAGAGGAAGAGCCAGAGAAAGGCAGAGGTAAAAGAGAGAACGCTGTAGGAGAAAAGGAGGAGTGTAGGGTGTCTTTGCCAGGATCTCAGCCCTTGTCCCATCTCCCCGCTCTTTCATACCAGCATCCGTCTTCAGCAAAGGTGACAAGACACATCACTGTCAGAAGCAGCCAGCAGCCACAGTTATTCACCTGAACATATGAACATACACACACACACACACACACCTGCACACATCCGTTCTCTCTAGAGATATAATAAGTAAGAGGGCTTTGGCCCTGTGTGTGCACTCTACAGGGACGAGGGCTGCTGTGCCCCCAGACTCCTTCTGAGGTTGGCGGTGTGAAAACAAACAACGCTTTTGATCATGGGGTTTCACGTCTCACCTGGAAATGTTCATAGAAAAGACGTCCCTTATTGATACAGGGTGAGAGAGTGCAGACGTTCAAGGGTTTTCACTCTCTCTGCGGTGTCTTTCCTCTATCTGTTTTACACACATGCATGCAGACACACATTCACACTCTTACTGTCAGAGGAATCATGCACCTCTTTTTTTTTTTTTTTAAGGGCATACTTATGACAGTCCTAACTCACTTCTTTCCCTTATTGAGATAAGACATGATCAAAAATAAAGTCATATTTTGAATGAGTTTAAAATAGTGAGATATAAAGTCACACTGTCAGATATAAAGTTGTACTGTCAGATGTAGTCACAATTAGCATATACAAATTTGCAATGTGAAATATTTACATGAAATAACAGGAAAGTCGCAATTGCAAAACATCACTTCACATAGATACAAAGATGTGCTGTCAGATAAAGTTGCAATTACATCTGTAGGGCCCTATGATTTCCATGATGTGGAAAATTCAGTCATAAAAATGGAATTTACTGCTCAATGTCACCAATTTTTTTGCAGAATTTTGAATGAATAAATTAAAAGTATGTCAGTACACTTGAATCAAAATGCAATATGGACTAGTGTTGGCAAATAGTAAGCTGTCAAAATACTATTTAAATATAAATCCGGCATGTTCTGCGCGGTAAAATCTGAAGAAATTGTGACAGAAATATTTATTGAATGTAATGAGAGTACTGCTACTAATAATAATTTAATTATTATTACTATTATAACATTATTTTCAAGGAATATTTACCAGAATTTATTTACCAGAAAAATGTAAATATGCAACACAGCATTTCTGAAAAAAAAAAAAAAAAAAAAAAAAAAAAAAAACATAAATAAATAAATAAAGATCTCTTTTTTTAATCAGTTATTTAGAGATGCTTTTGATTATTAACATTTGATGAAACCATTATGAATTGGACTGGAGAAAAGTAACGTAAAACAGAATTTGGGGTTTTATAAAATAAAACTTAATTTAAGGAAAACAAAAAAGTAAAATAAAGGCAATAAAATGCCATACAAATGTAATTTTTGTTAAAATTGCTGCTTAATTGTGTAAGTTTCATAATTTCAAGTAATTAGACATGCTTTAAAATGTAATTTAACCATTAAAACAGAGTCTAGAGAAATTAAAACAGAAAAAAATGGAATTTGGAAAAACATAAAACAGAATTTGGGGGCCGGGGTTACGAATTTCATAGGGCCCTACATATGTGGACTCGCAGGCATGAGATGTACAGATGAAAGGAACATGAACAGTGGCAATATTAGGGTCCTTTGATTTCTGCGATGTGGAAAACATGGACGGAATCACGGAATCCAGTCATAAAAACAGAATTTACTATATAACACGGAATGTCGTAGAAGTTTGGATTAATTAATCAAGAGTAGGCCATTACACTTAAATCAAATCGTGATATGGATTAGTATCCCTAAATATTAAGCAAAAAGACTATTTAAATATGAATCGTTCATGTTCTTCGTGTCTCCGTGTGTAATATACACACGGAAATGTAAAGGTATTCACGGCAACCAGTCAAAATAAAAGTTCGGTTTAACTTGAAGACATATATTACTATTGTTTAGTAGAATGTACATAATACTACTACTGCTATTATTATTACTAAAATTGTTAAAACTTTATTTTATTAAGGAATAATCACACAATATTTCTTTCATGTTTTAATTTTAATAGTAACTTTGTTTGCCAAAAAATAACATTTGTTTAATTTTCATTTGATTAAAAGATAAATTCATATTTTATGCCTTCATTTGATAACCAGAATATTGTAAAAAATATATTGTTAAATATTATAAAAATACTGTAAAAATAAACTTCAATAAATGAAGTTGGTTTTATGCATTCAAATAATTAGACATGCTTAAACAGACTTTGGTAACAATAAAACACGGTGAGAAAAAAATAAAACATTTCATAGGGCGCTAAACATGTCTTTTTTTGTTAAACTTTTAATAAATTCAAGTCAAGTTGTATAAGTTTCATAATTTTAATTAATTAGACCTGTAACTTAACACGTAATTTAACCATTAAAGTTAGAGTCCAGAAAAATTAAAATGGAAAAAACGGAATCCAGAAAAATTAAAACAGAAAAAATGGAATTTGGGAAAAAATAAAAATGATTTCATAGGGCCCTCCAATATTACAAAGTTGCAATAGCAATGTATAAAGCCATATTTATGAAACATTGAGCCACATTGTGACATACAAAATCACAATCAAATAAATATAGGCAGAAACAAAAACACAATTACCCTTTAATTTAGGTGGAAACATAAAAATCCAGACCTAACGCGACTTTAAAATAAATTCATAAATAAACGTATTAAAAACTGCAACTGACATCCAAAGATCACAACTCATTTTGTGTTGTATGTAAAAATGTGTAGAGTTACATGAGAGTAGGTGAAAAATTTCTAGTTTCAAGCTACTGAAGAAAAGACACAATTGGACTAACCTTTAATGTAAATGAATAAAATGAATGAATGAAAGTCACATTCAAAATCCACCTGTCTCTAAAACGTGAAAACCCTCAGTCTGGAGAGACGATTCTGCAAACAGTCAGACATTCTTAAATGAAGCTCAAACTCAAGACACTGATTCTGATCATATAATCCCTGATTCCACTCTGAGAAAAGCCTAATAAAAACCCGCCACAAGTTATTCTCTATTCAAACCTGCAAGCTGTACGTCACACCAGCAGCTGTTTGGTCATCTGAAGTTTCACTTAATTTTTTATAGTCGGCCATCACGCGTTTGGCATGCATCGCTCTGGCGTGTAGTGTTGGGTTCCCATTGTGAATTTTGAGTATTGTCTCACAGAGAGAAAAAAAGAAAAACACCATTCAACGCACAAATCCCCTTTGGAGCCAGAGACAGAGACAATGCCACTCCAACGGCTAGCGTCTGCAATGCGATGCAATACTTGCACACACACAATACAGTGCGTGTGTGTGTGTGTTTGGGGTAGTACAGTGCTGTGTTTTCATAGCTCAAACCGGCTACCTCCCGCTCACCTCTGGAAGACAAGGTTAAGACGGATGGGCCTAATTAAAAAAAGCCCCTGTCTTCAGCTGAAAGGCAGCAGGTTTCTTTTACCGGCTCTATTGTGGCTGTAATTATGGGGTGAAGTGATTAGTTCCCCCTGAAGGCAGAGAGGTGACAGACAGGCGAGCCTGCGTAACCCAAGTAACCTTTCAATATTACAGCCCCGGCCCATTGTGACGCCAGCGGAGAACTAATTTCACCCAACGCGCTGACGCCGGATCTGCATCTCCGTTATGCTTTTTATGCTGTATTATGTCCCTCTTAATCTCTTATTTTATTTCTCTCTCTGATCCAGCTCTATCATATAACAGAACATTAAAAATACCCGCTAAAAATATGCGCGCTTCAAAGCTAAAGGTTAATAAGGAGGTCCCTTGTTTTCCTGGACGCTCCCGAAACATCGCTCTTGGCACTGGAGAGAAGGAGGATGTCCAAAACATGGTCCGCCCAGCCAAGTGGATCCATGGGCCAGACAGAAGAGTCTGAGCAGATGACACACTACTCAAGCCGTTTAGCACGCCAGGCACTGCCAGTCTTTGTGCGAAGACTTACGTATATAAAAACTGTATGTGCTAATACATGTAGCTATAGCACATACATGAATCAGTGACCGTTTGCGCCTGTGTGTGTGTATGCATCTGAACGGTATGCCAATCGGGCCGATTATCATGCCAGCCGGTGCCATCGTTGGGCAGGGCCCTGGCGAGACGCTGCTAGTGAGATACGTGCCACACGCTTTGAAGAATAGCACTAATCTGTGTTTATTAAGTGTGGGGTAACTCGAGTCCAGGAGATTAAATAGAGATTTGAGGCCGGAGCTGAAGCACCACGTCACATGCGCTTTCTCCCCGTCTGACCACACAGGAGCATATGGAGAGAGAGGAGGTGTGAAAGACTCATGCTGCCGTTAGGAGAGCAGCTGCCAATCACAGGCCTGTTTGGGGGCCTGAGCCACTAACGAGGGTTTTCTGTTCCCGGAGTTTCTCAATGACCATGGCACGAGAACAAAGATCAAAACATGCGCATGGATATGCTTGCAAACACACACACTTGCTTCAAACAAATAACACAGACTTTCAGAAGCGTATCTGTCGCTCATCTTGCCTCGTATGGCGTAGCAATTGTGTGTGTGTGTGCCTGTGTATGTATTTAATAAGCTGTAATTTACAGGCCGCAAAATCTTTCCAATTATTTATGGACGAAAGCTCTGATTGGATGATTAGAATGAGAACACGCATCTGCTCCCTGACACACATTATTAATGGCGGCTTTGTTGTGCTGCTCACTGTAGAAACAGTGAACTGCAGCACAAGAGTCATTGAAAAAACACATTCTTTTAACATTCACAGACCAAAATACAAAACAGCTTAAAAAATTATAATAACAACAATTTTAGCATGTAACATTCCTCACTGTATAGTCTTTTAGGACCTTGGGTCTTATGATATTAATAAATCACAGACTACAAATTACATTGAAGCACATAAACTACTGTTCAAATGTCTGGTGTCAGCAAAGTGTTAAACTGTTTTTTTTGTTTTGTTTTGTTTTAATCAATACTTTTATTCCGTAATTACACATTAAATTGATCAAAATTGACAGTAAAGACTAAATTTTCTATAAAAGAAAATTATTTAATATATTATTGCAATCTTTTGTAATATTATATTCAGGGGTGCACATAAATTTTTCACACTGGGTCTCATAAGAGCACCTGGAGACTTGATTCGGTCCTTGCACTACATATAGTGTGACCCATTAAATATAACTCTAAAAAAAAAAAAAATATTATTAGTGGCAATATTATTATTGCTCTTTATTTATTTAAGTTTTTATTCATAGTAAACAAAGTAATAAAGTGTGATAATACTATTACAATTTAAAATAAAAACGGAGTATCAAATACAATTATTTTATAATAAACGTAAAAATAAAATGCTAATATTTACTTTTTTTATGATTTTTTATCATTTTCAAACTTAAAATCAGCAATTTTTCTTTTTTTTTTTTTTTTTTTTTTTTTTTTTTGTGCGGGTTGCCGACAAGTAAGTATTTGCACTTCTGGGTTTAGTGCTATTATTGAAGAGCGTCACTGAATGAAATGTCACAGTTTTGTATTGTGCTTTGAAAACGTCAGCAGATAGCCTAGATTTATGCTTTCAGTTTGAACAGAAATCTTATACAGTATTACAGTTTGTTGATCTAAAATGGTACTTATGCATTAACAGCTGTCAACCATGTCAGTATGCAAATAAGCACTCTGAACTTATTTACACAGCACATTTTTATTTATTTATTATTTTGGTTGCACATGTGCACCTGCATACTACTACATGTGCCCCACCTGATTATATTATAATATTACAAAAAAATATATATTTCAAAATAAATGCTATTCATTTGGACAGTCTATTTACCAAAGAATCTGTAAAAAAAATGTATCATGTATCATGGTGTGCACAAAAATATGAAGCATTTGAACTGTTTTTCAACATAATAAGAAATTAAGAAATTAAGAAATTAATCTTAAGCACCAAATCAGCATATAAGAATGTTTTCTGAAGGATCATGTGACACTGAACACTGGAATAATGGCTGCTGAAAATTCAGCTTTACCATCATAGGAATAAAATTTTAAAATATATTCATATAGTTATTTTAAATTGTAATATTTCACAATATAAAAATTTGTATTGTACTTTTGATCAAATAAATGCAGTCTTGGTGAGCACAACTTTCAAAAATAGTTAAAAAAGTTATTGACTCCATACTTTTGAACAGTAGTGTACATATGCATAGTTGTTAAAGAAAAATGCGTAAAAGCAATTTATAAATGTTATGGGTCCAGCTTCTGGTCTCATCCATGTCCAGGTATTCTTTAGCTGTACAAAACAGCTTGTTTTGCTACTTGATATTGCAAAATGGTGTTTTTACTATGTTATTTTAATGTATTTGAACACACTGGTTTGCAGTGCAAACAGTTTTACCGTTTACTGCATGTTGTTATTTCCCCATAGCAGCTAATGATCCAGAAGTCTTGCCTATAGGCTTAGTTCTCTGCTGAAGAATAAGGTGAATAATAAGGACTTTTATAGAAATTAGAGTAAATGAGAGTAATTCAAACCTAATTTATCATTTTCACATATTGAGATCCACAGCTGCTAAAAAAAAAAAAAGTACAGTGATGCAAACAAAATGCAAGAAATCATCATTATCTGCAACAATAATGTAATGTGTTTGAAAAATCTTCATTTGGGGACCTTCCTCAAGCAAATATACGCTTGTAATTACTGTAATTTATTTGATTAATTAATGGGTAGTTAATTTGATAAAAACACAGCCATAACACCTCTCAATCACTCTGTCTCGAAGCGTCTTGACTTTATGGCAGTTCTTTTACGACTCTTTCATTGCTGTCTAACTCAATCTTGATCGTTTGTTTGATCTTGGTTAATAACCTGACTGATAAGATAAGCATGATGGAGCTTTATGAAGTAAGCCGTCCTGAATGAGGCCAATACAACTGACAATATACACCCTCATAAGCAGCCAGTCCATGTCAACATGCCTTACACACACAAAAAAAAAGCAACAGGATGGGTAGTGTAGCCTGTGCCCCTGTGTGGGTGATACCTGAGGTGGTAGGGGTGGCGTGGAGTGTGTAATTATGAGTATGTTATGCATTAGCGAGCTTCCTTTGAAGTGCTTCTGCTCTTCAGGTACACACTTTAATTAGCACTGGCCTATTTTCTTCATTGGGAAGAAGCATTCCCTGATAGGGGGTGGCATAGAGTGAAGAAAGAAAGAAGAAAGAAAGAAAGAGAGAAAGATCTGAATCCACTGCATGATAGACATCCATCTTTCACCGTGCATTATGGGTACGCGCTCACAAGCACAACAAGCGAGGACAGACAACCCGTCCGCTGTCCAAGCAAGCGGTTCTTATCTGTTCTCTATCTGCCGTACACCCCCTCTCTCCCAAGACACACACATAATCTTCATTAGTACCATCATCATCGTCATCGTCAGCATCATTGTTATCCTTCCACCTACCCTAGTATCTCAGAGCACACAAACACACACCCACAGCCCTCCACACGGAGTACCTGTGCTATCAGCACCCTGTGAGCGAGACAATGGAGTAATACTGTGGTGTGCTGACTCTATCAGATAGAGGTGAGTGGGAGAGAATGGAGAGTTAGACAGAGGCCCTTTATCAGTGAAGGATCACATTTCAATATTCAGCAGCGCTCCCAGATAAAACCAGTGCTGATGAGAGCACCCTGATGGCCTGATACCGGCCCAGGGAAAAAATGAAAGAGAAGGATGGATGGTCTGCAGAGAAAAAGAGGAGATGGACAGTAGTTTTCAGCACCGCCGCTAAAAGCCCTCACAGCAGGCGGTGATTAATGTGAAGGAGTGTCCGAAGGTCACAGACTGGTCTGCGCCGCTGACCGGTCTTAAGAGAGGTCACCTACCAAACCATCCGTCACACATGCTATGGCTTTAATGAGCCAGACAATACATGCATCAGGCATCATATATACATGGAACAATTTTATAAAAATCATAATATATTGCAAAAATTCAAGACAATCAAGAAAAACGAAACATTTTATAAACACATATAAATATCAAATATTTTTACAATTAAATTATATGCATTTTTACAACTAAATATTATATACTGAATGTTTATATGCATATAATATATATATTAGGGCTGGGTAAAAAATATAGTTTTTCGATTTTAATTGATTCTCCTTTTTTTCTGAAATCATATTGATTCTTATATCCCAAAAATCGATTAGTCTAGCCTGTTTTCAGTTAATGAATGGAACATTGTAGTGCACCTCCCATCCAATGAATTATCGCAATAAGCTTTGTGCTTTGTTACTTTTAAAATGAAACAAAGTCTCAGATTTCAAATTCTCTCCATTTTCTTACAGCATTCTGACAATAACTGCTGTTTAATGTCAAGTGACAGATCGACAGATCACTGTAGTGAATCAGTTCCAGAGAAGCGGCAGATGAACTGATCATCTCATATGCTTTATCCAATTACAGCACGAAATAAACATGAATAAACATCCAAAGGTATGTTAAAATAAAGAGTACAACTTAATAAAATCCATATCCTGTCTCATGTAATCACTTAATCAGTGTTTCAACCGTGGAAAGATGTCAATGTATAACAGCTTCTAAACAATGTCACGTAACATCACATTCACCTCAAAAAAAGCGTATTCGGTGACCATAAACTCATTAGTCAGCTAGAAAAATGAACTCTAGATATGAGCATTTTGCTAAATATATGTATCATATAACATATTCATTATTATTTTTACTGTTGTGTTTAATTTATTTTTGAATATATAAATATATATTTAAAAAAAATAACTTAAGTGTAATTTAAGCATTTGTATACGAATTAGTTCATTTTAACGTTCAATATTATAGTAATGTAGTACCAACTGACTCTTATGTATATTTTACTGTATTAGTTGAGAGATTTTTTTTCCTTGAGAAAATTTATGCATGTACTGTACCTGATCTAGATCCTAAATAATCGATATAGAACTGAATTGGAATTTGAATCAAATCACAAGCTTGTGAATCAGAATCTAATCGAATCGTAAAATGTATGTCAAAACCCAGCCCTAATATATATATATTTCTTTTAGTCAGACATGGAGACATACTAAGATAAACACTAACAGTCTAGATAGTGACAATTACAAATGTACCTACACAAAGTGAACTCATATTTACTTAAATACTGTCACCAGTTCATTCACAATTTTATGAGCCTTTCATACTACTGTGAACTTGTTTCAATATATATACAGAGAGGGAAAGAGAGACATACAGGCCACATGCAGGCACCCATGGACAAAACACATAAACCATCCAGTATGGAGACAAGTTGAGGATGAGGTCCGAGTGGGTGGCAGAATGACCAGTCAGGAGGGTTCACCCGACCCCAATCAGTCAAACACACTCAAACCCATCCACCAATTCGTATACAACCCCCTGTCTTCATAGACACACGTACACAATAGCCCAACACAGGAACACACACACCACACTCCTGCTGGACTGTTCACACAATCAGACTCGGGCTGATTAATCATTGGGCTCAGCCCTCATTGTGTCTGTTATCACTGATCTGAGTATACTGTCTGTTTGTCTCTGGCCTCTGGAATATCCATTAGCTGTCATTAAACACACTGCTCATTCAGCCCTCACTGACAGACTGAGGAAGGACGTTGTGTGATTTGTGGATGTGGACATCGCCTTGAGGAAACACAGTGAATATTCTTCAGCAGAAACGTTTTTATTTAACCTCCTCATGCCAAATAAAGAGAGGGACAATTTCATTCATATTGATTGGTTATCTGACTTTTAAACAAAATTTTAGAAAAAACACAATGACAATATATTAAAGAATTGGTTTACTTCAAGAATAAAAATTACACCCCATGTAATCCAAGATGTCCATGTGTTTTTTTTCTTCAGTCGATACGAATTTAAGGTTTTTGAGGAAAACTATACTGGATTTTCATTCCTCCATATAGTGGACTTCAATGGAGATCAACGAGTTGAAATGTCCAAACTGCAGTTTCAATGCAGCTTCAAAAGGCTTTACACGATCCCAGCTGAGGAATAAGGATCTTATCTAGCAAAATTACCTTAACGTTAACCCTAAAAAAAGAAAAATGTATATACTTTTTAACCACAAATGCTCGTCTTGCACAAGCTCTGCGTCCGCGCATTACGTAGTCACGTTGGAAAGGTCGGATGATGTAGGTGGAAATACCGACCCAGTGTTCACAAAGCGAACGTGCAAAGGAAGTCAAACGCCCTTTACGAAAAAGGTAAAACAAAAATATCAGACAATTTTGAAGTTGGAGGAGAAAATAAATTAAGCTTTATGAAACGGATAGTTACGGTCCTTGATTCTTATTGGTTGAGCCGCGTTCGAAGCTGTTGTAAATTACTCTACAAACATACACCTTCTGTGTGCTGCTTGGCAACCACTTTGTTGCAGCCACAGCTGTTTTTGAAGCCCTGTTTACACTAGTGCACATCTACATTAGCATTTTCACTGAACGATTTCAGAAACGATCTCCGTCTACAGTACACAACTGAAAACGCATGTCACATGACTACCCTTACGAAAAAGAAGTTAATTCAAGTGTGCTATTAGTATACTTTTTTTAAACTAAAAAATAGGAAAGTATACTTTCAGTCTACTTTTTATGTACTTCTCAGAAATGTGCTTTATATACTTTTTAGAAATATACTTAAAATGACATTTAGGTATACTTGACTTATACTTAGAAAAAGTCTAAATATATTTGAGCTGTACTTGTGCTCTGAGAATCTGTGTTTTCATTGTTATACATGAGAGATGCTATTACACATCTTCTGTACAGAATTTCCGAACTACACAAGTGAAGAAGAAACCAAAACAGATGCTTCCACACTGTAAAAAATGCAAATACATATTTTCCTTTTTACGAAACATTCATATTCGAGTCTCAAATACAAAAAAATGCTATTTTCTTGAAACTATATAAAAACCCTTGTCAGACCAATAAAGTACCACAAATGTTGTCCCAACTTGTCAAACACAGTTGTCTGAACATTTCATATTGTTGAATTTTTAAGGCTTTGTAAGTTCCCAGCATGCATTGCAGCATGAATAAATTATCCAGTTACTGTCATAAGATTATTGTTTTGCTGTTTCATTTTTTTCAACTTTTTTGTTGTTGTTTTGTCATTATTGTTAGTTATTTGTTGTACTGTGACGTAAAGATCTCATCTTTTTAATATTTGGTGATTGCCACCGTTCTTGAGGGTTGTGTATCTAGTTTTGAGGCCTAGATACTTTCAACCACTTAACCTCTTAATCTTGTAAAATGCTTTACAAACAAAGACAACATTGTCTACATATTAGACTAAGTTATTTATAATGTTTTGTATGTTCAGATATTCATTTAACAAAATATATACAAATTAATACCTAAATAGTGACATAGTAGTATACTTAAAGTATGATTTGAAGTTCACTTAAAGAAAAGGGGGGGGGGAACTTGAGTATACTTGCAGTATAAAACTACTAAACTATTAGTTTACTGAAACTATACTTCAAAGTGTACTAAAAAATAAAAGAGTATAAGACTAATAAAAAAGTATTTAATTAGTAAACTATCAGTATACCTCAGTAAGTTCACTTTTAGTATACTTGCAGTACAAACTGAAAACTTAGATGTAAACTAGTTGTGTACTCAAAGTTTACTACTGTTATACTTGAAGTATACTTAAAAGTATACTTTTATATACTAGAAAGTGGGCCAATTTAGTCCCAAGGAGTATTAAAATAGTACACTTAAAAGTATACAACTAGTATGCTGACATTTGTATACTTACTACATAAAGTATACTTAAAAATATACTTGAACTTTACTTAAGTATACTTAATAAAATAAACTTGAAGAATACTACTTTTTGGTAAGGGTATTCATGCAGGTACAAGCATAAATATGTATAGGTAGATTCCCTATTATTTAGATGGCAGACGTGTCTACATGCTTGGAGCGGTCGAATGGAGAATCTACCTATACATATCTATGGGTACAACAATGCACATGATGTTATTGTTTACATGGTTGTCAAGGATACGCAGAGCGAATATGGACAGCCACACCATCATTTTCAAAAGTATCCGTTTTGGTCCGTTTAAACTGAAATGCAACCCCAGAGTTTCCAAACTAAAATGGGGTTTGCAGCGTTTTCTAAAGTCTTTGTTTTTGAGTTTTGAAAACACAGAAGTAATGTAAATGATAGGCGTAACTGTAGCAAAAGTTATGCGTTTTAAAACTAGTGTAATGTATGAACTACATTGTTTGGTGGAAGAATAATGTTTCTATTTATATCATTACACTTTATTTGCTCTGTTTTATTTTGTGAAACCTTACTACGTATATGGAATAACCGTTTTATAAAAACAATAAGCCCTGGAAAGCCATGATTTACAGTTTTAACAACGCCCCTTTGCTGTTATAAATTTACTGTAAACCACGGCTTCTTGGGGCTTATTGCTTTATTTCACCTTACCCTAACTTTTTGAACTGGACTACACAGACAAAGAACTAACCAACGTGATTACATAATGCGTGAAGTTGCGGACGCACATCGCAGAGGTAGTGCAAGACTAATTTTTAGAAAATGACACTGTTTCACTGGATTGAAGGAAACCCTTATATCGTATAGAGTCCTTTGAGGCTGCACTGAAGCTGCAGTTTGGACCTTTAACCTATCGATCCAATTAAAGTCCAAGCTTTAGTTTGGGGACCAATTCTAACTAATAACTATTAACTATGACTTCTGCCTCAATAAACTCAAACTCCTAATTTGCTGCTTGTTAATAGTTAGTAAGGTAGTTGTTAAGTTAAGCCAATATGCTAGTGATATGCATGCCAATAAGCAACTAGTTAATAACTGGTCCCCACCAATGTTTTATTAAAAATGCATTTTTTTTTTTTTTTTAATCTCAGGGCTGAGGAGATTAATTGGATTCTTGTTAATAAATATTTGAGCAATTATGCAAATATGTCACATTTCAGTTACTAGATATAAAGTAGATATCCAAATGATTAAGCATTCAAACACTAGTGATATCAGTTGCAATTCCCTGTTTGTTTCCTTGTATGTATTATTAGAATGGCTTCAGCAAACATGATGCTGTGATTATTTCGTGCCCTGTTCTACTATCGATATCTCTGTGAGTTCCATCATGCGTGCATAGGGCTTTCCCAAGACATCAATATGAGTGTGTGTGTCTGTGACAACAGGGAGTCCTTAAAAGCACATATATTAAACAAGCCTCTTGCATCCCAAGGCCTAAATCTCAGTCAACAGCTGTTTTGGGTGATATTTTATTAATGCTGTAGTTTTAATTAGTTTAATTACATTCAGCACTCTTTGTGCATAATTTTTCCCTCATTTAATGCAAAACAACCAAAAACTGCCTCAACTGCCATTTTAGTACACAGAAAGACTCATAGCCTGTGGCTGTATGATTTTTAATATGAAGTCCCTTTAAAATAAAGGCACAGGGTAAAGAGCTGGCGAGCTCAAATGGGCCCTGTTTCGCATCCGGCCTGCGCCATGTACCCTATCTTAGCTTTCCTGTCTGGTCTACAATGTTTTATAAATCAAAGACAAGATTACATTAACAGTACTGAAAGCAATGCAATTTCTTGTCTTCAAAGGACATTAGTCCTAAACAAAGGAACGATCCAAAAAAAAAAAAAAAAAAAAACCCTCTCGATACTTGTATTCTGCCTCTGTTTATCTGTGCACTTCGCTTCCCACACTGAATCGCCTGTAAAATGAAATGCATGGTGTTTGTGTAAACAGTTTATCTGAGCTTCTGTAGACAGCTGTTCGCAGGATTGTCTGAGTGGCTGTAAAACAATAAGGGAAGTGTACGATCATCAGCGTGTAAGAGGAGCACATGCACGCACACACGCCTCTCTAGTGGGCTGTGGAGAATGCGGACTGGGCCGTTACTGTGTTTCACCAAGCAGCAGATCCGAAATGCCAAGATGGCACTGAACCCAGGGGGGAACACAGTTCTTTATTAACACTGCAACCCGAAACCCTGGATGAGGACATAACCATGGACGTTTATTGGAACGCCACGATGGTTAGTCAGCAGCAATCCAATCTGTGTGAGAGTGTGTGAGAGAGAGTGTGTGTTGTAGGGGCAGGTCTCATTTCCAGCACTACAGGAATGAAGATGAGACAAAACTTATTTAATGACAAAGGCTAGTGCTGTTCGAAGCAGAAAGCGATAGATGAGCAATTGCACGGAACAAATCCGGTGATATCTATGACAGCAGATAGTGTTATGGGGGAGGCGAATCAGATCTTTGGAAACCCAATTTGAAAAAAATCGATATCGTTTACCAATTATCAAAGGGTAGAGTGCGACGGAAAGTGAGTTCGAACGAGCACGTGTGTGACAGAAAATGAGCCTGCGTACGTGCGAAATGCTCTCGTGGACAGATCGCTCCTATTCTCGGGTTCTGGAAGCTGTCTGTCTCCAGGACTCATTACGGACCACTTTCGCCCCACACACACTGACCAAGCGGCCGCCATGCCACAAGCGTCACAAAACGGCTAAATTTATTCCTGTCCTTCCTCCACCTGGTCAGCGATATCACTCACTGCCCCAGACAGCTTTAGGAGACAATTACCAGCTAACGGAGCAGGAAAGATCTCTTAAGAACCATGTTTTGCCCAGTTTATCAATGCCAATAGCATTATCGTAGCGATTAGCAGGATGAAAATGTGCTCTTTTGGTAATTCAACACATTGAGGAGAAACCTGATCACATGAGCAGCCCACTCTCCTTCCCCATGAGCCTCTCTGGCTGAGGTGTTGGAAACATCCTGGCTTCCTGTACCATAGCTGAGTATAGTGTTTCTGGTGTGTGTGTGTTTGTGCGTAGGGGGGTTTATGTGTTTTACCATCAGCAGGAGGAGCTTGGAATGATAATGTTGTTTCGCTAAATAGCAGACCTAAAGGTCAGCTGCCAGGGGCCTCTTGAGCAACACGGTCCAGTCTCGGAAATAGATTTACTATTTATTGAGTGCGGGCAAAGCAGGGGAATACTCTGGCATGTCATGCTGGACCGGAATTCCCTGTTCTTTATTTCCTCCGTGCGTGGGAAGAGAGGCTTATGCGTTCACACAGCCATTAACAGACTAAAAAACACTCACACTTATCTTCCTAAGAATATCAGAGGTACGTCAGTAGCAACTGAGCTACGGGAGACACTCGTCGTAAGCACACAAAACCATATGAGACCGCATGGCTGACAAAACGGTGTCCACTTATTTAAAGAGATAGTTTACCCAAAAATTTAAATTCTGTCATTAATTACTCACCCTCGTGTTGTTCTAAACCCGTAAGACCTTTGTTCATCTATAGAACACTAATATAAATATTGTTGATGAAATGTGAGAGCTTTGTGACCCTGCAAAGACAGCAACTCAACTGCCAAGTTCAAGGCCCAGAAAGGTAGTAATCATTAAAATAGTCCATGTGACATCAGTGGTTCAATCGTAATGTTACAAAACTACAAGAATACTTCCTGTGCGCAAAGAAAACTACAATAACGACTTCGTTCAACCATTTCTTCTCTTCCGTGTCAGTCATGGTACTCTTGTGAACATGCGTTGAAGTCTGATGTCACATGGACTATGGACATCCTTACTATCTTTCTGGGCATTGAACATTTCAGTTTTGTTGTTGTCTATGCATTGTCAGAAAGCTCTTGGATTTCATCACAAATATCTTCACTTGTGTTGGAAAGATGAACGAAGGTTAAGTAAATAATGACAGAATTTTCACTTTTGGGTGAACTATCCTTTTCAAGGTTACAATTCTAATATAGATAATAACACTACATAGTAGACAATGGGTGGTATTAGATTGAAAATTATTGTACTGTTAATTATTATTTGTAGGGATATTAATAATACCGTGATAGCAATACTGTCTAGATATTATCGTGGTCACATGACGATATGAAACGATAAGTCTTCCAGGCAAAAAGTATAGTTTTTAAAATAGATTTAAACTTCTTGTTCTAACATAAAATGTATTTAAATTAGAGTTTTGGGAGATTATGGGACATTATGCAGATACATAGTATCTGTCAAATGAGCTAAAACCGAAAATGGTTTAATTCCTTTATCAAGTGCTTTCGCTGCTTGTTTCAAACACAAGCGCACACTTGGTTCAGGCGATCAGCTCGTGATCCGGTGTAGAACGTCTCTTTTCAGAGTAAATGAATGCCGTGAACTTGTTTATTGCATGTGCTGTGAGTTTAGCGCGTGTTTGGGAACACAACAGCGACCAGTTATGCTTATTTTTTCAAGGCAGATGATTACAGCATTTCGCTAGATTTGTAGTGAGAGTTTTTGTAAGCCTGTTTTCCCTGAATCTGGAGTTTTACCTCAAAATAAAAGCTCTCTTGCCAATTCCTTCAAAATAAATGCTTAAAAGTACAGTATAAATTGCTGACAGCTAGTGGTTTAAATGGGCAATGTTCATGCAGTCCAAATTCAAAATATCTCTTTCAAGTGTAGAAATTAGGAAAAAAGTATTCTAACTTCCCTATTGTAAAGCAAAACTAATATATCTATGAAATATTCATTTTTCATTTATTTTGCAGTGCAATTGTTTTACAATATATGGCTTTTAATGTCATTACTGCCATTACTATTCTTATATTCTAATTTGTTTGGCTTCCAAAAACACTAGTGTGAATGTAAATTAGACTGAAACAGTATATCCCAAATAAAAAGAGGGTTGAGTCCCCTTTAAAGTTAGGTACAAGTCAATTCACTGACTTTTTTCTGACTTACGTTTCTTAGTTAAGAACATGGGTTGGAGCTCTTATTTTGAATTCTCAAAGTGCATTAGATAGAATAACTTAACTTTTTTCCCAATTCTTCGTTCGTCTTTTTTTTTAAATATCACAATAAATATTGTACCGTGGACTCATATTGCGATATTACTGAATCGGGAGATTTTGATATTGTTACATCCCAAACAATTATGCTATAAACCATTGGGTTATTGGTCTAGCACTGGCTCAGTAGTGTTCAGCTATTGTCCACCAATGGGCTACATGTGGACCCCAATAACATACTGAACATTATTGGTTTCTGGATAAAATCAATAAACTAATAAGCTGTATAAAAGTTACGACTAAAATTAAAATTACTAATACACTGAATATTTTAAGACAAAATATTGTGTAATTAAACAAGCCAATCCACAAATTTTCTATATTAACTGAACATTTATCATGACAATAACAAAATTTGAGTTTGTGTATTTTGCCATTCCAATTCAGCATCCTGTGTGTTGTGGTCAACTCAGTGAGTGAATTTTTCCCAACCTGATTTTCAGCCCAAACACAAACACGCTATTACAGAGGTAGCATTAGTAATACTAAGCCACTAATCACTGGGAAAATTATAATCAACCTCTAGCATAAAGCTCTATTAATATTTAACAATAATTAAGAATATGTACACATGCAATATCAATTATTTATATCTGAACTGATGCATTGACCTCCCAGGGGACAGGCTGGGATATGATCAATCAGATACAGACAGGGAGAGAGAGACAGAAAGATAAAGAGAGTGAGAGTGATGCTGGAGCCAGCCCCTCTCTCTCCTCTCTCTCTCTCTCTCTCTATCTCTCTCTCTCTAGCTTTATAGCTTCAGGCCTCTGGGACCTCCTTTAAAGATGATTCAACATTAATAACAATATCTTTAATGCTCAGACATTAGCGCTTGCAATAATTAATGTATGAATAATCACTGATGTAAAAAGCATTATCAATAATTGTATGAATAATGCACATTCATTATGCATGAGTCTGGCCTCAGGGCTGAATTTGGCATTTTTGTTCTTGTCCAAAACACAGAGAGAGATGCAGCATCCTCGCCTTTGATCAAAACACTGACTTATATGGCGTTCGGGCTGCTGGCCCAGCATTGGCCCACCGGTGGGGTACATTTGGACCCTACAAACAAGTGTGGGCCATGTTTAGCATGCTTTGTGGGGCAGGCCGGGGCTGGCACAGGTCAAGCGGAGTGAGAAGCATTAGTATTCTATCTGTGCACAGTGCTTTTGCAGCTCTAACAGGAGAGGCCTGTTCCTGAGAGCTTCATCGAGATTAGCGCTTATCACAGACTGCTTTCATACTTCACGTAGTGTTCCTTAAGCAGATATCAGCAGAGACTCAACTAATGCAGACGCAGCACTGCTCTGCATATGTTGCTACCTTTAACCTCACTTCCTCTAATGAAAAAGCCACATGGTTGCTTTTGTACCTTTTTTTCAGCTTTTAATGCAACTGTTAGTATTTGAAGTTGCATGTTCTTAGAAAGACATCTTGGATTTCAGTGCATGTGTCTACTGTAGGTGCGAGTGTGTGTGTGTGTGTGTGAAGGTTTAAAAATCGCTGGCCCACTTTGCCTCGTCAGATTGGACCACAGTGAGAGATCAAATTTGCAGGAAGGACATTATCTTTTGCTGACAGTGAGGGATGGCGGGACCAGAGAGGGGTGGACACCGTAATGAGGATGGCGACTGCTTTTAGTGTGGCACCTCTGGCTTGCCTGGGCCTCCCAGGGTAGTGCAATCTCTCAGTGTCAACAGTTCTCTGAAAGCCTGATTCAATTAAGATTAAAGGAGAGCAGAGAGTGGCAGGGGTCAGTTTGATCAGAGCGATTGGCGCCTCTTTTGTTTTTACTCATCATCTAATATTTTCTTTGCCTCTCTCTCTTTTCCCAGGCTAACCTGGTAAGGTCCTTTCATTATCAGAATAGTGTTGTTCATACTAGCGCTATTAGTGGTGGAGTGTGTTTCATGGTAACTGTACACATAAGTGTGTCAAATAGCCAACAGGGCAACCTATAAGCTAGCACTGCTCAGTCTGCCAGAGTCTGCCAAAAATATAAAAGTCCATTAAAAAGCTGTATACTAGCTCCATCATATATATCCATTAAGTTCAAATTATGATAATAAAATGGTACCCTTCAATGTAATTATTATGTAATAACATTCAAAACTTTTGAATGTTATTTTTTAATTTTTTTATTTTATCAGTAAAATATTTTTGCGTTGAATTTTCAATAGATTTTTTTTTAACTAGCCACAAACCAAAATAGATGATTTTTTCATAACAACTGACTGATGAAATGATGAAAAACAACTTTATATAGACGGTTCAAATGCTTTTTTTTAATCGCAAACACGATTTTATTTTATTTTATTTTTTGTTTTTTTTTTTGTTTTTCCACATAGTCCCTTATGCATATTTATTTAATTGAAAATACAGTAAAACCGTTATATTGTGAAATATTATTACAATTTAAAATAACTTTTTTCCATTTTATTATATTAAAGTCAAATTTCTACCTGTAACTGCAAAGCTGAGGCTACGTTTACACGACAACGATGTAGTCAAAAACGTTTTTCCCTTGCGTTTTTAAGTTTCACCTATGCAGGGCAATGTTTTCAAAACGATTCACGTTTACACGTATCCGTATCCGAAAACGGCCTAAAACGCTGTATTACGTATGCCAGGGCAGTAGTTGGTGTGACGCTTGCCTTTACAATTGACACATACTGCACATGTCTACATACCAAACACGTACTGCGCATGCGCATGACGTCACCGCTTTCAAAGATTCCTATATTGGGTGTTTACACAGAAAAGGTAACAGTGGCATTTTCAAAAACCCATTTTCAAAATGATGCGTTTTCAGTGCCCAAAATGCCATTGTCCTGTAAACAAACAGCCAAAACGTATAAAAAGTTTCCCGTTTTTGGCTAAAAACGTTGTGTAAACAGCCCTTGAATTTTCAGCTGCCATTATTCTAGTCTTTAGTGTCACATGATCCTTCAGTAATCATTTTAATGCTCAAGAAACATTTTGTATTATTATCATTGTCGAAATGTTGCGGTTCTTAATATTTCTATGGAAATCTTTTCGACTCTTTAATAAACAGAACGTTCAAAACAACAGCATTTATTTAAAACAGAAATAATTTGTAACATTATAATACATTTAATATGATACAAAATTTACTAATACAATGATATGAGATTTTGGTCATTTGACACATTGTCAACTTGCCTTATTAACATACAGAAATAATAAAACAGTCAGGCCCTTGAGGCTAAAAGGATCCTGATTTGTGGCCCCGAGATTTCCAAAGTTAAGCCCTGCTTTACTGCTTTCCAAGTTCAAGGTTATTAATCTGCCATTAGCAAGAAAACATTAGAGTCTGTATGCGTGTGTGAGCGTGTGTGTGTGCATGCATGTGTTGACCATACTGTTCTGTCTAACACTGTACACCATCTCAGGTATTTATCTCCATCAGAAACTTTCATCCCTCTGCAGCACTTTATCAGCCATTAACAGCCTCCAATTACACACGCTTCAGCAATTAAGGCCATTTCATTACCTAATATAGTCAAACCTAGTCCTATGACTGAGGGGATAATTTAGTACCTTAAACCCAAACTCAGCAGGGGATTAGAGGAGAAATCTGAGCACAACAAACAATCTTTACTGACTCTAATATACACCCATCCAGCCAGGGCACAATGCTGTGAACTTTGACCTCTGAAGTGACTCTGCTATGCCCGGGTTAACGTTACACGCCGTTTTACCCCGCAGCTGCGCCTCGTTATTACACCCCATAAAAGAGCGGGCAGGCATCGAGGGAAGCTTGGCAGCTTTAAAGTACAAGAAAGAGAGAGAGACAGCACAGAGAGAAACAGAGAGAGAGAGAGAGAGAGAGAGGATGACTAAATGCAGACAGAGGCGTTAAGCCATTAAGGACTATTGTTGGACTCAAATGGTCGTCTTATAAGATCTCTGTCAATGGGAAATGGAGCCTAATGACCTGAACAGACTTCAAAGACACACAGACACACTCAATCACAGCCTCGCTCTTACACACTCACACGCATACATAAAATGAAGAGCAAATGGAGCGTCTTTTGGTGCCTGTCCACGTTTTCACTGCACTGAAGGAATGCTTGTATTGTAAAGAGCTAGTAAATGACAACAGCATGTTTCTCTGTGTACTAGTTTTGCCTTTGTGTACATTATAGGAAGCTTGTTCACAAGACAAATGAGCCACAAAATGTCTGAATGCTTCCAGAAATTAAAATGGAAGTCACTGTTATAATATTACAAAACTGTAAAAACACTTAATAAATATATAAATGTATAAAATAAAATGTATCTTGCATGTTAAGTTCTTAAAATGTCTGAAAAACTTTATTACTGACCTTTAAATATGAATCCTGCATGTTCTGCGTGTCTGTGTGAATGAATGGTGTAGACACACCGTTTCGTTTACTACAAACATATTAAAGCACATGTGATGCCTGTGGTGTTTTCAGCCTCTGCCGCCTCAAAATATGAGTACATGAACATTAAACATATTAAATATAATCTCTGGAAGTGCTCTGAGAGTCGCTTCATGAGAATTTTACTGTTTGTTTTGAGAAAAGCTATCGTCATATCATATACGAACAGAAATCTCAGGTCTTCACAGTAACCCGTCAAAATAAAAGTTTAGTTACTTGAAGAAACTGTGACTGAAATATAATAATAAAATAATTATTATTATAACAATTTTTTAAGGAATATTTACAAGAAAAATTTTAAAGATTTTAATTTAAAATAATTAATTTAGCGAAAAAATGTGAATACAGTATTTCTGAAAAAGAAAAGCAATAAAATAATAATAAAAATTATGAAATCTATTAATTAGAGAAGCTTTTGATTATTAAAAATTAATGAAACCATTAAAATGCAATCCAGAAAATTAATAGAAATTTGGTAAAAAAAAAAAAAAATAAACATTTCATAGGGTCTTATAAATGTAATTTTTGCTTTAAATAAATTTTAATTATTTGACAAGATTTTTGATTATTAAAATTTAATTTAACAATTAAAACAGAGTCTAGAAAAATTAAAATGAAAAAAATATATAAATTCTGATTCCAGACAAATGAAAAAAAATAAATAAATAAAGAATTCGGAAAAAATATATAAAACGGAATTCACAGGGCCCTACTTAAATTTTAAAAAATTTATTTCTATCATTGCTGAAAATATTTTTTTTAATCTCTTTTGTAAGAATGCAAAAGTTTTAATTAGCAAAGACATATTTTGAAATACAAAATAACAATACATGCATGGATCATTCACAATAACACAAAAGTAACATGCATTAATAAAATAAACAGTGTTAATGTATTTGTAATAAATCAATAGAAAAATAAACAGTGCCACATCACTGACCATTACTCTGCCCAAAATCAGAGATGAAACCATTCAACATGAGTGCACCTTGAACCTGTCAGACACGCTCCGACTGGATCCCACATGGGTTCTAACCATTTACTTTCCTTTTAACCACTGCCCAAAAATCTGCATGTATTTACTTTCCCCTATCCGAAAATTCAGCCCTTAAAAACTCACCATTTAAACATAGACTATTTTATTATGTACTTTTAAAAAAAATGATGAGCAAATGTTTTCGTATGATTGGATGGCTATAAGTGAGAGCAGGAGGAAAGAGAGAGACAGTGTGTGTGCTGGATATGTTTGTTTCCCTGTTGTGGGCAATTTCTTGGCAAGGTTACCCGATACGCCTCCCTGGCAGGCGCGAAAACCAAAACCCACAGTAGGTACGAAACATTTGAAAGAAGCTCTTTGATTAGAACAAAGCAAAGCAGCAAAATGGCAAAAGGGAATAAGCACTTATTTTGGTCTCTCATCCCCTTTCATTACCCACTCACGTTTGCTCCAGGCGAGTTACCCAGGATGCTCAGCAGGACACGGAGGAAAGACTCCCTGAAAGCTGGGCTCTTTTCTGCCTGCTTGTTTTATCAACTCTAATTTCCCTCACCGCTCCACCGCCAATTCCTGCCCCAGATTTTACATTGATCAAGTGTCAGGAAATGCCCCCACCCACCAGAGCGAGCTTGGCGCTATTTGAAAAAAAAAAGGGCTCTTCTCTCTCTCTCTTTCTCTCTCTCTCTCTGTAATTACATCCTCCCTGTTTAATACAGACTAGCTGTTAAACAAACAATTGATCCCCACTTAACACATGTACCCACGTTGGCTAACACATTTTGCCAATTCGCCACAGGCAAGAAAGGCAGAGAAAGAGTGAGGTGGAGAGAGAGATATGGCATCTAATATGGGGAATAAAAGGAAAAAGATGCCTAAATAGGTACAAGAGAGGAGGATGTGTATTGTCACGTGGCTTAGACAAGTAGAAGGTGCCTTCTCAGGCAGAGCTAATCAGCTGTTTTTATGAGCTTTAAATTGAAACAATAACAGCTGTTAATGGGGACATTGTGTGTGAGTTTAGCATCAGTTAATCAGTGCTGGGGTGTTGTCATTGTTGCCAGTGTGTGTGTGTGTGTGTGTGTGAGGGTAATGGAGCTAACAGATTGTCTTGTTTGCCTTTTTGAACTTCCCAGTGCACTCCGGGTGCAGGAGGAAAAACAAAGGGTGTTAATGTCTATATGACACAAAGACCTTTACCAACCTGAGGTTTTACTGAAGGCGTAACGATCGATCATTGAGGCCCCCCACACACACACACACCCTAAACACACAGTGTAAACATACTGTCTTTTGATGGGACACTTTTTGATGTTTTAGGTGGTGTTACAATATATCAAGAGGCAATCATAATTAGATTTATATTATGATTAGAATTAAATTTACAACTTTAGCGAAGTAACGGTATTATCAATATTGTGGTATTGCGATAGCAAAACTGTCTCGATATCATTGTGGTGACATGACTATATGAAATGATAGGTCTTCTGGGCAAAAAGTGTAGAATTTAAAATAAATGTAGGGAGTGTTCACACATGTTCGTTTGTTTTTTTTGGTCTGGACCAAAAAGGAAAATTATACATTTGGACCTGGCCTGTTTAGCGGTCACACTGGCGTTTTTGACAGCGAACCTAAAGATACCGAACCTAAAGGCACAGTGACACATTCACAACCTGATTGGTTGGGTTGAATGATATATATTTTGTGACAGAACTCCGAACACGAACGGCGAAAACTCCAAACAAAAGGAAAAGGCTGACTTAAATCGGCACTGCGGGTCATCAAATTACACAATCACAGATCGGTCTGCTCAGTGCCGCTTTAAGTTGAACACATGTAATGCCGTCTGCTGGACTAAGCACACTTATTGTTGCGTTTTTTTTTTCACCACCTGCGAACTCACAAAGAGTTCATAAAAGTTACTTTACCGCCTCGTTGCTCCATGTTTGCTCATTTTGTTTAGGATTAACCGCTTGATCCCTTTATGAAATTATGTCACATAGCATCGCATCTTGTCATTACTTCCTGTTTTTGGTTCGTTTAGAAGTCTTTGGTCCGTGTTGTGTTCATATTTTATTCGAACTGCACCAGAGTTCGTTTGGAAGCGGGCCAAGACCCATCTTTTTAGCGGTCTTGGTCCGCTTGTTTCATGCGCACCAGAGTTCGGATGGCAGCATTCACATTTACTCAAACAAACCGCACTAACAGAGCAATCACACCAGGGTCCGCTTTAATCAAACCAAACATGATAAGTGTGAACACACCCTTAAACTTCTTATTCTCACATAACAGGTCTCTCAAGTTTTGGGCCGTTATGCTTCGGCACATCTGTTCAAACGAACTGAAACCAAAAGCGCAATATGGCTTAATCCCTTCATAAAGTCTGTTTTCACTGCACGTTTCAAAGCAAAGCGGACACTTCGTCTTAAGCGATCAGCTAGTGATCCGGTGTTTTCCGCACCTCAGAACGGCTCAGTTCACAGTGAATGCAGAGAACTTGTTTACTGCATGTGCTGCAACGGCCACCAGTTATGCTTTATTTTCATGCCAGATGATTACAGGATTTCACTAGACTTGTGGTGAGACGTGTTTTTGTATGCCTGTTTTCACTGTAGCTGGAGTTTTCAGTCAAATTAAAAGCTCTACTGCCGTTTTCGTCACAATAAAAGCTTAAAAGTGCAGTATGAATTGCTGACAGCTAGTGGTTTAAATGGGTAATGTTACTGCGGTCCAAATTCTAAATATCTCTTTCAAGTGTAGAAATTAGGAAAGAAGTATTGTAATTTCCCTACAGTATTGTAAAGCAAAAATAATATACCTATGAAATATTCATTTTCATTTATTTAGCAGTCCAGTTGTTTTACAGTAAATGGCTAATACTGTCATAGGAATAACAATAATATAAAATTGTTGTTATTACTATTTTCTAACTTATTTGGCGTCCTAAAACACCAGTGCGAATGTAATTTAGACCAAGACAGTATACCACATATAAAATGAGGGTTGAGTCCCCTTTAAAGAAGTCAGTTCACTGACTTTTTCTGACTTAAGTTTTTTTAGTTAAAAACATGGAGATATTAATTTTGAACTATCAAATTGCATTAGATAGAATAATTTAATTTTAAAATGTACAAAATTTTCATTTTTTTCAAGTTTTTATTTGTTTTTGGGTTTTGTTTTTTTTTTTTTTTGTTCTTTTAAATATCACAATACTGTATCATGGAATTCATATCGTGGACTTCATATTCTAAATTTCACCCATTTCAAAAATAAAATAATCTGTCATTATTTACACTGTGGTTTCAGACAATATGCTGTTATTTTTCAGTGAAACATAAACAAAGAATATTTGAGGAATCTTCATTTTCCCTGCAACAGTTACATCTGTCAAGTAAACTGCAAAAATAACAATAAATCTTAAAAGAGGTCCATATGACTTCTGTGCTATATTCCAAGTCATCTAAAGACGTACAATAGCTTTGTGTGAGGAAACAGATTGAAAATTAATAATTTATTATTCATCTTCCCCTCCTCCAAAACTCTAAAATCTTATTACAGTCAAACATTGTGCGTTCACACCATCATCACAACAACATGGGCAATCCAGTATGAATATGGAAAATGAAGAAAAAGTTCAAATTTGCCGTGATTCTCACTCGAATATACTGTTTTACTTGACAACCTATGAACTCCTATTTTATGCAAAAGAGCTGCATGATGATTCAATAGAAAAAAATTTATGACATGAGCATCAGTAAATGGTGACTAAAATTTGAAAATGAAATGGAAAATGAAAGTTACGATTAAAGTATTGTGATGCACATTCCAGTAAAAAAAAAAAAAAAAAAATTAAATAAAAAAAACTGAGGGCGGGGCTTTTCACATATATTGCGAATGTGAACAAATTAATGTTCTCAATAAAACCAATGAAACATTTACACTTTTGCTCGCACCTGAATTAGACCACGCACTCTGTCTGCCCTCCAAAGACATGTCAGCTAACACGATATTAGCAAACATGCTAAATGAGTCACATTCAGAGTGTTTCTCATGGGCTGTTTTCTGATTGGCTGCTCTGTTGACTTCTTCTGTTTATAGAGCCTTGGGCTGTCACAGAGACAGGTCTGTCAGGTCTAGAAACATCTTTTGTGAGGTATTCCAGCGAATGAAAGACAAAAAAAACTCACAGCAGCTTCAACTTTGTGTTTTATTCAGGTATTTAATCTGCTCTGTTTGTTAGTAGAGGCCTGTATCTCTTTCTCTATTTCTATTTATCTATGTCACACTCTCTCTCTCTTCCTATTTCTCTTTCTCTCACTCTTTCTTTCACCCTCTCTGCAGTAAGACAGCTTAAGCTCGCTCTAATTAGGGGACATCTGTTTCTATTCCTGCTGACTGCTTTAACAAATATCCTCATATTCATAACATCTCATACCTAATGAGTTACACAGCCCAGGGCAAATCTCATACCTGCACAAAGATCAAACACCTAGCCTAAAAGCACACATGCACACAAACACCCAAATTAGCACAGACTCACACTCTCTCTCACACACAGGTACACTTCCCTGCCAAGTACAACTACCAGAGCTTCAAAAGACAAACAGCAGATGACACTTGTGAATCTTGTAGAACTGGAGTGAGGTTAGTTCGAAATCTGTGACAGCAATTTGCAGCTTATTAAAATAAATCAAACAACTTCTAAGAAAAAAAAGAACGTTTGCCGAACTAAGAAAAAAAAAAATCTGCCCTGCCTGGGTAAGGAATGTTCTTGCTTTATTTGCGTGAGGGCTCAACACGGTTTTAACCTGAATAAACAATAATCAAATGAGGGTAAAACTATCCAAATTACAATGCAGAAATGACTTTGTCTGTCATTGTCGCTTGTTTGTGTATTTTATTTTGTAAATCAAAAGTAATCATTTGGGAGATATAAAGCCACACTGCTAGATATAAAGTCACTATTATGGGAAATAACATTATTTATTTAAAATGACAGTGTTACATTGCATTTTGTATCTCTGAACACGAAGGAAGTCGTGTATATTTAGAGACACACTGTGATATATTTGTATTTATATAATTGTAACAAAGTCACAATTACGAGAAATAAACACAGTTGTGACATGAAGTCGTAATTACAAAAAATAAGGTCATAATTATTAGATACGCATTCGCAATTATGAAAATTAGTCACAATTGTGAGATACATAGGCGTAGTTACAAGAAATAAAACCACAATTATGAGAAATAAAATCATCTTTAAATTGGGATTAAACTCTCAGGCGGAAAAGGCTTACATAAAGCATTTACTGCATGTATGACAGTAAAAGCTTTAGGCTGTGAGAGTGAGTAAGTGAGTGATTTTGAGTAGAAGTAAGAGTGTTTGGGAATGTGTGTGTGTGTGTACTCTACGGTTACAGGTTGTGGTTAACTGCAGCATTAGCTTTAATACACGTTTGCGGTTTTCACAGAGCGAGTCTAAATGTGCTCAGATCAGCTTTCCTAAAGCAGTCCACTAAACTGCCCTGTTATGTGTCATAAAAATCCGCTGACAGGTACACACACACACACACTCTCCTGGTCTGACACAGGTCACTCTCCCTCTTCTCTAATGCGTCCTGCAACCCCCTAAAGACACAATATCTCCTTATCGCCGAGCCACTCTATTAGGGACAAAAGGTCATCCCGGGATAATATTAAACTTATGAAGCTCTGGCTGTCCTGGCTGCTTCCAAATGTGCAGAGAAAGCATAAAAAAGGTGTTGTGTCCGTGTATGTGATTATATCTGTCCCATCATCCTCTGCACACTGACCTCAGGGTTCTGGGTTATTGGTCTCAGATGCAGGCGGCTCCTCAATGTACAAAAGAGCCTGTTATTCCACTGCTTATTACAGCAAAGCCATACACAACACGCAACGGTATGCTTACACACCGCACCACAACAGAACACAGAGGGCAGTCTTGTGCGTGTGCGTGCATGCAAGGTATTGGTGCATTCAGGGAGATTTTAGAAAGGAGGAAGTAGAGGCCGCTGCATCCTGCCTCACACACAACCTCAAACAGATTCATACAGTCATACTTTGTTCTTGCCTCTGCACGTATTAAATGTTTCATGATGGAAAATGTGCATTCTTTTCAAAGGCTTCCAAGTGAAACTGATACACACAAACACACAGGCTGTCACGCACACGTACTGTATATAATTTACTGTTTTCAATTCAGCGGTAGCTATGACAAATCCAGCGCTGTGGAGTTAACCAACTAAAGGTAGCAATGTTTCTAAATAATAGTGACAGTGTAGCTTTTCCAGTAACGAGCTCCTTTATCAAATTATACACGGTGTAGCATAATCAAACGACAACGCCGTTTTTAACCTTGAGCTGAAAGAATAATCAAACGCTTACCTAAACAAGCATTTCTCTTGTATGTAGCGTTGGGAAGTCCGATTCATTCTTGTGGAATTGTTCATTCTGGACGGCCGTCTCTTTTTTTTTCTTTCTTTATGTCGCAGTTTGATTCATTCTAATGAATCGGTTCATCACGATCCTCTCCCTCATTGCCTACGTAACGTTTGAAAGTCCGATTCATTCCAGTGAACCGGTTCATTCGGACAATTCATTTAAAATAATTCGGAATCACAAACAATATTCAACAATTTGACTCCTTGAACTACGGATATGTTTTGTCCTATGTACTTGAACATTTTGTTGTGTTTAGTAATTTGATTTTGTTAACACAAATGTGACCCTGGACCACAAAAACAGTCATAAGGTCTTTTTTTTAAACTGAGATTTATACATCATCTGAACGCTTTCCATTGTTGAATAGTTTAATAAATACGCTTTCCATTGTTGTATAGTTTGTTAGGATAGGACAATATTTGGCCGTGATACAACTATTTGAAAATCTGGAATCTGAGGGTGCAAAAAATCAAAATATTGAGAAAATCGCCTTTAAAGTTGTCCAAATTAAGTTCTTAGCAATGCATATTACTAATCAAAAATTAATTTTTGATATGTTTACGGTAGGAAATTTACAAAATATCTTAATGGAACATGATCTTTACTTAATATCCTAATGATTTTTGGCATAAAATAAAGTTTAAAGAACAATTTACAATGTATTGCATACAATGCATTGTTGGCTTTATTGGTGGTTTTGTGGTCCAGGGTCACAAATGTTACATGGTTTTTGAATGACCAAAATATGGGTAAATTATATTATTGCGTAGTTATATTTTTATTTATAAAAACACATTTCCCCCCTAAACAACTAATATTTTGTAACATTTAGTATAGTGTAACTATCAGATATTATGATTAGCATGTAGCTTGACAAGCTAATCTTTAAAGGCAGATTCCCCAACACGAGACAGCAGTATATGAGGGTGTGTTTATGCATATTTATATTGTCATATGCGCACGCATCAGGACCATGAGTCGCAGGCCAGGTTTGAGCCATCAAATCATTTTTAAAACTGATTTCCTGTGGGAGTCCTCAGAGGTCAACTCATCGGAAAGGGATAAAAAAAAAAAAACAACATTTGCATACGATTTGTCACACCCACCACATTAAACTTTCATCCTGACAAAAACATGTCAAATAAATTTACATCGGCACTCTGACAGGCCAACACAAGCACGGACACAGCCCAATGCCATCGCCAATTATCACAGCTACTTTTACTATGCATCAAACTCTTCTGTCGCTCCCCTGCTTTCGTCTTCCCAAACGACCCCAATAAAAACTGATCCGACGGGGCGGATTTGCCTTTGTCACCCACATTATCACCCCCTGTATCCTCCCTCTGTATATCGAGCTGCCAATCAGAGGCGGACGGATGGCAGGCGGGCTGTGCTGATTTGAGGGGGCTTGGGCTGTATGCATGGATTTAAATAATAAAAGGGAGATTTGACTTCAGGCCCACAGAGCCCTGCCAATAAGATGGCTGGAAGAATATGGCGGTGTGTGCTCGCACAAAATAACTGCAAATTGAGGATATAATGAACACGTTTAATATTTCATACGCCCTGGATGGAAATATCTTTAGTAGGGAGATTTCTCTCTCTCTTTCATTTGCCCTCTCTCGTTCTTTCATTTTTCCTGTCTTTACTTTCTCTCCCAAACCCCCCACACAAAACCCCGCACCACAACTACAGTCTCACTCGTCCATGGGACTTTGGACTCTACTTGTCTTTGAGAACCGTGAAAGCCCTCGACTGTTGCTGTGAGGAAGGAGTTGGGAGGGAGAGATGAGAGTGACAGTTTAAAGACCGTAATCATTGACAATTACACACCACCGAAAGCTTTTCCTCTCTCTCTTTATCCCTCCCTTCTTCTCTCGCCCTCTGTTCACTTGCAACTGGGTACCATCTAAAGCAGATCTACTAATATGGTGGTGTCACATCAGTGTTTTTAACACAACACCAATCATCAACAGCACTAACACCCACTATAAAACCCACTGAATCCACAATGAAGGAACATCAAGTCCACTAATTAAATTTCAGCTGGTTGCAGCAGTGATTAAGACTACAGGCAGTTGTTGTGTGGCTTTGTTTACGTACGACAAAATTCATTGTTCCTCATGATGCTCGCACTTCGAAAAATTTCTAAAAGACACAAGTCACATGTTCTTCCCAAACAAAGAAGCTGAAATTATATACATTTACAAGTTTATGTTTATTGCTCCTCTCAGTGTGGTGGTGTTGATACAAGTCCTCTCTCAGGGTTTTTATTACAATTTTACAATTCCTACATTATGTATTATTATAATTTCTTACTTGGGCATTATAATTTCTTACTATAGCAAAGGTATAAACAGCTTTGCTATTTTGAGAATATAGTCATGACTAAAGGGCATTTTTCTGCGTGGCAGAAAACTATATTTACAATAAAGCACATCCTTTAGTGCATTATTGCTTACATAAAACTGCCTACTATCTTTATAAAAAAGATATTATGAAGAAAATTGATAACAAACAGTTTTGATGCTCATATACATCTCACAGTGTATGGACAAGTAATTATAATAACTGATTAATTAAAAAATTAAAAATATATATATTAAAATGGACAGTTCAGCATTAATGGTATCTCTTATTGAAAGCTCACTAGCCTGAATCATTTGCTTAATAAAACAAACAGCTCACTAAAAGCATTCAGGGATTAATTAATTACCGATGATGATTATTATGAAACTGCAATATGACAGAAAACTGTGCGGGTATTCAAATCTTTCTGCTTCCCTGTGGAATCTGCAGAGGCTAAAGTTACAAATAAACAGACTGATTATTCACAGCGAACTTGTGTAATCACAATAACACATCCTTTTCTCTGAAGCTGACAGACGTACACTTTTAAAAAATTAATTTCCTCTTGTCCTGGATCTGTGTTCTGATCACTCCATCTGCATGGCTTTCATGAATTATTCATGCCGGCATTTCAAACATTTAATGCATGTATTAATTTCATTTATCATAGGCAAAAACAAAAGCCGAACAACAGTGTAGCACAAACATTCAGCCTTTGCAAAACTTGCAACAGGAACCACTGGGGATTAGACAAGATCGAAACATCAGCCGCAGAAGTGCTTTCATTATGCCCAGATTCCTACATTAAACACTGTTTTGTTTAAATTATTTAACTACTTGTACATCAACACTGTTACAAACATTGAAAATTGTCTAAATTGAATAGTGACAGAAAGAACCGACAGCTGATTGACGGAACCTGCCACGCCACATATCGCTTTCATCTCCTCTCGGCTGTAATGATTACGCTCATGTTTTACACCTCACTGGGTTTGGCCTGGATGTGTTTATGTGATGCTATGTGTGAGTGTGTGGGTTTGGGGCTGAGTGTGACAGGTTGAGGTGTCCGCCCTTCTCTGACTGTGTCATTAGCATTAGCTTCTGATCTCTCCACACAGAGCCGATGCCTGACATCTGAATCATCGGTAGTGAAGACTGAGACTCCTCTCACCTGCCCTCCCCATCTCCTCTCCCTCTCTCGGCTTCCTGTTGTTCCTGCGTGATCCTCCACTCGTGTATATGATTGGATTTGGGTTTAACAGAAACCTGTAATTACACAGCCATTGTGCTCAAGCTAAGCCAAGGATTGACAGCGGCAGAGGCACAACTACAGCGAAGGCCGCTGGAGCAGGTACTCCGCTGGAGGGTGAGCTAGGAGCCAGCCAGGTAAAAACAGAGATGTTTTAGCTGGAAATAGTGGGCTGTGCTTTGGGTCTGAGTACTTTGAACCCCTGCCTGATGGCTGAAGGCAATGCTAACAGGATCTCCCAGTTTTAAAAAAAGAAGAAGGTGTAAAGGTGTTCTTGACTTTACCGGGGCAGGAAGGAAAACACATAGGTGGCCCATCTTGCATGGCACCTTAAATGCTGTTGTTAGTCCAAAGTGCCATCTGCATGGTGTGTGTTTGTATACATGGCCTCAGGCAGTGGTTGGTTTTGCACAATGATACAGATAGCACAGGGTGATGCAAATCTATAGCACAGGCACATGCAAAGAACAGCACACAGAATTTTAAATGGTATATTTTGTTCATGCATGTGCACCACCTGGTTTTTACAAACCATTAAATTAAATACTGGACTAAGACTTTCTAATACCAACCGTTCTGTTTTATCTGGTATTGCAGTATATACCATGTGACTGATTGATAATCATTACCTCATAAACGGCAAACTTTTTTTTTGTCCTGGCCAAAATACATTTTAAATTTATTCTAAATATATTATGTATATGGTGAGCGCAATGAAAAATATTTTTGAAATCGAAAATATATTTTGTTACAATCTTCAAGAAAATGCAATATCATTCCAAACTTACAGTAGCATATATTTATTTTTTCCCCATTTTTGGTCTATTTTGAAATATTTTTTAAACATATATTTTTTTAAATATATATTTTTTTGCTGTATGGGTAAGAGTCTATATATTTTATCTAACAAATCCCCAACCCCCCATTTTTTATAAAAAAAATAAATAAATAAATAAAATTAAAAATAATAATTGTATATATATGGCATAACTCACTAATCAAGTGCAAGCCAGTGCAGTCAGGTTATTCAAGTTCATTAATCAAGTGCAATTTCATGCAATTGATTGTGTATTATTGCATAAGCATTTTTTATTATTATTTAAAACCAATGGTTTTGATGGCTATTTACTTTTTAAATTGTATGGACAAATAATAATAATAAATTTATTAATTAATTTATTTTTATTTTTATTTTTATTTTTATTATTATTATTATTTAATATTTATATTTTATGATAATATTTATATTTTATCTAACAAATCCCCCCCCCCCAATTGTTAGTTTTGACATAACTTAATGCAGTCAAGTTAATCAGCTTTTCATGCAATTTATTAAATACATTTAATAATCCCAAAGCAATGATTCCATATTTTAATGTGTCACCTTTTTGCTGTTTAGTAATTGTTTATTATTTAAATTTTGCAGAAATGTCTGCAATAGGCTGTTTAATGGCAAGGGCAATTGTGACAACTTACCGCTCATAGAATAATAACAGAGAAATAACAGAGAAAATGTTCAATAGTTTTTTGTATGCAAAATGCATGGGTATGTTTCTATACATTTACAGATTTTCAGAAATAAATGTATTTACTGGAGTAAAAACGTGTAACAGCTAGCCTCAGCCTCTCCTTCCATATTTACATACAACAGTATTTACATGGTATTCGAAAGAAATTTATGAACAAAAAAATTCCAAGGTACCAAATTCAAAATACATCCATGCAGTTCTATGAAATTTTTGTTTTGTAAAGGAATTAAGGATCAAATAACATTTCTTCATGTTAAACCTTTAGGATAGTACTGAGAGGCCTAAAGTGAGCCTCATCTGTTCCAGAAATGATTTTTGTGACCTACATACCCTTGTGGTGCCCAAAACGACTGGTACGGTTAACACCTTAACAGGCAAAGACCCCTCTCTAGAGTGTGAGTGTGTGCGGCATCCACACAGACTGACCCCTTTAGCCTTTTTCCTTGTTCAGTTTACTGTGTGGATCTGTCTGTAACAAGGTCCCCCCCACACACACACATACTCTCACACATGCCTCCCCTGACAGTTTCCTTTCCAATTTCTCTGCTCATTATGAAGACACAATGGGAAACAGCAGCAGTCTGTGCCAATACTACTATATATAAATAATGCTAGGTCAATGCTTTTACTCCTCTTTTCTCTCCATCTCTCTCTCTCTCTCTCTCTCCAGAAGGAGGCATTTGTGAGGACAGACTTGCAGCTGCTCTTCTGCTCCGTGCACTGAAGGTGACAGAGAGGATAAGAAAGGGGAAAAAAGAAACAAAGGCTGAGATGAGAAGTTTAAAGATGAAAAAAAGCTAAAGGCTGGAAGTCTGCAGTCATAACACCTGTCTTCCTCCTCTCTCTACAGCCGCTCTACACTGACCAGTCCAACTGCTCTGAGACTCCAGGCCATCTGCTGTTAAACACACACGCATGCAAACACACAGCGGACCAGTGCGATTAATGTAAAATTGCTCCATTGAGAGACGCTTGGGATAGATATTATTAGCCGATTAATAATTGCCTAATGAGTTTATAATAGGTCTGTGACTGGTACTAAATAAATTAGATCTGCAGGTGAATCTGGTCCGTTTGGGTTTTACTCTTTCAGCGTGAATTATTAACAGTTTATCGTTAGCATTAGCCCTTTATACAGCACGCTCATTCCATGTGACTGGGGATTCACTTTCCAGAAAACATCAGGGATATTTCCTTACACACCCACCCACCCAGATTTGTACTCGCAAGCATGCTAATGTACGCACACTAATGGATGTTTTAGGTGTCAGCACATGACATTTGCAAGGGCTTTCACAACACACCAGAAGAGCAAAAAGACAGGGAGAGTCATCCAACACTGAGCCACCCAGCACAAGGCCGGTTATGACAACCATTTAGCCAGAATTAGCTGGCAAATTGACTAGGCTTTTACATGTAGCTGTATATTACCCAAGGGGCATTGTGAGGTTTTGAGAAGCCATGGGGCTAAAACTGACCATGGGCTGCACCGTGGATATCATGCCAGCCTAAAAGTGCTCAGGTCCCTGCGGGGATTGAGGGAATGTGGAGGACTCAAATGGAGGGGCAAATGGAGACACAACTTTGCAAAGCGTCATTGAATCTGTGTGTTTGAAAGGAACAGTTTACCCAGAAATAAACATTTTATTTTCATTTACTCATACTCAATACAAACCTAAATGCTGTTCTTAATGTTTTTTCCACAGTCCAAATGACTTGTTTGCTATATTTCAAGAGTTCCAAAGCCATAAGATGGCTTTACGTGGTTAAAAGACCTAAAATTAAAGGACTAGTTTACTTTCGCGTTTTCAAAAGAAGATACTTTGAGAAATACTTTCAGACGTTTATTTATTTACCAGCATTTATCAAAATCTCTTTTTTACTGTATGTATATTCCACAGAAGAAATGAAGTCATACTGGTTTAGAACAACTTGAGGATGAATTTATTATGACAAATTTTCATTTTTAGGTGAACTATTACTTTCCAATGCTATCTCACGACCAATTCCTATGTATTTTACGAGGTGGCTAATTCATACGAATTCATACGACCTCACTCATACAACCCGACCTCAAAACATACAAAATGTATGATTTGCCTAGACCCCAGTGACTAGTAGGTTAGTGGCGGTGTAAGAGGTACGTCATTTGTACGAATTCAATACAAAATTTGTGCAAAATCGTACGAATTCGTACAAGTGAGGTTGTTTAGCCACCTCGTAAAATATGTACGAATTGCCATGAGGTCGGGTTGCCCTTTCAGTAATTTTTCACTGATAATCTTCACCTCTGGTGGTAAAAAGTGAGAAACGAGAGCTTCACTGGAAATATCCAGTAGAGTTACTAGTGAATAACAAGTTAAATGTTCTTCCTACAAAGCTTTGAATGGCTTTAGAAAACTTTGGTAATTGGCTATTATCGACAGCTGTGGTCACTCCACAAAACTCTTGTTTTGTTCGATTAAAACGAACTCTGGTGCCATTGCTCCATTGTTAGCCATTGTTAGTGCAGTTGATTTGAGTAAAGCCAGACTCACACTACAGGATTTTTAAAATCCTAACCGATTATGAAATCTGGTATCAGCGCACACATAAGGAGAATCTTTGCAGATTATCTTCCCTGAAATCTTAAACATGCACACACTACAAGATTTGAAAATTGTGGCACATCACACACTACAAGATATTTTTAAGATTATCATGACGGAGGGAGCGCCTCACGTGATCTTACGCAACAGATCGTCATTTCAGCAACTAGTGTTTACAAATATTAGTTAACTGTTATATGCTTTAACTGTTTTATATCTATAGATTTTACTTTAGGCAGGTCATGATTTGAGAAGGCAAACCTGATTAAACATAGTCTATGATCAACTCACTGTCTGCCGCTGATCGCTTGGTAGTTAATTAAAAAAAAAAAAAAAAACTTCATAAAAATCTGAAACGAAATATAATCACTTTGCCATTACATACAAAACTGAACTATTTTAATTGCTAAAACAGTATAAGCTGTTTTGGGAGAAGTGGAAAAAAAGATGGGCTCTGGTCGGACTCGGGCCGCATGTAGCATTGCTTTCCTTGCTCCATGCGGTTGTGGTATGTTTTCAACATATATAGACAGTGTTATTACCAAAAAAAAAAATAAATAAATAAAAAAAAAAAAAAGAAGCAGTTTCCTCCATCTCCACTATCCTATGGACCGTACAGCCGCGGTGGCGCATTGGCTGTTGTGAAAGTACTGACATAATCATTGCCGTGATCATCCCGATTTAAAATCCTGGATATCAAACATGTTTGATATGATAGGGACACCCGATTTGTGTGAGAGCAGATCGGGAAGTGCAAGATTCGATCTGTGAACGTCTTACATTACCAGATAATCCGTGCCGAACATCGGGACCGATCGAGGTGCTCGACAAGATTTTTGCTCCGATTCTCGGCTAAAAGTCCTGTAGTGTGAGGCCGGCTTAAGTGTGAACGCTGCCATCCGAACCCTGGTGCGCACCAAACAAGCAGACCGAGATCGCTATATGGGTCTCGATCCGCTTCCAAACGAACTCTGGTGCGGTTCGAATGAAATATGAACGTGACACGGACCAGAGACTTATAAATTAACTATAAACAGGACCTAATGACAAGACGCGACTATGCGACATGATTTCACGCAGGGAACAAGCGGTGATATCCAAAACAAAATGAGCAGAGGGAAAACATGGAGCAACAAGGAGGTAAAGTACCTTTTATGAGCTCCTTTATGAGTTCACAGATAGTGAAAATAAAATCATATACACGCAACAATGAGCGCGCTTAGTCCAGCAGACGGCAATAGGTGTATTCGGCTTAAAGCGGCACTGAGACCAATCAGTGAATGGGTACTTTGATGTAATACACACAGAGCGCCGCTTTAAGTCATACGCACCTCTTCCTTTTGTTTGGAGTGTTCGGTGAGTTCCGTCACGAAATATGCATAATTCAACCTGTCCAATCAGCTTGTGAACGCATCGCTTTTAGGTTCGGTATCTTTAGGTTCGCTGTCAAAAATGCCAGCGTGAATGTTAGCAGACAGGACCAAATGTATCATTTTCCTTTTTGGTCCGGACTAAATGAACCAAACGAACCGTACTACAAGTGTGAACACATCCTAAATTAATTTATATCATACATGACTAAATAATGCTTAATAATCATTTTCATTTTTGCATGAGCTATTTCTTAAAATGTAAGTCAATTTGTTACATTTATTTATTTAGTGTGTCTCTACAAATGTCATTTAATCTGTTTGTTTACAAATTGCATTTTATAATGAGTTCAAAGTATTTCTGATCTTCCTAGCAATAAGGGAACTCCCTCTGAAAATAGATGTGCTTTCTAATACATCGACCAAAAAGCAACAAGACTAAGAAAGTGTCCATGCAGAGGTGGGGTCTTGTTACAAAGGCAGACCAGAGCCAAAATTAACAGCTCTTAGCTGGCGACAGTGTGACATCCAACTCTAGCATGTGCTCTTAACAGTCGTCAACACCAGATTCCACGCGCACCCTGCCACATTTGCACCAACACGCATGGACACACACCCACACCTTCAGTCGCTCACCTCAACGGCAACGTCAATCATGAGTCGGGGCACAGCACATAGAACAGTGACAAATAGGCAGAGGATCACTGAATGTGACCTTTCACCTTCAGTAGTGGCCTGAAGCTCGTGGGATGTCAGACCTGTAAATATAGACATCAAGTGAATGATGTTCAGGACTTGATTTATAGAGTGCAATTATTCAGCACATCTCTTTCATATTACCTATGCCAGATCACTGTTAACAAATGTGTAAATCAAACAGTGTTGCAAACTACTAGTAAGAAGTGTGTGTGTGTGTGTGTGCTCCTTTATCCCAGGGCGTCCCGGTTGATGGCACAGCCAGGTTTGATGAGTTGCTCTCTGAGTGATCATAAATAAAGACGGGGGACATGAGCTCCCAGGACGCCGACCTCTCCTGTCACAACTTTCACCGCACACAGAGCAACTGATACATCCTCCCCCTCTCTGCCGAGAGCCCACATATTTCTCACCGCACATTGGAAATCAATAAAGAGCAAATTATTTATGGAAAATATACTCTGTGCTGAATTATTGTCAGTGCGGTGCTCGGGGGATGTGGGGCGGTGGGTTACCTTCAAAAATGCAAACACAAATCACAATCTTTGTGAAGCAATGTGTTTATATGTATTGGGGGATGGTGTATTTGTTTAATGTCACTGTTTCTGAGCCTTATTTACAATGAACAAGGAGATTCTGTGAGAAAAATCACCTAAATTAGGAAGTACTCCAAATCTGAAGGCTGTTTTACTGTGTTATTCACCTTCTTTAAGAGGCCCGAAGTCTGCGGAGGAGTTTTCTTCAGTGGCAAGACTGAGTTTGTGCTTCAATAGAGGGAAGAGGGGTCCTTGACAAGCTGATTTACGACAGGCACTTTGCAGGACACCAACTCCCACTAGCAGCGATACAGTCGTCACCTCAGCTTTTCTGTTCTCCCTCCTCTTTCTCTGACAGACAGCAGGCATACCTCCTCTGGACTGTTCTCTTACAATAACATTTATCATCCGAGCACATTATAAATCACTCTGGCTAAATTGGATGTGATAAGCACAGCAGTGACAGCACAACATCCCCCTCCTCTTTGCCTTAGATCAGAGGCCTCTGCCCTGGAGAGACCACCAGGCCTGCCAGGGTCTCTTCCTGCACCTCTGAAATTTGGGCTTGTTTTTGGGTGCAGTGATGGGAATTCTGTCGGTGTTATTAAAATTTGTTTATATATACACAAATGGAATTTTCATCAGCTAGTACTGCAATCACACGATCCTTCAAAAACATTCTAATATGCTAATTCAATGCTCAAAAATATTTCCTAATTATTATCAATGTTGAAAACATTTTTTTTTTAGGATTTTTTGATAAATCGAAAGTTTAAAAGAACAACATTTATTTGAAATGATGTATTGTAACACTGTCATTATATATCAAATTAATGCATCCTTGCTGAATGAAAGTATTAATTTCTTTAAAAAGACATCGATGAATGATTTGCTAAAAATAAAATAAATACGAGGTGGTACAAGATGAATCTAGCATCAAACACAATGCCAAAGTAATAGAAAGGGAGTTTGGGTTAAACTGATTCCCTGTCTTATATAAAACAAATTACCTGCTTCATCTGTAGTTGTTGGAGTACTAAAGATGGGAACAAAGTAGAGATGCAGGACATATTGGTACCATAAAGGTTATCGTCTGTTATTAGTGATTTTTTAACCTTTTAATTCACTGTAAAAAAGTAAGTGTTCGTGCTACCTTAAAATTTGTTTAGTCAACATGAGATGTTAAGTTGTACTACATGAAAATATGGATATTTGATGTGGGTAAACTTAAAATTTTAAGGCTGCACAAACACTTTTTAAAGTTGAAACTATTTTTTAGAGTTTAGAGTTGATTTTTACTTTGAAAAAATCAATTTATTTTGCTGCAATCTGATGCTCACTTAAAATTCATCTTTAATAATTTAATGAAATCTATATCAAATCCCAAATTGTATATAGTTATTTTTCATACAGAACATTGTCATGTCCCAATTCAATTGTAGCATTTAAAACATTTACATTTGTCATTTTTTTGACCTTCATTTTACTGGAGTCTCTTTAGACAAAATATCTATAATAGTAGTTAACATTAAAATTATAAGTATCGTCTTAACGCTGGAATACACTACATCTAAACTACTAAATCTGAACAGATTTTAAAACACTGGGCATCATACACTTATCAACTTTGTAATAGTTACAAAGGAAAAACTGCCCATTATACACTAAACAACTGAGGATCATACACCACCAGACTTTAAAGTTCTGATCACAACAAATTCACATAGAAATGCACAATATGTGTTCAAAATCTGCTGAAAATATCCAACATGTCTGTGACCATCATACACTAGTCCACTAGTCGTGATTTTCTATGAAATCTGTCAACTCTGCAGACTGGCTCTGACTTTCGGCAACTAGCATCGAGTTCTCCAGACTGTAAATTGTGTAGTGTATTCCAGGTTTTATTGGTATTGGCCAAAATTTTAACATCAGTGTATCTCTAGAAAAGAAGTATTATTACGTTTGAGTAATTCTATAAAACAGTATTTAGAAAGAAAGAAAAAAGCAAATCAAACGCACTGCATTTGAATGATATCTTAGACTCTCTGGTTTCTAGGCCCACCTGGAAAGACATGCAAGTCTCCCTTCAGAGAAAAGCACTTCTGCAACGTTGTGCAGGGGTCACTTTCAAACACGCAGACGTACACAGACGTTCTTGGCAGATTTATCGTTCCCGGGTTAAAGTCGGGACACAGGCGACATAAAGCACCAGGAGGCGTGTCCACAGAGGGAAGTTTGCTTTTACGTATTTTCTTTTCCACCATTTAAAAACAAGCAGTTCCCAGTCTGCTCTCTGTGTTCTGAAGTCATTAAAGCCAGTGTGGAAGTGTTTGAGTCACATGGCTGTAGAGTAATGTGATCCCTGGAGAACAACTGCTGTTAACTTTAATCTCTGAAAAATCTCTCCCGTTCTCTCACCGGTCCTATACCGCAGCTTATATGACTGAAAACCATATACTGGGGTTGCATACAGTGCTATTTCAAGGGCTCTGTGTGTGTTTTTAAACCCCTGACAGACATACTTAAATACAAACATGACCTTTGTACTATAATAAACAAGACTGGGTGAATGCTTGCACACATTTGTATGAAAAAACATACATGCAGAAAGTATTAGACTACCCTACGCCACCACACACAAACTTTAACTTATGACACATAAACACTACGGAGCACACATTAACACAGCTACAGTGCCAATGACAAACATTTACACATTTCTGTAGGCCGTAGATTCGAGTCACCTAAACAACAGCCATCGACACAGATTATGAGATCTTAATAATACTTGTCAGACAAAGAAGAAATAATGTCAAAAAAATGACATAGGGAAAGAGCGAAACAGAGAAAAAAGGGGAAAAAGAGCAAGGTTTGATTGATAAAGTCCTGAATCTGGCTATTTAGGGTCTGGCGGGAGAGGAAGCAGCTTCTGCCAGACAGAAAAGCAATTAATCTGTAAACGAGCTTTACAGCGGCAGCAGCAGCAGCAGGTCTGAGCACTGGAAACCCCCCACCTCCCACCCTCCCTACCCAGCTCTCCTGCTCAGATAAGGCCGCAGACGGCTATTTATTGTACATTTTAATTAAGTGCTTGTTAACGCTAGTTATCTTAACAGTCACAAAATTACCGTTGTAATGCATTTTGTTTGAGGAAAAATGGAGCGGGGTGTGAGTGCTTTATGAGAGCCAAGCACAGCTTGGCTTCATTTGGAAAATCACAGAGCAGGAAGCAAAGAGGAGGCACGGTGGGTGCGCGATGATCTGAGCGCCGGCGCTAATGGTTATTTAATATGGCCATCAGCGGTTCCCAGTCCCCAGCATACGGAGCGCTAGCACAATAGCCTCCAAACCCTCTTTAACACTTATTTGAGATGACAGGAAAAATGAAACCGTTTGTGCTTTCAATGGAAAAGCAATCATTGGGACATTATCCTCCGCTTGCCCTATCATGCTAATGCTGGGTAAAAATGTCACCAAATGTATTTAAAAGGCTGATGGAGTGGTGCTCTGTGATTCCTGCTGCCCGCCTGATTAATAAAAACCTTCAATTTGTATGTAAATGCAACCTGGGCCTCATATCATCCTCACACCTGCACGGAAAATAATAAACTCAAGTTTGATGCCGCAATTACCAGAGTTTATGGCGTATCCGCCGCACGGCGAGCGAGGAGGATAGAGAGAGAGGGAGAAGGAGAGAGAGCCCTTAAGGGTTAGGGAGAAGTGTAATGAGACTAGAGCATCGCAGGTAATGAAACTGTACCAGGGATAGAGGATGACCCCCAGGACCAACACGTCCTGGTATTGATGTCCAGGTTGCAAACACACAACACATCGTAGAAACAGCTACGCATGGTAATTCAGACATTAACATATGGGTCATTCCTGTTATACGGTACCTTTTGAACTCTATAAATGAAAAAAAAAGGAGAGAAAAGAGAGTTCTAACGTATTCTTTCCTTAAGCATTTAAACTTTACTAACTATATAAAGTTCTCTTATATACCATTTTCCTAAATAAACTATGATGGATTCTAACTTCTCCATAGAAATCCATGTCAAAATGGTTGAAAAAAGAATTGACTGAATTAATTCAACGGAAACTTTTTTCAGTACAACTAAATATAAAAATGGGTTAAACTGGCCACAGTAACAGCAACAATCTTAAGGAATTCCTGTAAAATATTTGTTTTGTATAAGAATGATGACCAAAGAAAATGAGCATGGGTTCCAGCACTTAAAATAATGTGTGTGAAATGATAAAATGAAATGTTAACATTTGCTCTTATCATTTTGTGGCCAAAATCCCATGAACTTTGCCCCGATCGGGAGCTGTATGTGCCCTCATGGGGCCAGTTACATAAACATAGCCACTATGTTAAGACTGTGCCTTAAGAACTAGTTTGACCAACTAGCAGTTAGCCAAGGGATAACCGGTCTTACTTTTGAATTCAAATTAGACCAGTCTACCTTTTCGTAACTGATTTTTTAAAAAGTTATGACCAGTCTAGAAGAAAAAAAAATTACAACCGGACCCTGTTTTGAGTGCAGCGAACCTCACATTGCTTCACGTAATCTGCCCACTCATTAAACTATAACAGGTGAGTTACTGCAAAAAGACGGTTATTGCGACACTGCAAAGTGATGAAACTATGGCACCATGTGTTTTCAGAAAACATTTTCATAGGTATAACATTATATTATTGGCTCAGAAAATACGTTAATTTGACTAGAAACACCAGAGACTGGAAATATAAAACATCGTTCCAGTCAGGCGAGACTTCTGCGTTCAGGAAGTAAAAATAATGGAATGTAACAACAAATCATCACATACCTCATAAAATCTTTGACTAATGCTCACTGAAGTTTTTCTGATATTACAAAATACAAATCAAATGAAAGGTGAAACTGAGGACACAAGAAAAAAACATAAATAAAAGAAATTGCTTGTTTTTTTTTTTCTTTTTCACATTTCATTTTTAGGTGAATAAAACATGAAGAAACACCTGGAATACACTCTCAATATATATATATATATATATATATATATATATATATATATATATATAAACTGACAATATTTCATTGTAAATGTTAGTGGGACATGACAACCAGGGACATGGCCATAAAAAGTAACATCCAGGTGAAAGTAGTCACATTTGGAGGCCACTAAATTCAGCATTTACATGTTTGCTTATAGGAGGATACACTGTAAAAAATGACTGTGAATTTAACGGTAAAAGACTGTAAAAATGCTACAGTAAAAAACATTAAATGGTTAATGGTAAGTTTGAAAAACTGTATTAGACATTGCATGCAATTTTATGGTAGCATACCGTTTTCGGAAGTGAAAAAGAACATATAATTTAGAGTGAATAAGTGTAAATTGACATTCCCAGAATTCCCTACGTTACATTTCAAATTTGATGTTTTTTTGTTGAAATAACTTTCTTCTTCGTTTTTTTTTTTTCTTATCACTTTTGTACGTGAGGGTTGTATGTTACATCTAATGTTGTCAAATGATATTTATTGCATTATTTCAGTTTCATGTGTGTTTCCATGAAGGTGTTTAGTGTTTGTGTGAATGTCAATATTTAAAAGCTGCTTGTGATGGGCTTTGGTTCATCATGTGACTTTCTCATCACCACCTGCTTTTGGTGGTTATCAGTGTATTACAAAGGTACAAAACAGATTTCAGTACTTCAGTACTTCAGTAGGTTAGTATATTAACATTATATCAGTTAATGAAATTATGGTATTTAAATGTAAAATTTAAGTTAAAACCGTAAAACCAAAAACATTGCTACCATATTTTTTACAGCAAAATTCTGGCAACCACAGCTCCTGTTTTTTTTACCATAAATTGTACAGGTTTTTTTTCAGTGTATGCCACAGAAACCAGCAAATTTGTGCGCTGGATCCAGTCAAGGATGAAGAGACAGAGAACAAAGTATAGTTTTCGCTTTAGTTTTGTTTACATAGAGCTGTCACTGTAATACTAACACCAGTTCTAACACCACCTGAATACCTTCACAGCTTTCATATTCCGAATTAACAGAGTGACCGAAAGAGATACTAGTATGTCAATTCTTTGGTGTGGCAAATGTCATTCTAGAGTGCCGTGAAAAGTTGCATGAATTCTGATATGACTGACGAAGGTCATATTCCAAAATATCAGTCGTGTATCGGATTTAGCCCTACAAATGGAAGTGGCCCAAATTAGAATCATATGTGATCAGATTCCATGCGGTTTGTGCTGTTCAAAAACAGATCTGAATCAAGCACAAAAATCTGATTTGAACCACTTTTGCCTGAAGTTTGACTATAAGTTTCAGTATGGACGTGCACTCATTTTTGAATATGAATGGATTGAGTCCACTGCAGAAATAGTTTGTTGTTGTTGCATGGATTTGCAGTTGTTTCTTTGTTGATTCCAAAAAAACAAGAGGAAAAAAAAAGTCTTGTATGCTTAGATACCTAAGAAATGTTTTATAAGATATTCAGCCTTTTACTTTGATGACTTGTTTACTCTACCAAAAGATGAAAGCATTATGCATGTCACTGAGAAAAGAAAATCAAAGCATTGCAAAGTTTTCCTTCTAAAAACCCATGCCTTTGCAAGAGATACACTTGACATTATAAACAACTTAAAAAATCCTCCAAGTACACGTTTCTTGCAATTCTAAACTGTCTCAGACTGGGCTCCTGATCTCAGAGTTAATCTAACTAAACAAGTGTGTTTCCACTCTTCTGCACTGCTTTTGCATCATACACTTCCACTTCCACATCCCTCTATCACAGAACAAAAAGAGGGCGTATTGACTCAATCGGGGTTGAGTAGGTATTGCAGAGCTCAGATTAAAGGTGCATGCGTGTGTGTGGATGTTGACTGAAGTCATGAAGGCGACGCCCCGTCGAGTCGGACCAGCACAACGCCTTTGAAGTTCAAGTATACAGCGCTACGTCTCACCTTGGCCAGAATGACCCGTATACCTGCACATATCAAAAGCGTGCGTGTTAAAGGAGGTTCACGAATAACTGCTGTTGACATCCACAGACCCTCTCTAGCTTCTCTCCTCCAATGCAATACCATCGAAACAAAAATGATGCAAGAGTGGGATCAGTAAAAAACATGTGCTTCTGAAACAAAAAACTTTTGTGAGATATTTTGTATATAAATGCTTTTCTGAAAACAGTCACATTTATTCAAACTCAAAGTCTCCTACAAAGGAAGACAAGAAATTAAACGCGGTTCACCAGAAATAACAATCGTAAATAGTGTAATACAGCATGACAGCAAACAATGCTCAAGTGGATCTAGAACCCAACACCTTCCAGATACTAACCTTTTTTTTTAACAATTCAGCTACACCACACCTTGCAAACACTCAAACAGATTTAACACAGACCTTGTCAAAAATGACAGCAAATACAGTGCTCAGGTTGACCGTTTGCAAGGTTCAGTCATGGATCCTGACTGCCTGAGGCCTGTTAGTCAGGAAGCCTAGGATCCAGTTGCAGTGTTGTGCTTAGTCCAAGTGCAGAGAGTTTACCGGTTAGTGGCTACAATGAACAGCACTCTAACGTTAAGTGTGGGAAAGGTTGAAAGAGGTCCTACTGTATATATTATAACAGCCACAGAGGTATTGTTCTCCCTGTAAGCAAATATGTCCAGTGCAGGTGTGAAAAAAACAGGATGATAGCTATTAACTGACTTCCACTGAAAACTGAAAAATTAGTAACACGGTCTTTCAACACCCTGCAAGGTTTACCCTCTACAAGATTGTCCTCTCAACCAGAAAGCTGCAGGATTTTTAATAGCTATTCCAATTAGAACAGTTGCAGAGTGCTTTAAATGTGAGACTTCTCCTTTGGCTACATTTGGAAGTTTTTAATGTATTTTTTTTTTTTTTCTTCTTGATTCAGGAGAGGTTGATATGTAGATATTAACAATACAGAGTAGTGATCTCAGTGACCTGTATTGGGTGGTAGCAGTCTCTATATTTCTATATATTTTCAGGATGGTTTTATATATACACTACCAGTCAAAAGTTTTTGGACAGTAAGATTTTTTAATGTTTTTTAAAGAAGTCTCTTCTGCTCACCAAGCCTGCATTTATTTGATCCAAAATACAGCAAAAACAGAAAAATGTTGAAATATATGTAAAATGTAATTTATTCCTGTGATTTCAAAGCTGAATTTTTAGCATCATTACTCCAGTCAGATGATTATATTATGATTATTATTATGTTCAAAACAGCCGAGTACAATTTTTTTCAGGTTTCTTTGATGAATGGAAAGTTCAGAAGAACAGCATTTATCTAAACCAGAAATTGTTTGTAACATTATAAATGTCTTTATCATCACTTTTGATCAATTTAAAGCATCCTTGCTAAGGAAAAGTACTCATTTCTATAATTTATTAAAAAACTTTTTTCTTTTGAATGGCATGGTGTATAATGGTACAAAAGCTTTTTATTTCAGATAAATGCTGATCTTTGGATCTTTCTATTCATCAAAAAAAAAAATAAAATATTGATAATAACAATAATAAAAAAATGTTTCTTGAACAGCAAATCAACATATTAGAATGATTTCAGAATGATCATGTAACACTGAAAACTGGAGTAATGATGCAGAAAATTTAGCTTTGATCACAGAAATAAATTACATTTTAAAATATATTCAAATAAAAAACAGAAAAAAATCTTTCATATTATTACTGCTTTGTATTTTGGATCAAATAAAGGCAGTAGAGACTTCTTTAAAAAAACATTAAAAATCTTATTTAAAATATATTTTAAAAGATAGCACTTATTTAAAAATTAATTTATTTAATATTTAAAAATATAATCTATTTTTATATATTTTAAAGTGTATTTTTTTTCCCAGTAATGCCAACCTGAATTTTCAGCAGCCAGTCTTCATTGTCACAAGATTCTTCTAATATGCTGAGTTGTGGCTCAAGAAACATTTTTTTATTATCAGTGTTATAAATAGTTGTGCTATTTCATATTTTTGTGGAAACTGTGATAATAATATATAATGTTATTATTTTGCAGTTTCTTTATCTGTGTATCTATAGTTGAATCAATATGATTATGTTCCAAAGATAACTTGCAAACAGAAATTGCATCAGTAACCCTGCAAAAAAAAAAACTAGGAGTGAGAGTGGAAGGTGTCGTACCACCTTCCACTCTCCAACTCCCCCAGTCTTCAAGATGCGACGACTCCGTAAAAATGAGTGTGTGATCCTGATAACAGTCTCTCATCTATCTGAATATCTGCTGCCTGGATAATGGAGTTACACTAGAGTGAACTAAATAGAACAAATCCAGAGTAGAAACCAGCTCAGGCTCAACTCTCAGATGGGCTTCAGACATCTTCCTTTCACACCCTCTCATTTCCTCCGTCTCTCTCAGTGCCGTGTGGAGATTGGATTTTTACAGATCACAACGGCAAGGCAGCACACTCATTCAAGTGTGCTCCCCACGAGAAATGTATCATGATCTTTCATAATATTCTGTATACGGCTTCACCGAAGCGCTGCTCCTTAAATGCGTTTGTGGTATTAATATTAATATTTATGGACTGTGAGTGAGGGCTGTCTATGCAGAATGGAAGAGCAAACTTTCATTAATTCCTATGGAGGGGAAAGTCCAAATTAATTCCAATTCTCATTTTAATGCCTTTATGCTAATGTGGGCACAGAGAGCGAGGGAAGAGGAGCCCAGTGGAGGAAAGGGTTCAAGTTTAAAGCTCAGAGAGATCACCAGCATTCCCAATGATGGGGACCAGACCTCGCTCACTCTGAGGCGATGGCGAATGATACACGCAATTTAAATCCAAACGACAGCTTACTCCAATGAATCTAGCATCGGTGCTAAGCAAATTACACTACACCGCAAATACATCGCGAAGTAAATTGAAACACAAACTAAACACTCCAGTCGATTCGACTCCATTATCTAAACCCCCACCTCATCTCTAATAAAAAGATCTAGTGAGTTTTTTGGCCACTCACTTCAGGCTGGATGAATGAGATTCTAGTCCATCCATTTCGGTTTGTCGAGCTTGCTTAACTGAATCGAGCTCAGCCAAACACAAATAGATTGCTCCTGTGGTCTCCCCACGTCCCCATCCCCTTCTCTTACACCTGTGATCATTACATATTTACTGCACAGACAAGCTCTCCCGGCTGCAGATAGCGGCCTATCCGTTAATGTCTGTGTTCTGGCACCTGCTGGGTTATTGTCATTAATTGAGCTCATTTGAGAAGCAGGTCGGGGCAATAGAAACGCAGGTGTGTGGGACAACTGTTATTATCCAAGTACGCCGACTGGTCGAAAGAAGACGGATCCCTTCATCACTGGAGGTGCTGTTCCTGATGGCTGTCCATTCTTTCTACTTTTAACCCACATTAGCAGCTAATTGAGCTTTCAGATTCATTAATATTGGCTATTTGGTGTTGTTTGATCAAAAAGAAAAAAAAGAGATAGAGAGATAGATAGCTGTCAGGTGTAAATAGATGTACCTGATAGTGAACATTGTTCCAACAAAGCTTGACATCTTTTTGTTAAGGCCCAGAACTGAAGCTGGATTTTGTTTTTTGACATTTAGAATCTCAATAAAACAAAAACAAGACGCTGTCCCAAAAAAGGACAATATTTGGCCAAGATACAACTATTTGAAAATCTGGAATCTGAGGGTGCAGAACACTCTGTAACACTTTGAATCATTAGTTAAGCATTAGTAAATAGTCAATTCATCCTTTATAAAGCATTGTTCCAACATTAATAGGCATTAGTAAGCAGTATATAAATACAGCTATAAATGTTTTGTTCTTGAGCATATCTATAATGTTTAATAATTGTATTTTCATACTTTATTAATGATCAATTTATCATTTCTAAATTATTATGTTATTTACAAACCAGTTATTTAGGAGTTGTCAGTGCTTCAGATCATTTAGAAAGTTTAAGTAAATGATTAATAAACTATTTAAATGTACGTTTATAAATATTATTATTTAGACATGATAATGGTTGCTCAGTGTGTTAATAAATGCTTTATTAACACATATTCCTGCTGTAATTCATGATTAAGTCAAGTAGTTATAAAACATTTAGTAGTCACCAGCCATCTATTTTTGTGAGCTTATCTAAAATGAGAACTATTTATACCTTGTAAAGCATTTACAAAGGAGATTTAAAGGCTCATTTGTCTTCCAAACAGAAAAGTTAAACAAACACAACACAGAGGGATGCAGAACACAGAAATATTTTTTCAAGATGCAAAAAAATTAAACTGTACACTTGATAAAAATAAATATATAAATAAACCTCTGCAATTTCATAGCAAAACAATAACATAAAATAAAAAATCAAGTGTACAGTTGTACAGTTTCATTTTTTTTGCATCTTGAAATAAATATTTCTGAGTTTTGTATCCCTCTGTGTTGTGTTTGTTTATTTTTTTCTGTTAGGAAGATAACCAAGCCTTTAAATCTCCTTTATGCTTATAAATCAGAAACAAGGCATTTATAGCTGTATTTATAACTGCTTACTAATGCCTATTAATGTTGGGACAATGCTTTATAAAGGATGAACTGACTATTTACTCATGCTTAACTAATGATCTATAGTGTTCAGTTATTATAAAGTGTTACCAAAACATCTTTGTGGAACATCTTTAACATGTGGAACATGCGTTAATATCCTAATAATTTTTGGCATAAAAGAAAAATCGATCATTTTGACCCATACAATGTATTGTTGGCTATTGCTGCAAATATATCCATGCTACTCATGACTGGTTTTGTGGTCCAGGGTCACATATTTTAAATATTATCACAATTTAAAGACAATCTATTTTCTATTTAAGGCTATCCTTTAAGCTATTGGAAGGCATTACTTTAGTCATCAGTGTCACATGATCTTTCAGAAATCATTGTAATATGCTGATTTTCTGCTCAAGAAACATTTCTAAAATGGTTCAAAAGACTTTACTGTCACTTTGAAACAATTTAATGCATCCCTGGATTCCCCCAAATTAGTAGCATGTTGGTTAAAACCAATGTTCAATAAATGTGACCCTGGACCACAAAATCAGTCTTAAGTAGTGTGGGTATATTTGTAGCAATAGCCAAAAATACATTATATGGGTCAAAATGATCTATTTTTTTGTCAATAAATCATTAAGATATTAAGTAAAGATCATGTTCCATGAAATATTTTGTAGATTTCCTACCATAAATATATAAAAACGTATTTTCTTATTAGTAATTTGCATCGCTAAGAACTTCATTTGGACAACTTTAAAGGTGATTTTCTCAATATTTTAATTTTTTTGCACCCTCAGATTCTACATTTTCAAATAGTTGCATCTCGACCAAATATTGTCCTATCCTAACAAACCAAACATCAATGGAAAGCTTATTTATTCAGCATTTATTCAGATTGTATATAAAAAATGACCCTTATGACTAATTTTGTGGTTCTGGGTCACATATATGTTTGTAAAAAGAAGCTAAATTCCAGTTGTAAGCACAATGACTGGAGTCATTGCAAGCCCAACACTGCAATATATAGACCTATACAATTAAAAATGGCAGCAACTCTTCACTGAGTTGACACTACGATGATTAACCTGACAAACTGCATGACAATCCTCACCAATGAAATGTAGTTTGACTGTATTAACACTTATCCATCCATACATTGTGTAGACATACGAACACACACACTCACACACACACACACACACACACTATCTCTTTCTGACACCCACACGCTCTTTCGGTCTCACTCTCGCCTTCCTCACTGAGCACATAGTAAGATTTATTCTAGTCCTGAAGAGCTGTGGCCGGAGCTGCTGGATATTTATGGTTTAATAAGACTTACATAAGTCTTGCAGGTGTGCTTTCCGTCCCGCCACCAAACCTATTCACATGATTTATGGAGGGCCTTTGGATTGCGTACTGATTTAGAACCTCTCTCACTCAAGCTCTCCCTCTTTCTCTCAACGGTCGTGGGCCTGTTCGTTGCTTCAAGCTCACCGTGGTTGCTCTTTCTCTGTCTGGGCTTTGGAGGACAGGGCCTGCCAAAATGGACTCCGGTGCTCAGACAGCAAGACTCAGTCTGCTTCATTACTGAGAGTGTCTGCCACACAAATCAGATTGATATACGGATGCGGAGTGGATACAGTGATGGCGAGGGAACGCTGATTGTCAAATCAGAACCTGAACTTGAACGTGTCCAGGTTCGGTGCAAATTAACAGTCCAAGAGATCCCCCACAAAAATCATGACGTCCAAGTTATCGC